>CAOKZL010000147.1:600000-959499 GCA_948472985.1 Iguana delicatissima | reverse complement strand
TACAGTTGCCTGCAGATGTTGAGAGGGTGTATCTTATGTGCATGCTCTCATTTCCGTCCTTAGTTGTAACACTATATACAATCAGGTAAATGTCTGAACAGTGCTGTAGCAAAACATCTTCAGTAATACATTTTTCTGTTCTGTTGTAGTGGACTTAATGCCGATCTAAACATTGTCAAATTCTGTTCAACATAGGGAATCTTCTAATTAGGATGACTCTCTTTCTCTACTTCAAAGGACAGTTCTCTAAAACTGTGGTTCTTAACCACAGGGACTGCTACAGGTCCACAGAGCCCTCACAGGGGGTCAGGGAAGCTCTGCTGGTAGACACCTACAGTAGCAGCACCAATGGGGATGTGGCAGAAGGTGTGTGTATGTGGATGCTGAAACTGTTCCCTCATTTGTAAATAAGGGAGCAGTTTGGGCATGTCCATTGCTGCATTCTTGATAAAAGGGACACCCAAACTATGACTCTGGAGACCAGAGTTTGAATCCCCACTCAGCCATGGAAACCCACTGGGTTACCTCAGGCAAGTCTTTCAGCCTCAGAGAAAGGCAAAGGCAACACATCTTGTCAAGAAAACCCTCACCATAAGTCAGTTTTCAAAGGGGAGAGACATGATGGCTACAATGAACCTCCTCATGTTAGCTGTGCTTTGTTGTTGTGCGCCTTCAAGTCTATTCTGAGTTACGGCAACTTTAAAGTGAACCTATCAGGGGTTTTTTTTTTTTTTTGGGCAGGGTTTGTTCAGAGGGTGTTTGCCTTTGTCTATGCCTTCCTCTGAGGCTGAGAGAATGTGACTTGCCCAAGGTAACCCAGTGTCTGAATGGTGATTTGAATCCTAAATTTACCTTTGAATCTAAATTTAAATATTTAAATCTTGAGTTAAGTTTTGGGGGTCTCCAGTAAAGAAAAAGTCAGGAACCACTGCTCTAAAGTGTTGTCAAAAAACAGCTCTCCGTTCTGATTGAGAGATTCTGATTGAGGGACTGTCTTTCCAAATCTATAAAGCCCTATAAATAACAAAGGTTAGGGGCCTCAAAGTGGCTATCACTCAGCCTAGAGAGCATATCAAGCAGCAGACATCCAGGTCACCAGGCTAGTCTTCCTCACTATAGTGTGATATATTGCATTTCTATTTAAATTACACCAGTTCATTAGTAGTTGATAATTTTATAACCTAGAACTGGACTGAAATGGAACAGTTTCTTCAAGGAGTTCCTCAAGGTGGGAGGGTACCGCATAGTCAGAACCATGAAACAAAGGGATATTGAGGATTGGCTGTTAAATTTTCTAGTGTAGTGGAGCTCAGGAAGAGTTTTTTTTCAGTAAAGGACCCACCACAGTATTTTTCAGGCAAGAGGGGAAGCTGCCTTGTTGTAGTGAACCATTCTGTATTGGCCTTACTCACCTGACAAGTCTCCTTCTGGTTGCTTTTGAGAGCCAGAAAGAGCACAGGTCCAGGACACATGTGGTGGTTCTTACCACTCCATAGAGCCTGTCTATGCACAAATTTAGCTTTATCCAATAACACAGGACAAGGAGGATCCATGATTTCACCCACTGGCGTATATCAGTTACAGTGGATCTAAGCAATTTTGCTTGCAAAGTGTCACACAGATTCTTCACAGTGGGCTGTTGAGTGATCTACATTTTCTTCTGGTGGGATAGAGACAACTCTTCTAGATCTTACTATGCAGATACAGTGGCAGTAGAAAAGTATGATTTCTTAGCTGTCACTAAGAAATATGTTTGTTTTGTCACCGCCAGCTCCCTAGTAAGCCAGGGGGCTTCCTTGACTCCACTTTGTAGGTGAAAGCAATTGTGTCCATCACTCTGGCTATTTGTCAGTTCCAGAGATCAACCAGGGCTTCAATAGGGTCACCCTGCTGGAATCAGGAAACTTCCCAAGAGCCATCAGCAATCTATCAGGATCCATAACCCTAAGATGTACCATCTTAATTGGTTCCCAACCACTGCAAAGGCTCTGAGTCCCCCAAATATACTCCTGATTAGTAGTGATCTGTCCATCACAATGGAATTATGGAAAGTTCACCATCATCCTACCCAGTACATAAACTAGGTTCAGAGTATGTCCTGCAGCATAGGTGGCCCCAGATATTAGTTGAGAAAGGCCCATGATCATTACAGAGAATATGAAGTCCTGATAGTGTAGTCTCAACATGGATGTTGACATCCCTCAGCAACACCACTGAGACCTGGTCAGCCAGCTTAAGGAAGGGAGACTATTGAGCAGCAGGATAGGTGGGACACCAATAGAATCTATATTCTGTTCTGGCCACCATCTTCATACTCAGCAGACTGAGGAATGGAGCACCTAGTATTGAGGCAGATGGGATCATGACAGACCCTTGCGCTGCCATTTTTCTGTCTCCCAGGCTTTGCCTGCTGCTACACAGAGAAACCAGGTAGACAAAGCTTTCTTTCTTTCTTTGAACAAATAAAACCAATTAAAGAATATAAAAATAAAAACATTTAAGAAACACATTTAAAATACTCCTAAAATGGGTCAGAAACAATCCTAGAATCCAGTTTTGGAACAGTTAGATTAGCAAATATGAAATGCCATACAGAACAAAATTGTTTGGGCTGTCTGCTGAAAGCTTAAAGGCGATGGGTCCAGCCTAATTTCCTTGGGTAGGGAGTTCCACAGTTGAGGCACTGCTACAGAGAAAGCCCTCTTATGTAATACAAGCAAGGCTTGCATAATCATCCAGGATCAGGTCTTGGATTAAAGCCATTTTTCCATTTACCAATCTGGTGTTAAGTATTTTTATCCCAGGGGTCCTATTGCCAAGACTACCTGAATATCTGAAATGGAGGACAGTTTGAAGGCAAGCAACACTCCAGTGTTTTTAAGAAAATAATTTAAAAAGCCTTTAAAAAGAAACCAATAAACAATACGCTTCTAGTTAGTAATATTGCAAGTTAACATCAGCAACAAGGAGTGGTAGATAAAGAATTTATAGTGGATGATGAAATTATGATGGAGGTGATTATAATAATAATTATTCTAAACTAATGTATTAAGATTGGGTTTTGAAGCAGGCAAGCCAATGCCTTTAAACTTTGTTCAAAAGCAAAGGCTGACTTATAATGGAAACTGTAAAATTATAAGATAGTAAAGGTAGATAATAATAAATAATAAAAGATGTTAAAAGGTAAAGAACCACTGTGGTGTGGTGGTTTGAGCACTAGACTCTGATTCTGGAGACCACAATCTGAATCTCTGCTCAATCAGGGAAACCCGCTGGGTGACTTTGGAAAGTTATGTTCTTTCGGCTTCAGAGGAAGGCAAAGGCAAATCCCCCCTGGATAAATCTTGCCAAGAAAACCCTGCGACAGGGTTGAAGGCACACAACAGAAACAACCACAAGATAATAGTCTGCATTTGCGTTTCATAAATTTAGGATAGAATCCATGAACTCTATGTCATATGTTCTTAACTACAGTAGACTTGCTTCTTCTGTGTGTGCCAGTATACAGGAAGAGAATTCTTGTGAAAATACTACATAAGAAAATTGGCCTCCAGTGCTATGTTTAGCATTCATGGTGAAAGCGGAGGGATATGTTACATCTTAATGATTTAATTAGCAGTTTACTCTGAAAAGAAAACACTGGAAAGATGTTTTCATCAAAATTAATATGTTGTTAGTAATCATTTGGCAAAGCACAGTCTTCCAAAAGCTGCCAGTAAGAACTGTCAACAGATGTGGAATTTTTTTTTAAACCCCTGATTTCAAAATTACAAAAAAAAAATAAAAAAAATCAAGTTCCTAAATTACGGAAACAGGATGTAACATCATTACAAATTTGCCACTAAGGAATACAAACAATGACGGTTCATTTTATTGCTGTAAAGCATTTACTTTGTGATATCTATAACAAAATGTTTGGTTGGATTGTTTCTCATTCAAATTGTTTTGTCTTTCTGTTCAGATATTGGCTTACTCTGATAACTGAGATCAAATGAAGCCTTTCCTTTTAGGTCAGTGGAAATAGAAAGATCTATTTGTGGTGTAATGATGAACCATGGCTTAGCACTGAATAAATGAGCAGAAGTGAGCTGTGGCTTGAGGGCTTCATTTTAGCCTCCTTCTCCTTCAGTATAGATGAGAGGAAGAATTCAGAAATATTAGCTTTTTAAAATAACAATTCATTGAAACAAGTTGGAATCAGACCATGGCTTATAATCCTGAACAGTTAACAGATAACAGTTTAAGTTAAGCGTAGTTTAAAATAACCATAGTTTGTACAGCACAATAAATTATAATTAGAAATCTTGTTCAGTCTTGTTATCTTTTCTGCTTATGTTACCAGTTTCAGTGTCAGTCTTTTTTGGATCTTCATGGCTTGAGTTCAGCTCATGAAGGTCTAACTTACTTCTGGATGCTCAGGAATGTGGGTAGATGTGTGTTGACCTTACATGTCTTTGGAAGAAGAAGAGTTAAGATTAATATAGGAAGTAGATGCTGCAGATGCCCTTGTAACTGTGCTGGAGTAGAAGGAATGAGGAGGGCACATACTTGTGATTTGCACTCATTCATGTAAAATGAAATTATGGTTTACTGGCTAATTTAATTGCATTAATTTCATTTATTGTATTTCACTAAAGCTGTGGCTAGCTACTATAACTAAGGATCATTGACATCAATGGCTATAAAAAATAAATTAAATCTTTGTTATAGGAACTCTATTAGAGGTAGGAAAATTTTCTAAGGGTAGTAGGCTAAGTTAAGCTAGAACAGGGAGAGGACTAAGTTAGTTTTACTTTTGGAGCAACAGAAGAGCAAAGACAAGGCAGAGAGAAGAGGCGGAGTGATCCGTAAGAAGACAGGTCAGGATGGGTATATAAGACAAAAGAAGATTTTAGGTCACTGAAACACTCATTAATCCTATCACTGATGTTCTTTAAACACTTGGCATTGTTGCATTTCCAAGACAAAAGCAGAATTGTTATGACTTGAATAGAAAAAAATGTAGTTTGAAATTCCACAGATTTCAGGAACCAAATTCTGAATAATGTCCTTTAGAGAAGTTTCAAATACATAGGAAAACTAGTTTAGTCATTTCTGAATGAGATGGGCACACCTTCAAAAGGAAATAAACCAAGGATACTATAGTTAGGTGCGTTTTTCTGGGTATTATCACAGTTCTGACACAATAGTTTCTGATGCTGATGTGGGAAATGTTCCTATTTTTCTTCTCTATTAACCAACAAAACAGGCATTTCCCCGTAAGTTTAGCAAAACCTGTGGCACTTGTTTGACTTCTGGATCTCTCAGCAATCACAAAGAAAACTGAGAGATCATCTAAAATTGCAGGACCAAGAGGCAGTTCCTAGGTATTCTTTCTGAGGCACAGTTTTTCTCTTTTGAAGTTATTATTATTATTGCTATCACAACAAAAAGGCCGTCTGAAAAACTAGTAAGTAGATTGCATTAGCTAGATCATAGTGCAGGGGCAAGACCTATAGGACCTAAGGTAACCTATCAATGGGACTTAAAAGTCTGAATCCAATTTAATGTGTAAAAGCAGTGTTAAGGTATAACGCAGAGTTGCTTTTAGAAAATGGGTTTGATCCAGCCTTAGCAATGATTAATTTTAAGTATCATTGATTACAGAGAATTTCATTTAGCTCTGGCAGTCTAAATACCCTAAAAACAATGGATCCTGTCTGATAGTGGATGCTAAGCAGTGTCTGGTGTGGTTAGTACTTGGATGAATACCAGGTGTTGTAGACTATATAGACTATAGACTATTTCAGAAGAACGAACTGACAAAATCACTTCTGAGTATTCCTTGTCTAAGGCCCTTTCCACACCGGGCTATTAAAACAGTGCAGAGCTATCTCTGACAGAGGTCTTCTGCACCGTAGAGTGGACTGGAGCGGACTACTTTTTGTAGTTCCGCACCTCAGTCTGGGTCAGAGCGACTGGAACTGGTCATGCAGCATGCTTTTTAAAAACCTGTTTTTAGAGGTTTTTAAAAAGCACGGAGTGCGCAACTCAGTGTCGCTCTGTCCCCGCGCTCCAGTGCAGATTTGCATGTGCACACAAGTGCGTGCCTGCAGATCTGCCGGGGGCAGACTTTAGGCGGGTGAGCTTCTCCGGTTGGTAGAGAGCCTCCACCAACCAGAAGCCGCCATTTTGGATGCCGGAGCAGTGCGGAGTGACGAGCTCGCACTGCTCCCCGTCCTGACGGACTCGCCCGGATGCTGAAGAAGTCCAGTGAGTAGCGTTTTTTTGCAGTTCCTTTCCCATGTGCAAAAAGGGCCTACGAAAACATTATGAAATTCATAGAGCCACCATAAGTCAACAGGTAACTTGAAGGCGCGTGTGCACATATTTACATTATAGTTTAGGAAAGGCAGCAGATATCATTGAATGACATGCTTTCATTACAGCAAAACTATTTCTAGTAGTTCTGATGTATAAATCAGTACTTTGCATCAATCTGGTGAGACTGAAATACAGCCGAGTATTAATGACTTAACTTCTGGAGGTGAAATAGTTTTTCAGATATATTTATTGATCAAAAGCAAGAGCAAGCTCCAGCTATTTCAGAAAACAATGCCCATAAAAAAACCTTAATTATTACTTTTTAATATACTTTTCTGATGTGGATTGCAATGCACAGCCTTTTTCCAGTTTGCTTGCTGTGCTACGGTTTGGGGGAACATAGTCTTCAAATGATGTTAGAGAGATGAAAAACTTTATGAGTGTCACTAAGGGTTGCCAACAGAATGAGACTGAATATTCTCAACGAATTTATTTATTGCTCTGAGAAGGTACTCAAGCTCGCATGAGGATGAAGTGGTCAGATTTGGATTGTTTGACTGTAATATTAAATGGAAAGACAGTGAATGTTGCTTAGCATAGCTTTCAAGTGTCCTTTGTTGAATCTTCCTTTGCTAAGGTATGTTCACTATTTGCAAAGCCTGTCATGCCTAGAAACACTGAGAGGTGAGTCATTTCAAAACCTGTCACTCTTGCACATGGCAGTGTTTCAAATGAATTCTTTCTCTGAATATTAGCATTTTGGAAAAACGCCTTGAGAAGTATGCGCAAGAGCAAATAAAGAGCAACTGAAAATTCCATATTAAAAATCAAAGGAAACGTGTGGAATATCACCTCCAGATAGAGGGAATGAAAATTTGCAGTATCCCAAATGTGGCTGCAGGATAGACATGAATAAAGGCCTCATGATATTGGCTGCTTAATGTTGAGTTTCCTAATAATCTCTTGCATGGAGTTTGCCTTTTCCCACAAATGTTGCACACTGAGGATCACACTATATATGTTCTTTTACCAACTTGCATGGATGCATAGTTTATTGTCCTATACAGTGATAATCCAGATTGGCTTTGGAAGGGGCTTAGATCAATGCATAAAGTACAGATCTGTCAGTGACAATAATATCCATTATGGTTATACAGAACCTCTACGCTCAGATCAGATGAATTTGGAACTACTGAATAGATGATTCCAGGATTCAGAGGAGGGGGAGGACTAGTACCAATATGCTCTGTATGTGGGTTTCCTTAGAAACTGTCATTGTCCACTGTGGGAAGTGGAACACTCAGCTAGGCAGAATTTTGGTCTGGTCCAGCAGAGTTATCTTTTCATGGTAGTGACTTCAAGATAAATGTATAGGTGAATAATACTCAGTACCATACTGTTTCTTTATGTTTTTTGAACAAAAAGTTGTACATCATGATAGAAATAATATAAATGCTGTGCAAAATACTTGAGTCAATTTTCATGTTGCCCGAGTGTTGCTCTATGCAATTGCAGATTATACATCCTAAAAGGAGAAATTCCAACCTGTTTGAATTTATAATCAAGGTCTCATAAACATCTGGAGAGTCCATCAAAATTCACTTAATACTCTTGAATAACAAGTGCTTAATACAATTGTGAGTGAAATGCTTTCTCTTCTGTTTTATTGAATTGTGGGTTTATAAACTGAGTCTCAGTGGTAATTATGTGTATGTGCCAAATATCTCATCTGCTAGCATGTTAGTCCAATAAAGTGTGGAAGATGCTCATTCTCCCTCCAGAATAGCATATGTTTTGACTTAATATGGATGTTTTCAGTCAAAAGTTCTAATTGTTTATACACGGAGTCTAAGGTTTAAGCCTGGTGTAAAGGTTACTGAACATTTTAGTGGGCAGCAGGGACTAGTAGTTCTTAACAGAAAGCAGAGTCCAAGACTTAATTTTATTGTTATAAATATCAAACTTTCAAAGCCTAATTCATTTCCAAACAGCGCCACATATTTCATTTTTATTTTTAAGATTGCTTCTGCACTTCACGTCCAGTTTCATTCACATCTCAGTCATTACAGCTCTGAGACAAGCTGTAGCTCTGAGCTATGTGTCCTCAGAATGCCAGAATGCCAGCTACAAATAAGAATGTTCATGCACAGTCTAGAGGTCCACTGACATTGACCAAAGAGAAAATCAAGTCTGAATCTTGGTCTAGTATATTGAAAAAAGGGAAGTAGGGTACTTAAGCTACTTTTCCATTGTTTATTTTAATTTCATGCCTGAAGGCTTCATACATCTCCTTTTTGACTAAACTGAAAAAACATCTTGCATGTCTTTGTTTTTTGACAGAACTGTGTAGAATTTACAGGCCTAGTAGTCCATTCTGAATGCATGAAGCCTGAAAATCTAAGACATAATCAGTGAAAGGATTTCTGTATAAGATGACTTTACAGTTGACTTTTTTTTTAAAAAACAAATGTGACAGCCTATAACAAACTTAAAATACTTCCCCCTCATGTGTAAAGAAGATCTTAAATTTTGCAAAAAGATAACCTAGTTTCATGTTGTTTAATCTTCCCCTGAAGTTGGAGTTGAAAATATATTTGGAGCCAGTAGTAGTACAAAGATTTACCCTTGACTGTCACACTCCACACCTGGTGAACAAACATCTGCAGTACAAAAACTTCACTGTTCATAGAATCTCCCTGAATGATTTAGAAATGATGAAAGTCATGGTTCCAAATAATGCGGGGAGCTTGCTACTGAATATGGAGAAAGGTGTAATAATGCTTCCGTAAGCACTATATGTCTACAGGATGCAGTAGTGGTGGCGATATTATTTTCCTCTTGTCTTTTGCAATTTCTCTTCTCTCTCCTAGGTATATTGCCTAGCTGGTGTTTACTTTTCTATCTCCACATGTAGTTCCCATAATAAAGTTGCTTTTCCTTTACTCTGAAAGGTCTCAGTGGCTTAATCAGTCTCTCACTTCTGAGCAAATCTCACATTAAGTATGTGAAAAAACATTAACAAATTTTGTCATCCTTGACTGGATGTGGTGTCTCAATATACTCAATGTAAATAATAAATATTGCTCTTGTAAATCATAATAATTAAGACACCAGAATAAAAAAAAAACCTGTCTGTCATCCTGAGATTGTTTTTGCTTCTGAGCTAGAACAAAAAAGTTATTGTATTAAAAAATATTGTAGTTTGTGCAAAAATACATCTTTCTCCCCAGAGTGCTTAAATAGGGAAAAAAACCCATTAAATATGCACAAAACTCTCACATTCTCTCCAAGCAAGGATAAAACTTAACATTTTTAACATTTTTTCATTCTCACACATGAGTATAAAATAAATATACATTTAACTGTGTACAAAAGGCTCCTTGCTGCAGCTATTTGTCTCCAGTTCAGGTGATGTGAATAGCAACAGAGAGGTGGTGGTAGAACTATCATACTGTCACCCCATTTCTTCCTCACCATATAACTAATGAACAGCTGAATAGTGCTGGTAAATACAACTGAATCTGGATTTGTCACAGGAAATAGTCATTTTTTCAGTGGTTTTGTATTGGAACTCTCCCATGGTAGAGCCTTTTTGTGATATATCCTCATGTTGTCAGATTTCTATTTGCTCTTCTACAATAAAAAAAAATGTCCTAAACTTTCTGATGATATGGCTGTGGCCACTGTTACAACTACCAACTTGAGTGAAGAACAACAGGATCTAGCTCTAATATGGGCTAGTCAACTTAGCCTCTCCAGTTGGAAGCTCTGTGTTGAAGAGTACACAAGGCAGGGATTTCTCTGTTGTGGTATCTCAGTTGTGGAACTCTCTCCCAGGCAAAGCCAGGCTGGCTCCATCTCTACTGAGCTTCTAGTGCTCAGACACAGCTAAATTATTTTACATGGTCCTGAAAGCCAGCTTTCAGGTTGACTTTTGGGATTGTTTTAATTGTGTTTCGTATAAGAAAAAAAACATTTGTTTGCTTATTGGATTTATATCCCACCTTTTTCCCAAATGAAACCCGAGGCAGCTTATTTTGTTACTTTTTCTTTTTGGAAAAAAAATTAAATCTGTTTTTAAAGAATGTTTATTGTGTATTACCATGGGAACTCCAATAGGCTGATAGATGATAAACAAATACTTTATTTAATGATAACAATCATCATTGTCGTCATCATTGTCATCATCATGCTGTTGGATCCAGGTAAAGACAGGAGGCTAGTTGTATCAGCTGTAATAATTCAATCACAATTTAATAAACTTTGCAAAGTCTTCAGTAATGTAGACCTTGGTATTATAGTTGTGTCTTCCTGATTTACTGCCCTCTTATACTAACTAAAGTTTTATCCAAACACGGTACTTAAATTACACAGAATTGGCACTCTATCAATGCCACATAAATGGAACAACATTTGTGAGATGCTCATTTCCCTTACTGGAATGTCAGTGATGAAACGAGCCTTTTAAACATCTCACGGAGGGATTTACTACATTAGCTCCAAATATGTTTTGAAAAGATAAGAGGGTCAAGTTCTGTTTTATTTCACTGGAGATGCGCAGAAGGTACACTGTCTAACATGAGATAACAGTTTAAAGTTGCTTTACTTGGTCTGGGCGGTAGCAGGGCATGAGATCTGTTTACAACAAACTCCAAAGATGTACTGCCAGGAAACATTGCATTGTTTTACACTGCATACCATAGGACCGTACCAGCTGCAATTAGATAGCTGACAGATCCAATCAGTGTTCTGAGTTAATAACCTATGATCAGTCTGAATCTAACTGGTAGTTCTAATTAGAATAGATCTAATGAAATTACAGGATTTATTTAAGTATTGACTTGCCATTTGACAATTGATTTAGTGGTTCTACTTTAGTTGAGAATAACCAACAGGATACATGCCAATGTTGTCATTTTAATTCAACACTTATGTGCAAATTCTGTGATGCTTTTGTAGTGTTTTCTACCACCAATCCTGCAGTTTGCATCGTCACTGATGTATCCTGCTAAGCATCTCAGATCCACCACATGGTCATGTTCTGTAGCAATTTTATAGCACCTGACCTTTGAGCTGCCATCCAAACTGTGTTACTGACATGTCAGTAACTGGAAAGCCAGTGTTGTCTAATGTACTTGCTTTCATTAATGTCTTCTATTCTTCTTCTTGGCTTGGTATACTGTTGTTCCTCTAATTTAGGGTCTTCAAGTGTTTACTGATACATGTTGATTAGGAGATACAATGTAATAGAGAAAAATACAATGAACCATGAATGGAAACAGGTGCAGTAGTGTGCTGGACTGAGGGTGTACTGCATGGTAACACCACTGGATGCAGGTGTTACTATACCCTATCATCCCTCCTATGAGATATGCACTTTTCATAAATTGGAATTATTAAATGACCAGAAAACATGATTGCAGTTATACTGACCAGGAATGTATTTGGGGTCATGATGGTGAGAAAATTCAGATAGGATTATGCGGACCAATGGATTTGTGCTAATCCCTTTACCACTTTAGGTTCTTTGCATTTTCGAACACAACGGAAAACAAACTGCCCAGAGAAAGCAATCAGAGACCATCTCTTGATCTTACACTATGGAGATCTTCCCTATACACCCTATCTGATTGAACATGAAGAGATTGTCATGAATCCCATCAATGTTTTGTCACTTTGGCATTAAAGCAATCAGCCCCTGTGTCAGTCCTATGGGAAAGCCATTATGGCTTCGTCAATGCACCCGTTCAGGGTATGAAATAGGGTATAAAAATCCTAGCTTCAACCCCAGCCAATTGTAGTATGTAGAATGTAGTACATAGTACACAGTATGTGGTACATAATGCCCAGACTGCCGGCCCTCTGTGCTACCCTCAGATGCTGTCTGAGCCCATCTGCTATATCCTCCTTCTTCAAGATTGGTAACTATCACCCTTTCCACCCCTAATCTATCTCCATCCAACCTTTCCTGCCTCATTTTCCAGTAGCCATGTATGGTTCTTAAGAATGTCTGATTTCTTGTATGTTTGTCTATTCAAATAAAATAGTTTGTTTAACTTTAACTGGAGTCCTCTCTACAATTAGTACTGGTATATATAGGTGAAGAGATCCTGCTGTTACTGTCTTCTCATAGGCCTCCATTGATCTATAATTCCCCCAAATTCTAAGGAGATGCTGGCATTGCACCCCATCTCTTAAGATAACACAGCCTGATGATTAAAATGCTATCAAAGTGCTTTAACTGTGTTGTGTGAAAGAGTTCACAGCTTAATTCACAAAGGTAAAAGTATTTGTCTGTCTTTGGCTGCAGCTAATGGGATGTTCGTTTGCAAAGTCAAGGCCACTGTTTCCATGGTACTTCCTGACTCAAAGCTGTAATTTTCCAGAATATAACAAGAAAATAACAAGAACCTTAAGTGGTGACATGATGTCCTTCTTAAAATACAGACACATTCAGGACTAGCTATAAAGTGGATGCTCTTCTAAGCATATCAGTTAACCACTTTGTTCTGCTGATGGAAGAACTGTAGAGCTTCAGAGTGTGGGACATTTTGTGTTAGATCAGTACCATAATCATTGCATTCTTTATAAAATCAAAGTAATTCTGTCCTGTCACCATGATGTGCAGTATAGGAAATCTTGTGAACAGTCCAAATTTCAGATGCAATGGGTGGAAGATGTTTAAGCAAATAAGCTGTGTGATCACAATGAGTGTGAAACTATGAACTGCTTTATTACATGATGCAGAAGAGGAGTATTTAAGGTACAGTTGCAAATATTAGCACTACTTTTCTACGGTGGTGGAATTATGCACTCTTGTGTGGCTAGAGGCTATGGTGATGGTAGCTTCCAAAGAAAAGCTTTTGCTGAGGAGCCAAACTAAATGTGCCAAACAGCTACTGGGCAGCAGCAGTAGCGGGGCATGACGTTGTCAAAGGCAATGGGAGTGACACTGAAGCTAAATCTAAAGGCTACTATTCTACATAGACAGAGTCTTTTCCAAATAAGTAAAACAAAACAATAGCTCTCAGACTGGAAATGCTCAGCATACATTCTAATCCTCAAGAAAAGTGAAACCATGGATTGCAGTAAACACTCAACCACTGCATTAATTTTCCATGCAAGCAAAGCAATGCTCAACATTTTACAACAAAAACTTTTACCATATATGGAGTGAAAAAATGCCAGATATCCAAGCTAGTTCAGAAAAGGAAGAGGCAACAGAGGAGGAAGGAAGGAAGGAAGGAAGGAACTATTGTATTTGCCGGTATATAAGACTCACCAGTGTATAAGATGCACCCTATTTGTACACTGGCAAATACTATTTTTCAATGTATAAGACAAACCAGTGTATAAGACACACCCCATTTTTAAATTGTCTTTTTTTGGGAAAAAAGTGGTCTTTGCTTAGATTGTAGCACAAATCTTTGTGTAGATCATGGAAAACTATGGATTGTTCTAAAAGAAATTGGTATGCCACAAAATTTGGTTGTCCTGATGCTTTACCTGTTCCACTGTAATGGCAGAATATAGAGAGACATAATGGTTTCCAATAGGCAAAGGAGTCAGACAGGGCTACATTTTATTAGTGTTTAATTTATGTACAAAACATATAGTATGGAAATCTGAATTACATTCAGAGGAAGGAGGCATGAAATTTGGAAAAAGAAAACAACAATTTGAAATACACAAATAACACCATACAATTTAAAATATGCAGATAACACCACAGCAAAAATAGGGGAGAAAAAAGCAAATACAGTACATCCCCCGTATCCATGAAGGATACACTCCTGGACTTACCATGGATGGCAGAAAACATGGATAATAGCAAACATTTTTTTTTTCATTGAGATAAATGATAAGATGAGTATGCAGCTTGGAGAGGAGGCTCTGAAACTTGACAGAACTTTAGGACCATGAGATTCTAAAACATAAACTTCCAGATTCAGTCCACCCAACCCAGTCTTCCATTCAGCTAACCCCATACCCTTGTGGAGAAGGAAGCGAAGCAGTGACTCAAACCCTAACCCCCTCCCCCATGGAGGCAGCCTCTATATGATTCTTCCCAGACCCTCCAAATAAGACCTAGGTCTGACCCAACCTCTCTTTTCCCAGCTATGTGTTCATGGGAGGATGGGGCAGGGGCCAGAGGAGCTACCTGGAATAAGGAAATAGAAGCAGTGTAGAGGAGAAAGGGAGAGGGGAAGGGAAATAGTCTGAAGTGCTTGACCCCCATCCTTTGCCTTTCTTGAAAAATTCCAGCTTCTATTTAAGCCTATTATCCACAGGAATGGAGTGTATTTGCCTGACAAATGACTCAGTCTTACCTGGAGGAAGTTTTGAGTTGAGCTATCCTTCTCATATTTACAGTCAAATTCTTTCCCTCGCTCAGTTTGACCTCTCCATCACCTTTCAGGCTTGAATTTGATAATCAGAGCCAATAAAATGTGTTGCCAATTACATATGATGCCAATTAGATACGGTGCCCATCCAAACCATACTAATATCAGGGACCTCCCAAAGTAGGACCTTATATAAATCCCTTTCAATTCAGTGGGATCACTGTCTAGTAAGTGTATTTAGGATTGCCTCACAATTTAATTTAAAATGTTACCACAGCAGAATTCAGATAAAAGTCCCATTAAATTAATGGGGATGACTGGTTAATATTTTTGGACTGCATTTCATCATGAGTTAACTGAAATTGCATACAGCAGAAATTCAGTTATGGCAAGTCTACTGTTCTTGGAATAACTATTGAGGAAAGTCAAGGAAGAAAGAGCAAAAACAGTGTTAAACTTGAACAATAAGAAAACAAAAATAATTATCACAGATAATTTACATAGTTTTATAGTAGATGATGAAGACATTCAAATAGTCAGAGATATTCTATATATTGGCTTGGTCATAAGTCAAAATGGAGGCTTTAATCAAGAAATCAGAAGACTAGCACTTGGAAGAGCAGATATGAAGGAACTAGATAAATTTCTCAAGTATAAGGATATGCCATTGTATTTCAATTTTTTGTGTATGGTTGTGAAGGCTGGACAGTGTAGAAAGCTGACAGGATGAGAATGAACTCATTTGTAATGTGATGCTGGAGGAGAGTTATGGATACCATAAGCTACCAAAATGACCAGATCAAGCTTGAACTCTCCCTAGAAGCCATAAAGGATCAAATAGAAACTTTAGCACTGTGGACATATCATGAGGTCATATGACTCACTGGAAAAGACAGTAATGTTTTCAAAAGTGGGAGGCATTAGGAAAAGAGGAAGACTACTATACACATAGATAGACTCAACCAAGGAAGCCACAGCCCTGATTTTGTAGACCTGAGCATGTTGTTGATGACAAGATGTGCTCTGTGAAGTGCATGGTGGTTTCCACATCAATGGAGCACTTAATCCATTCTGGGTTTTCATCTGAACACAAATAGAATCAGTTGCTGAATCTAATTGAGCAATAGGGTTCAGCACATTTAAAGTCAGAACTAATATGTGGAGTTGATTGACTTGGAAGATACCAATGACAATTTGCACTTGTGCCTGGCAAACCGTGTCCAGGTTGGCTCTTTGTAATTAGTGATTGTTGCAAAGCTGGATGCTAATGCTGATACAACCTTGGAAACTTTTGAAAGTAGAAAGTAAGGATCTGGGTGATACCAATGGCTGCCATCCTCCCATTACCCCCTCCAGATGTGTGGGTGTTTCAAGGTGCCACAGCCTTGGCACTTTTCCAATCACAGTCTGTGCTTTTAATGCATAAATGAGTTCATAAGAATGCTAAGTTTTTTTTTAAGTCAAAGTTTGTTTTTTTCTTGAAAGAAGTAATTGGGCCAATGGTATAAAGCAAGTTTATTCAATACATGTTCTCGCTTCTCTAAACTTTCAAAACTCACAGAGACAGAAATTACAGAAGGGAACCACACTGCCCCAAATCACTCTCTGTTCTCTTACTGATAGGCTAAGATAGTTCTGCAGTTGCTCTGGACAACTGATAGCACCCAACAGTTTGATAGCAACTCTTTTATGTTGCCTTCTTGCTTTTACCAGCAATGATTGCAGGTGGCTTCTTTAAGAATAGGGAAGTGAATCCACTCAGGGGTTTAGTCTGATCTTTAAAGGAGCTATCCCTAAGGCGCTGAGCAATTTTGTGAATAGGGATCAGCACAGCAATTTAAAATTCAGAATGAAGGCCACAGCAGATTCACTGTATCAGTGACAATGAAAACCACCAGTTGCTCTGCCTGAAACAGTGGTTCTCAACCTGTGGGTCCCCAGATGTTTGTGGACTTCAGCTCCCAGAAGCCCCAGCCACTATGGTCAATGCTCAGGGCTTTTGGGAGCTGAAGTCCAAAAACATCTGGGGACCCACAGGTTGAGAACCACTGGCCTAAAAGAACAGGGCATGGTCTGTCAGGCACCTGGCAGGCTGCCAAATATGACTGGTTTTGACTTGGTGGCTCATAGCAGAACAGACCTCAGTGGCTCTTCTAGATTTGAGAGGCCCTGGACAAGGGCTGCTTAGTCTGTACTCTAACCCATCTGCTCTGTAGCTTATCACCCAGTTTCCCTCTTCATATTTATCTGCTTGCTTACTGGGTGCCTTATTTGCTCTGTTCTTCCCTCACTTTACCAGGCTAAAGTGGAAAGTGGTCCTTTCTAATTTTAAAAAACTTATTCAGGAAGGTGTGCTGCTCGTGAAGTGCCTCCTGCCATAATGCTAGCCATGCACTCATTTCCAGAGACAATCTGAGCAAATGAAGATGGTAGTCACAGTTGGAACCATAGAACAGGCATTTTGCTGTACAACCAACAGTGGAAAGAGATGTGTGGCTGGGTGTTAATTCTACTGATGCCACTGTATCTCCATTTTGTTGTCCACATCCCCACAGCCACTGGCTAGCCTATTTTACAGAACATCATTTCCAAACACATGTTCCAGAATGGACAGTTATTATTCCAACAAACTACACTGTACAAGGAACTCCTCCATTCAAATAGTCTTGTGTGTGATTCTTAACTCCCAGCTTCTCCCCTTAATTCTATCACCACACTTGCATTATAATGACAGTGAAGAGTTGCCATAGAAATAATTACAATGTCCTCATTGGATTGATAAGTCTGTTGAAGGATCATGTTGAGAAACAAGCAGGCTAAGAAGACAAGTTTTGAACCAACTTCACATTTTGTACAGTTCTATTTTTGGTTTCTCCTACATAGTATGAATTGACAGCCAGATGAAAATGTTGGAGCTCGCCCTCTTTTATAAGAAGATATTCGAATGGCAACTTCAGAGGACAAATGGTGTGAGAATGGAATCATATTGTTAAATCACTGGTCCAAGTTAGGGCCGAGTCCTTCATAGGATTCAACTGTGTTCCTGTGATAGTTCTTGGGACTATTTCAAGATGTACTTTGAGTTTGACTTACAAACCTGGATATTAAAGGCTATTCTAGGTTTTTAAGGTCTGATATTATTCTTCATCAAGTTCCAGATGTAGCAGCATGTTTCCTACATTTTTAGGATAATATCTGTATGAAAGATTGATGTATGGGACAATCCTTACAGAACTAACAAGTATGTGTCTATTCAACCACATTTAATTTAGTGAGACTTACTTCTTTGCAGTTTTGTGTAGGTCATGCTGTCATACAATATCCGCTCAGGTTCCTCTCAATCAGCATGGCAAAGGACCTCCCCTAGTGAGGTCTGTGTTATTTGCATAATGTTTGCTGTCATGTAAGCTATTACTAGGAGGTAGGTGTGGAGGAAAATGTAAAACCATACATATGTGTTTCCAACAAAAGACATAGTAATTGATTCCTCCCCTTTTCTCTCCTCAACAAGAGTTGGTAGAGCATGCTCAGAAGACTGTTTCCTTTAGCAGAGTCCAGCATTAGGCCTTTCAGCAAGGACATAAGGGCTGAGGGGAATAAAATTGATCAAAAGGCATCCAGGAAGACCGCGGAAGATTCCAGCACTATGCAAAGGTCTGCTGGGTTTGTCCCAAGGACTTATTCACAGCTTCACATGTTTTACATCTATTATATAAAAGCCAACATTTGTTTGTGAGTTTGTCTGTTTGTCTGCATCAGGCAGGCGAAGACCTCATACGATTGGCTGAGTGAGGCAAGAAGACCTCATATGGTTGGCGGGCTGTGAAGATTCTATGGAATCTTGAGCTTGGCAATTTAGGGTGAGGCCTTTAGAAATCTCAGGCCAGTTGGTATGGAGATGAGGCCTACCATCAATAAGGATACCAGAAAACATTGGCAGGCATATGTGAGAAATATTAAAGTGACATACATAACACAGCCCATTTCCACACTACACTGTCATAGTGCTATTGTTCCCCTTTCAACAGCCTATGGAATCCTGGGGTTTGCAAATTAAGGAGGGGCATTTAGCATTCTCAGCCAGAGAGGTCTTTGGCCTCAGGAAACTACAAACCCCAGAATTCCACAGGATGTTGAAAGTAGAATAATAGCACTATAACAGTGTAGTGCAGAAATGGCCATAGTCACAAGGTCTTCTCGCCTCATACAGTAGATTGTATGGGTTCCATGTGTGAGGAATCTTAAAGCTGAAATTCAAAACAAAAAATGCTTCCAGAAAAATGTAAACTCATTGCACAAATTCAACAGAAAGAAAGAAAAAACAAAACAAAAACGCCAGTAGATCAATGTCACCAGACAACACAAATTGGATTGGGGACTATGGGGAAAAGTTACAGATACTGGAATAAGCCAGTTGCTATGGAGACAATGCCTAGCAGCAAGGAGGAAGATGGTGTATTCCCACAGGAACCCAACCTCTATATGTTAACAACTATGAATCCATATTGGATTGGGGAATATGGGGATAAGTTACAGGTACTGGAATAGGCCAGTTGCTATGAAGATGAGGCCTAGCAGCAAGGAACAGAACAGTGTATTCCCTCAGGAACGCAAGCTGTGTATGTGAATAACTCTGAATACAGATCGCATTGGGAAATACGGGGAAAAGTTACAGGTACTGGAGAAGACAGTTGAGTGAGTTCTTAAGAGAAAAATAAAATCCCAGGCCACGCCAGGTAAATACTCTAGCTGATATATAAATTACATTGCATTGTTAAATGCAGCCACTGGACTTCTGAGAAATTAATACTTAAAAATATAATTTAAGTAAAACACATAAAACAAGTAATTTTTCAGAATTGTTTGTTGGTGGCTTGTAATTGTGTGTGGGAGAAAAGCTAATGAAGCTATGGATGGGAGGTCCAATGTCTCATTTCAACTGAACTTGCCTGTTAGTGGATTATATTTCTATGATAAGTATGTGAGCGTTCCTATCATTCCAATCATTTTGATGAATTTCCTGCAAACATTTGGGAGAGGAGAAAGAAATCTTTGTCTTATGTGTTTGCATAAATTTTGCTCTGCATTAATAATCCTGTCACACAGAGTACTCTACTTCCAACATAGTCATTGCTCATAATTTTACGATGCTAATTTAATATTATAATTCATTTCTAATTTTGTTTTCAAAATTTCAAACCTCAAGGTTTTTCAGATTTCAAAGCTAATATGACACTTGATTTTAACATATAAATGATGGATTCCAAGTTTAACATCACAGATCTTTACTTAAATCTCCTGACAAGAAAATTTAAACTACAAAATGAAAATGCTGATAACTATATTTTGCAAAACTTTCAAAATCTATATAATGATTTGGACATCAATTATGTCTTCAGTTGAGGCATGTATTCATTTTAGATAAATAATTTCATGTGTTTTATATACTCTTTCTGTATGAGTGTCTAGTCTCCTATGACTTTTGGTGGCTTATAGCAGGCCCATGAATTTTATAGCGTTTCTTTAGGCAACAAATACTCATAGGTAGTTTGCTACCGCCTTCCTCTGAAATACAGCCTACGCCACAGGATATTCCCTCATGGCCTTCCTTCCAAGTACTGACCCCATCAGCCCCTGCTTAGCTTCCAAGATCAGATAGATCTGATGTCTTCATGGTATTTAAGCTAACCTAGATAACTGTTATAAAAAGAAATACCAATATATGTACTGGACTGGTATACATTTCTCTTGTTTCCCACATAAAGGAAACAATTATCTTTGGTAAAGAACAGGAAGCTTACTTCGCTCAGAGATATCCCATGGTAATGCATATGGAATATATATGCAAAATGCTGCCGTCTACATAATCATTGCCTACTAAACTGGACATTTATTAAACATTTCTTCACAATTGAGTATAGACACATTTAAACTTATCCATTCTCAAATGCTAGTATGCTTATTTTACACTGGAATGTTGTTTTTGGATTTGAATGAATATTTCTGCCCAACAGTTCTAGTGAAATACATCTAAAATCTATTCCTGTTTCAAATTGGACTGTTGATGAAGATACTTCTATCTTAATTAATACTTGGAACAGTGATATAGCTCTGTCAAGACAACAAGCTCTAAGTGCTTTATGATAACTGATGAGCATTTCAATACAATGCTTAGTGTTTAAATTAGACCTTTTCTGCACTTTGTTTTTAAAACGGGGCAGCGCGTCCTCCAGCGAGGATGTTTGCACTTGGGGGCGAACTGGGTCCGGACCACTTTCTGTAGTTTCGGACTTCAGCCCGCTCAGGAACGACCAGAACTGGTGGTTTTCCATGCTATTGAAAGACCACTTAAAACAGGTCTTTCAATAGCCCGGTGCGCCCCAGTCTGTTGCCGCGCTCCTGTGTAGATCTGCAGGCTTGCACCAGCGCGAGGCTGCAGATCTTCCGAGGGCGGGCTTCTGGCTGGCGAGCTTCTCTGGTTGGTGGAGAGCCTCCACCGACCGGAAGCCTCCATTTTCGTCCCCGGAGCAGTGTGTAGAGTGGGCATGCACTGCTCCGGATCAGCGTGGATCGTTGGAGGGAGCGCGCCAGTCTGGTGAGTAACAGACTGCCCCATTTTCTTCCCAAAGTGCAAAAAAGCCCTTAGTCCTGAACAGAAACAAAATTAAACAACAGTTCAGTATGAACTGTTTCTTTCATATTCCAGTAGAATCAAAATTAATAGGAGGCCTGTTTTTTGTTCTTTAAAATGACATTTTGTAATAATGGGTCTTAACTTTGACAGCCAGTACATAGTGTTTATTTTTTCTTAGAGGCAAAAGCTGCTATACTGAACTTTTACTTCAGGTTCTTCCTTTATGTAACATCTTATTAAAGCAAGCATCTAGATTGAACATCATAATGAAGTCAGTTTTAAGCTTGTAAAAATGATAGTATTGTGGGACCATCTTTATTATATTATCATACTTTCGTTTCTTATAAGCAGCAGCTGGTGGCTTTGATTTGAGTGGGTTGGTTCATCCCTTCTGCTTATTAATTTGAACCTTAAAGGAGGTATTCAAGATACATTAAGGAATGTAGTTTGGTAACTTGGATAGCTTCTTTAAAGTTCAGACTCAAATCTGTTCCAGATTTCCTAACTAACTCCCATCAGTGCTGCATGCCACCAATGACGGTAACTTACAACTGACACTGGGGTATATTAATGCTGCTTGAGCAGAAATCTCCTTACAAAAGAGGACTTTTCCTCTGCTTCTATATTGCTCAATTCCTCACATTCTGAAATACTCTTCTTTCTTCATGCCTTAATTGTTCCATTGTCCTTTCTCCCATTCCAGCTTACTAAGCATTCTGTTATCTAATAGTAATACACTTGCCACTCAACTTTTGTTAGGGTTCGAGGTGCAGAACCCTCACGAAAGTCAAAAAAGTGTGAATAACTCCCCTGCCTGAACCCCTCCACCCATTCTCTTCTAAGGCCTCCCGTCCATTTGCTTGTGTTCTGTCCAGGCTTGCTGCCTTCCTCCCAGACATCCAGATAATAGAGAAGTGAATGGGAAGGGGCAGCCACGCAACCAGAGAAGGCAAGTGTGTGTGCCTCCCCCACATTCACTTGTGTTTCACCAAGATGTGCTGCCTTCCAGGTGCCTGGGCAATAGGCAGGTGAATGGAAGACACAACTGGAGAAGGCATGTGTGCGGGCCTACCCACTGCCATTTGCTTGCCTTTTGCCCAGGTCTGCAGAAGGAAGAGACACGTGTATGGGCAAAAGGCAGGTGAATGGGAGGGGGAGAATGGGGGATGCAAGCAGGTGCCTCACAAATAATCAAGTTTGCAAAGGTCAAACCCATGAATGTAGAGGGAGAACTGTACTTATAGTCAACATAGGGCTGCTTCAGTGTCACCTAAATGGGCTTCTTATGATATTGCCCTCTTGTCCCAATTTAGTACCTACATGTTTCAGAGGAACTCCAACAAAGGTCACTCTATTTAATGGTCAAAGATCAATCTACTATAATTGCTCCACCATACCTTTTCCCACAATAAATCCAGACTCATTTGCAGGCAGAAGCCCCATGTTCCATTAACCTGGAATATGTTCAAAAACTAACCATGCACAAAAACTAAAATGATAAATGTGCACATGACATAAGGCACAAGTTATAACAGGGAATCCCTCTTTTGTTGTCTCATTCCCCAGCAGCCATAGAAACAGATAAGATTCAGGTAACAAAAAAATGCATTTTCTTATGGAGTACTACTTGCGCTAATAACCACCAAATAATGAAACACATGGTTAGTCCATAATGTAGCCTACTTACCAGGTTGCCAGGGAAATATATGGCTGCTATTGGAGATAGAGCACTGTGTTAGGTGGATCTTTTATCTGATTGTGGAGGACACATTAAAATTGTGTATAGTCAGTCTCTCTTTCTCGCTGATTTCAGAAGCCCTTACCATTTCTTCAAAGGAATCCCTGAAAAAGAATGAGTTCCCACACAGACATTTACTCACAGAATACAACTTAAAGTGAATTATGTGAGACAACCATAACATTATAGTCATTTAACAAAACATCTTTCAAATACAGGTTGCTTTTTGGTTCATGTGAGAATCAGACTGAGAGATACCAATAACTGTGAATAGATACATAAATCAGCCAAAAGAAAAAACATTTTTTTTCAACAAATGATACAGAGCAAATATGTAGCAAATCTTGTGTCATAATATTTTCAAATATCAGAATGTATAGTTTGGCTCTTTGTGATCAAAATGAGGCAAAAAATGATCCCACTGAAATGAGTTAGAATGCTTCTGTTGACATGGATATAGTTTGGATTCAGGCTTAGATGCAGATTTTAATTATGGCTGCAAATTCTAGGCTGCATGCGAAACATCTCAATTGACAAAAGTACATATAAAATTGTCTGTTTAATCTAGGGACTGTGTTTAAAATTGAATTTGATTATATCTGGGGATATAATGGGATTACTATTATTTTGTAAGTCTTTGAGTAAAAGAATATTTGCACTATTTAGATCTACTGTTTTAAAAACTTTCAAAGCTGCTTTTTAGCATTTGATGTGCCTCCTCAAAAAGAATATGTAATATATTTAAAAACATAGAAAATCCCCTGGGAAATTGTTTGTCATAATCAGGAATTTCCTTACAAGAAGAGATTGCTTAATCATTCTTAAGCAATAATGCTATTAAGTTTGTAGCATTCTAGTGTGTTTCTCTTTCCTCATTAGAAACATATTTCTCTTGTTGCCTGTCTTTGTGAAATAATAATCAACTATCTGTGGATAATCCTGTCCACAGAGACACTTTTTAATACCTATGGTCTCTTCAAGTTGGCTGTTTATAACATATATTTCTTGGGATTTGGACATTCTCATGACAAATACCTGATTGGGACAGTCCATGTGACAATCAAAAATGTTTTGTCAGCACCTGTTGCCTCTCCCATGTGTGGACACAGCTGTATGGACAGTGGAGGCAGCTCATACTATTATATATATTATATAGCCAATTTTGAGGAGGAGGAGGAGGAGGAAAGTAAGCCAGAATGCTGAAAGAGGAAGGAACATTGATCTACAGAAGTGGTCCTCATACTTTTTTTTGTTGTTCCATCAAACTGATCACTGCCAAAAGCCCCTACACACAAAACGTTTTTATTCTGTTTTGGAAGGCACACAAAGATTGTGGCTGTAACTTCCCCACCTACCCCCAGCCATCTGAAAACAGTTTGGGGCTACACAATCTAAAAGTGAACCTGGTTACTTCTGAATGTTATGTTTGTCTGATTTCCAGCTGCAGATGTGGTGGCACAGCCCACTGTTAGTGTGTGCTGTGAAAACTGAGCCCCTCTTCACAGTGATTACCCACCCCTGGTCTATGGATACCTCCCAAGGGTTCATGTGATCTAGAATGAATAAATCTGGCCTCAAGTCCTACTTTCAGTATAGTAGTTCTAGATAAACAACTGTCTTTCACTGCTAACTCTAAATCCCTAAAATGGGAACATGCTGTTCAAATGATTGATTATATTGTGTTTTTTTTAAAAAAAGCTGAGTGACCCCATTTTCTCCATGTGATGTAACTATTTTTTTCTTGGTTCGTGATCCAATGAGGTCCCTTGAGCATGTGCAAAGATTTGCATGCATGTATAATCTCTCTTCATCCTTTTTAACCTTCGGTATCAACTGTGACTGGTTATTTCTATAGCTGTTCTTGAATTTGGTGAGGGAGGATGTCCAAAGATTGCCACAGTGTGAAGATCCAAAGTTCTCATAATGCACAAAGGCTAAGTTGCACTGAAACAAGGCAGACTGAATCAATAAAGGGAAAAAACCCCACAAATGTGGTGGATAGATTTTTGGCTCTTCTGTACAAGAGGCTGGCCCAAACTGGAATGGATCAATAGCATGTGTCTCTGTTTTGATCTCTAGATTCATCAGAGGAAAGAAAAGTGATCCAAGAGAAGGAGGGAGATTCACTCCAACTGTGACTTGTCTAGCACATTTCAAATGACATCCAGTACCTTCTAAAACTTTACTTAGTTAGTATGTCTCTGTTTAAGAACATCTGTCCATGCTATTTACTTTTGACTCCGGGGGGGGGGAATTCTCTTGATAGATGCCAACTAACAGTCTTACAAAGCCAGAAACTCCTTTAGTGTCTTTTGATCTGATGCATGCTCTTGTTCAGACCTTTGGAATTAAATAATCTTAAGCACTGGCACTGCACAAGTACTGAGGGTTCTTACTGAAGCACTGGAAGTTTCATTTTACTTGGATCTTGGCCTTAGCACAGACTTCATCATTGTCTTGAAGACAAGGCACATGGCAGCTAATTTAAAACTTGTTTCATACAGACATGCACATAACCTGCTGTGCTGGTTATTTAGCTTTTTCTTATTATTAAATGCCTGTTGTACATATATGGCTGTTACCACCGTGTCCTGTCCTGGCCTTTGGTGAACCAAAGATATCATTCTGATATCGCAATTTGGCCCTACTCTGCCACCAGCCAAGTGTTTGTGAGACCCGCCAAACAAACGCGAAGCTAGGCATGGCTACTACTTGCTGCTGTCACCAAACCAAGCCAGATATTACCAGATCTGCTTTAGGGGACCTCCTGAAACAAACACTTTCATTACAAATGCACGCTACCACAAAGAGATCCTCTGCCCTGAGAGGACATCCTGGCGAGCTAGGTACTCAACTGCCGAGCTAGCCGCATCTGCATACCAGCCATACCATTGTCAACTCAGACTTTAACTCAATCATGCAAATTCTGACCTTTCGGAGGCTTTGTCTCCAACCCAAAACTTATTGTTTTCACCCGAGACCAAACTAGCCTACAGTCGTTCTTTCCCCAATAAAAACCTCCAGTTCTGAGAGCTCTTCGGAACTCTCGCCGGATCGTCCGAACTTCACTTTGCCTTGCTGCCGCTCGGTTCAGTAGATTCCCCTCGGCCGCCATGCCGGGTTTCCTCTTCTTCAATCAGGCTTCTCCAGGACTGCAGGACAGGTGGCGTATCACCCATTCCCCTTGAAACTCTATTTCCCTTTTCTAGATAGGAGTGTGTTTGTGCTTTTCTTTAATAACTGTTTAATAAATCTAATTGTTATTTTGAACCATTTGCCTCCTCACTGACCTGACGCTATAGACATAGGGTAAAAGATCCTGCTGCGTTGCCCTGCCTCTCGTTAGCCAAGAGAGTGCTCCAGCTAATTTTTCCTATCTTGCTAGGTTTGTTTGGTTATTTGGGCGCCCTACCGGGACCCCCAATTCACAGGGTAACATGGCCTCACACTTGCCACAATCTGGAAAAATTACTTTTTGGAGTACAGTTCCTCAAATCCACCAGCAACTCACCACTGGCCAGATGTGGGCTAGGAGATTCTGAAAGTTGTAGTCCAAAAAAATTCTGGAAGTTGTAGTCCAAAACAAAAAAACAAAGAACAAAAAAACTTTTACAAACATTGACTCTATCTTGTATGTGTCTGCTTACTTAAAATCATTCATGCAACAATCTTCTTTAAAATTGTATCTCTCCCCTCTTCATTTGCACAAACCATTTCTGGCATGAGGGAGAATTGTGACAGGGTCCTCTTCTGCCTGTCACACTGTAAATCTCTTAAGAGAGGGAACAATTAGCCAGCTGCTTCCTGATAGACATGGGAACAGATCCTCATTGATCAGAGCAGCTGTTTTCTGGTCATGAGAAATCGAGGTGGCGTGGGTGGGGTCAGGATGGGATTCACTATGTAGAACTATAACTATGGTATTTACACATGTGTAAATCCCCAACAGGATTCTGGCCATAATATCTAGGTTCCCATATTCTATTTCTCCCAAACCAGGCAGCCTTGTTTATATATTCTTCAAATTATTTTCTCATTATGTAAAACACATGATAGGCTGGGAAACAATTGTTCAGCAGCCGTCACCATTACAATTCTAATGGGTCAAGTGTGCCTTAAGGTGTTCATGCATCCCATGACAGCATCCCTTTACTACCCTCTTATCACTTTTCTTTCTCAAAGTGTTCCTATGCCTTTAACAGATACAAGAGTAGCACTCTCTGGCCTCACCTCACTTGACAATATTCTGTGCCAGAGCATCTGAGCCTTTGATAGAGTCAGCTTGTGCAAGGATAAGAAAATATTTGAAACATAAATTCTCACTAGGGGTCTCTCTTCCAGCACATACTGATTGCTGCCTGGAGTCCTACCTGTCAGAGTTCAACTCCCTGCCTGTCCCTTGCTGCCAGCAAGAGAAGGAAGGTGATAGTGCTTGCTCAAGAGAAACAGGCAATGTGTGTGTGTGTGGGGTCCAGTGCAAGTAATCAAGGAGAAACCTTGTGCCGAGCTGAAGTCAAGGTCAAATCCAAAAGGTCTAGAACACTGAAGGTCAGTCCAAAAGGGTCAAGAGAGTCAGAACACAAGGGTCATGACCTTGAATAGTGATTTGCTACAAGCAAACAGCAAGCCACACCAGCTGACTTACATGTTGACAAAAACAGGTGTTACTCATCATTGTTCTATTTACTCAGTCTTGCCCAAATGGCTTCCCTCTGAGCTGCTTGTTTCTATCTGCTCCATGATTGGGGGCTGGAGGCGAGGGGAAGGTGAATCTAATTCCTCTAAATCATTGCTGGTCTCCTCTCCCACTGGCATTGGTTGCAACAACTCTGTCTCAGTGTGTTTTTCAGCTGATAGGGGTGTTTCCAAGGTATTCTGGTCTGTCATTGGCTCTGTTTCTGACACAATCAATTGCTCATAGACCTCACAGCCATCATCTATCACACCACCCTGGGAGGATTTTTTTTCTTTTTTTGAGACACCAGCCACTTTATTGAGATTCAATATCCAAGGTAGCTGCTCCAGCTTCCGTCCCATCTCTTTCTTCCCCCACAGGGCAATCTGTCCTAAAACTTGCCTCTTTTCTCCATCTGTCTTCTCCCTCTGCCACCTTCTGGTATCTTGCCTTGCCTTCTCTCATGATCCTTTCCACACTGTTCCTCTCCTGCACTTCTGCTTGCCTTCCTTTTCTGTT
Organism: Iguana delicatissima; assembly: GCA_948472985.1. Classification (NCBI taxonomy): domain Eukaryota; kingdom Metazoa; phylum Chordata; class Lepidosauria; order Squamata; family Iguanidae; genus Iguana; species Iguana delicatissima. The sequence continues at coordinate 931,285 of CAOKZL010000147.1, read as the reverse complement.
CTATTCTCTTTCTCTTTGCCTCTTTTCACCTTAAATCTCCTGCTATCCTCCTTTTCTTCCCTCCTTCCAGTAGTCTCTCACTCCCTGTTAGCTAAGGCATCTCCTGTGCCTCAAATGATGCTGGAGATATGTGGCACCCAGCCATTATCTGATTCCTAATATCTCCTGTGGTCTATGACTAGTCCTACCATCATGGAAGAAGTAAAAAGTTTAAATAGATGTCAGGTTGTATGTCTAGAATATGGGTAAAACTTGGACAGCCAAGCAATATGGCAACCCTAACAATATCACTTATAAAGATTTTGAATTCTGCCACCAGTTCCACTGTTAATTTGTGTGTACATACGTACGCATCTTTTCCAAATTCTGAAATGCTTGCATTTTGTGGAAAGAAACAGCATACCAGTAGCATGACTGTTTACTTACTGGAAAGAAACAACTGAATGACTAACTGTATTTCCTGTTAAACCATAAATGTAATGTAGACAAAATTCTACCCAATCAGCATCAGTGAATCTTCTTTCTTTGAAAGCAAAAGCTTGATTATTTTCCCTTGTGTGTTATGTACTTCCTTTTGCATTGTGAGAAATTCAAAAGAAGCTTCTTTCCAAAAAAAAGAGGCTGTTATAGAATGCTACTGTGTTACTTACTAGTGACTCTGTTATGAGATACTCTATTGTGAGCTGCTTCAGTTAGGAGAAAAGTTGATTAGATTGTCTACGACCATAAGGAGCCAGAAACATTGTACAGAGCCCTGATTTAGGGAAAGAGAGAAGGAAACTAGTTTGGAACCAAAAGAGACAGAAGTAATGAAGGAGACCCCCTACAACTATGCAATAGGATGAGCTGCTTAACTAATTTCTGAGTTTGGGCAGGGAGTGGGACTCTTTCTATTTGGGCATCCTAGCTAATCCTCTGATCAGAATCTGCATATCTTCTGACATGGAGGGAGAACCAAAATCATAGATTTGATGAGAAAAAAAATGCTTGGTTATTTGTTGTAGGCAGGATGCTATTGAAACATTTCATGCTGATGTTTAAGTTTTGGGTGGAACAAGAGAAAAAAAGGTCTTTCATAAGCTTACATGTAGAACAGTGTTTATTCCACTTGTACAGTGGAGCTTTTTCCCAGGTAAATTTGATTAGGATTTCAGCTTTTTAGCTGTACTTGAATGAAGCAAATATATTGTTTCAGTCAATACAAGTACTTAATATTAATTCTGTTAAAATACATTAAACATAATTATCTGTTATACAGAAAATCATATTTTTAAAGCATAGATAATAAAAGTACCATTTTACAGAATGTACGCAGGTTAATCTAACATCACTAACTTTAAATTTATTCTAACCCTTCTAGTTATTTCTATGACATGGATTTACTTTTTTTAATTAATAGGAAATATTTGTACCCTACAAGTGTGTGCCATAAACATAAAATCTTGAAACACTTGAATTTACATCACACAGAGCACATGAATGAGCTCCAAATGCTCCAATCACTAAATTGTTGAGATCAAGTTTTCCTTCAGTCCTTCAGTTGAAATAGATGATTTGACACCTCACAGCAGAAATTATAAAGTGCAATAAAATTCTAGTGTGAAGCAGTCTGTATTCAAGACTTCTGATAAATGTGTAGATCTCAGAAATATGAGTCCTGTGATACAGAAAGAGAAGGAATTTTACATTGTACATTTTTAAAGATTCAGTAATTAAAAGAATAAGCACTTGGTAGGATACCTGTAGTAAGGCAGATTGCAGACTTCACTGTTTTTGGGTATCTTCAATTACTGTCTTTTAAAAGTTGCGATGAAGCACAGAGTATGAATCACTTTGTACTTGCAGAACCAAATTCCTGGACCAATTTACACTGTAGGTGGGCAAACCACATTCAGTGAGAAGACAAATTCAGATATGTGATGCTTCCTTGGATGTGGAACAGCCACGGAGAGGTTTTGCTACACAAAGAGGTGGTTTGTGAAATCTTGTAGAGGAAAAAACACAGCACAGATGAATACATGCTTTTTCTTTTACACAGTTGAGGATACACTTTTACTGGAATAGCTAGCATATATAATAGTGGTAATTAGGCCTCATTACATCTGAAATTTTCTCCTGGTGCAAGTATTCAAATAAAAAAAATGAAGGTTGTACATAGGCCTGTAATTTTTTTAGGTATTGTGTGTATCAAGAATGCCTTTAACCGGTGATATAAAATCATTTTATATGCCTGTGTCCAAAGCTGTACTAATCTGGATATTCCCTATCCGCTGAAGTCTACAGCAGACTTTATTGGATTAACATCAGATGGGATACAGGCATAACATCATCTTTTATTCTTACTTTGATGCAATAATTTATGAGTGCTTGGTACACCAATCCATCTAACAAAAACAATTACACTGAGTGCTTGCTATTCACACTGTCTGTTCTGCCTGCTCAAGCTTTAAAGAATATCGTATCAAAAATTAGGCTTGGAAAGACTTCAGGTTTGACTAAGAAGATACCTTTACACGACATATTCAGAAAAACATTTTCATCTTATTCAGATCATTCTTTGGACACTTTGCAAGATATAAGTTGCCTTACTGGAAATAGTGACCCATGAATCAATGGACATATTTTAGCTTTTGAATTTTCTAAATCCCCTGTGTGCCAAAGTTGCTTTTTAAATAGCACCATGGTTCAAATTCAGAGCTTCAAATGATCATTGGTTTCAGTGGGATTTATGATGTCAGCTTCATTGTTTTCGTTTTTCCCAAGCATGCTTCCAGGTGGTCATAAAAAAACACATTATACTTGAATCTACTGTGAAATGACTGACTTGTGGAAACTCAAGTTAAAAGTACTTATATGACTGATCAGACTGATTTACAACTTCATGCAGATGAGACAAGGGCAACCATTATGAAGTACAATTCCAGGAAATGCTGCTTTAAGTTGCGTAAGGGTGAACACAAACAAAGAGGAGATGAAAGTAAACCCTGCAACAATGTAGAAGCAGGAGAAAGTTACCAAAAAAGAGGAAAAGAAAATATGATTAAAAAAGGAATGCATAGTGGTAGTTTGGCGTAATGTTATTTCTAGGGGCCCTTTCAGGATGTGGAATTGTAACAGCAGAATTGGCCATGTGGGACCAGGTTGGAAAGGGCAACATGTGCAGATCCTAAGGGGGCATTCCTCTGGGGAATCTGGCATATATATGTATGGAAGAAACTGCTGAAGAAATGTTGCTTGTCACTGACTGAAATAGTTTTTACTTAACTATTCATTGTTTTATATTCAGCAGCTTATTAGGCTCTGCCTACTTTTTCACCTCCATATTGCAATACGACTTTCAGCCTTGCCAAAAATTCAGAGCACGCTGGGATAAAACCAATATTCAGTGTTCCAGGACTGTTTCTATCACCCCCTTCCCCCCAAAAAAGGTTGAATGGATGTGCAGTTTTGCAGATGGCACCAGATCCTGTCTGATCTGGAAAGATAAGCAGGGTCAGCCCTGGTTCATACTTGGATGGGAGACCACCAATGAATATTTAGAAAAAGGAACTTGCAAAACCATCTCAAAGTATCCCTTGCCTAAGAAAACCCTCTGAAGTTCATGGGATTGCCATAAGTGAACTGGCAACTTGGAGGCATGAATACACACATGCGTGTGCACACACACACCTGTTGAAGATGAAAGAATTTCCATCTTTTTCTTGATAGAAATTGCTTATGAATGCAAAAGTAATAACCCACGTGTGCTTGTTTAGTGATACATAAGGATTTGTATTTGTGTAATGGCCACTTTCTTTCTTTGAGATAGCTTCAGAATGGAGAAGCATGACCCTGGAAGTGGAGTGACTGAAACAGGAATATATAACATGGAAGAATCCAAAATACTTTTTTTCTTCTGTTAATATAAGAAGAATAGGAAAGGGAGTAAGTTTCAGTGATCCATACTTCTTTCTGTAGCTTTCTGTCTTCCTTCAAATGGCTGAATAGATATGGAGGGGTTTACAGAAGATGGGAATAACTGAAAATCACATCATTCCATGTTCCCTGTCCCATTTGTAGCAAGATTTTGCTACATAAACTCTGAAGAAAATAGAGGAGTTAACTGCATGGGACTGGACATTCAAATATATTGGGATCTCTTCTGGAATCTATTCCAACAAGCAGAGGGATAAAACAAAGGTGTTTATTGGCACCTTTCCTTTCCCCCCCTTTTTGTTTGTTTTATTATATTCAGAGACAACATTTGCTGGAAATTCTATTTACAGGTTCTTTCTGCAAGGTGGTGGTATCATGTACTTTTACATTTGTACCAACTCAAGAACAAGAAACAAAACAAATATACATTATTCTATACAGTGATTATTTGTCAGTTTCATTCTTCCTGACTTCCCCCCCCAAATGAGAGGTTATATAACCACAAAACATTATTCTGTTTGTCTGTCATCAAATCTCTATGCCCCTTGTTATTCCGTATTAAATCTAAATTGTCAAAAAACGATATTCACCATCTTGATATTACCCCATAGATTTCTGAAATAAGTTATCACTTTATCCCAGTTTTGAAGAATCTTTCTAACTAGACTCCTCCTAAAACATACATAACCCCGTCCATCTGTAACATATCAAAAAGCTTCATCTCCAATCTGTTATTGAAGGGAGAGTTCTCTGTTTCCAGCTTTGAGCAGCTGTTTTATAAAAGAATACTTTCCCAGCCTTCCTCTCAAGTCGTCTTTCATTGTAGCTAGCCAATATAACTCCGGAGTCATTTAATAATGGAACCTCAAGATTTTTTTTTCTATCTGGTTATGTATAACATTTCCAAATTTCTTCACATTTTTACACAACCACCATTGATGAATCTTTCACATTCAGTCCCTCTCAAGCAATGGGAAAATATGGAAAATATGGCTAAATTATACAGCTTGTCAAGATATCAGGGAAAACTAGTATAAGATGCATTTTAAATGGCATTTTATGCCTGAAAGGATTTCAAAAATGCTCCAAAACTGTTCAAACAAATATTGGAAACATGACTCTTAAATTGGCACCTTTCCTTTTAATCTTTTTTGTTAATTATATTGTATATCACATGAATAATAATAAGTTCTTCCTCCTATCAATTTGTGGGAGGAAAACCCTTTGTTTCTATATGCAGATGACACAGTCCTCCTTGCTTATACTCAAATTGGACTTAGAAGTCTCCTGATTATATTGTTCAGCCTATGAAATGGCAGTCAATTATGACAAGGCCAAAGCTGTAGTCTTCAGAAGTGGAACTAAGAAGCACAAGTAGTGTATTGGGCAAAATAAAATGGAATAGTTAACCCTGTATCATTACTTGAGTAATGCTTCTGCTTTTGTAATGCTTGAGTAATGCTTCTGCTTTCATGGCAACCACATGCCAGGGCCACAAAACTCAAGTCTGAGCAGGTCACAAGTGCAATTCTTAAGTTTTGGTACATCACAGGGGGCAAGCAGGTCTCCCCAATTTTGCATTTAATTAAGTGAAAACTCCAGTTGCAGGTGTTGCAGGAATCTGAGACTGGGGGCTTTCAAGTTGCTACAGACTTAGATGGCATCCAGAATAACATTTTAAGAACTTTCTTGGGAAGTCCAAGATACGCCCTGATACAGTAGTCATGGTTGGAAAGGGGATCACAACCCTGGCTCATAAAGATCTGTCTGTTTATCTTTAATTTCTGGTTAAAGAGAATGCCAGAAAATTGCCCAACAGAACTATGTTTTTGGGAACAATTGGTTTTTAGCTCCTCAAAAGAAAAATTGTGATATGAAAATATCACATGTCTTTTTCATAAATTTGGCTTTACAGAAACTTATTTTTCCTGGAAAGACAATTTATCAACAAAGAAAGAATTCAAGTTATGTGATAATGGTAAGTTTTTACAAGAATACTTTGCATCCCTCACTTCAGTTGAAATTTCCCCATGGTATAATTTACTTAAACACCTTCCAGGCCCAGAGGGTTACCCGTTTAAAACTTAAAAGTTTTGTTTAATCTACAAATATTAGAGGAAAGAAATTACAATAAATTAAGATAAGAATTGAAACAGAAATTTGAGGAACATAAAAATATTAAGTTATCAAGGTTTGGAAGAATTGCATTAGTAAAAATGAAAATATTACCTAAGATTATTTTTTGTTTAGAATGCTTCCAATAAAAATGAGGTGAGGTTGTTATCTATTAAAAACAATTGGTCTGTCTGCCAAAAAATAGAATTTTTGCTTTTTAATAAAGATTCCAGCATCACTGGAAGAACTGCAGTTTTCCTAATGGCATTCATTAGCTAAAGCCCATGTAAGTTATTCTAAGCCATTCTGAAAAGTCTGAAGTTTTATTTCCTGTAACACTGAACTCATAATAGCTCTGGCTGCTTAATTAGTATGATTCAGTTCATCTTAAAATACAAATAAATATAAAACATTACATACCAGCCTATCAGTTTCACATATCTTGTGATACTTGATCAAATATATCTCATCAAATCTTTGAACTATTTTGCAGTGATACCTATCCCGTTTTAATAGCTGTGGAATTGATGTAACTGATACTGCACTATGAGCTGTTCATGTATTTTTGCATTTGATTTCTGATCCTAAATAAAGGCAAATATTTCAATCTAAACCTTGTTGCTCATTTTAATAGAAATTTCACTTCTTGATGAGATCTCAGATTTAGCAACTGGCTTTTCATTGTCTTCAGGAAGAATAGCAAACAAGATATCTGAATAGGTTTCCTCTTTTGCTTTTAAACTACTTAGTCCCCAGATAGGAGCTAAGAGTCAAACTAGACTCAGTTGTTTTATACATAGCAGCCATGAGGAAGCATGAGTGATCTCAGAATCAAGGACCATGGAGAGATGACAGCAGTGGTGGTTTCCATGTCAGTGGAGGCAGTGAATTTATTTTTGTTTCAGTGCAAATTTTAAAACAGCTATTCAAGGTGCTAATCCCTATCCCCAGATACTGCCTTGGGTTGTCTCTTTTCAAATTCAGGCTAAAACCATCCCACTGATAGGGAAGCCACCAGCTACCATGGGATGAGAGAGGGTTTAAGGATATCTTCACTGCCAAACTCCCCATAAAATTAACTTTGCATTTCAAGGGAAACTCACATTCATGACAAAAGAGGCTCCCCTCAAAGAGAAAATAGCAATTGGGAAAGATTATTTTTATTAGATCTGTGGCAAGAAGAGAGATGAAATTCCCCTTTCTCATTCTCCCAGGTTCCTCAGGCTCCCTCCATTTACAACTGAGGTAAAATTTTGGATCATAACCAAATGTAAGGGAAATTGTCATTTAGATTTTATGTGAATCTAAAGACACATTTGTGGAGTGGGCACATTACTTAATATATTAAAGCCGAGAACCCCATCATACTTTACTAAAAATGTAGTTTATATTCCTTCTGAAGTTCCACTGATGTACAGAGCCAGATTAAGCTGAGTGAAACTCTTTCTAGAGAGCTCCTAGGGTTGAATGATGAATTCTGCCCAGTAACTTTATATCCATCTCAAATCTATTCATTTGAGACAAAATCTAGTACTTCAGACCACATATTCCTGTCATATTAACTTGTCTCTAAGCGATATTTACTTGTTCTTTGGCTTCATAAGGTTCTCAGCCTAACTTAATTCAACTCTTGGCCTAATTTAATGTAGAATGGTATAGAGAGAAGAGGTTGTTTTATGTGTCCCCTGGCTTCACTTTTGGAGTGCTAAAAATTGCTTCCATTTTTAGCTTTGGCATTGCCCAGCAATGAATATCTTCACTACTTTAATCTGAGGTATCTAATTAACTTTTTCTGCAGGTCAATGACCTTTTGTGGGGAAAAATTTCTCCATTACTCCTCTAAAGAAACTATATTTCCCATGTAAATCTTCTCCCTCACTGTTGGAAGCTGGTAGTGTGAACCCCCACCATCTATTCTCATCCAACAGCATGGACACAGGCTGAAAAACAGAGACAATCTTTCCAAATCAGAAACATTTGGCTTTTGCTCTTTCTTGGGAAAGTTACCAGGAAGCTAAATGGAACTGGAAGATACTCTTTCTCCAGAGGCTCAGGTAAGCATCACGTAGCTGTTGATTGAAGTTTGTGTACAAGTAGTACTTCCATTGTAAGCACAAACAGATATTCAAAGCTATGACCAATTCAAGACAATTTTGTTCCAGGACAAGATGTTGACCCCTTCAGTAACAATATATAGCAGCTGAGTGGCTAGGCAACTGAATTTTACTTCAGTGTTGGTGATGCTTCTGATGGTAGCTTAGGGATGTTGTGCTGGCTGTGAGACACTCAGAGCTTGGTTCTCTAGGAGAAGAGAGTGGCTTAAGGGTAGTAATTGTCCATACCGGTCCCACAGCACTGGCTATCTGTGGTGGTTGCTTCATTCTGCCTAATCATGGGAACTACCCTTGTCCTTAGCAGGGATGATGAGGCAGTTCTGGTAGATGCTTAAGGATGATATGCATGTTACTATTAAACTCTTACCAAGAATGTAGAGAAGAAACATATTCATCTGTGAGGACTGAGGGGGGAATCATTAAACATATGTAAAGCTGTTGGCTTTGAGATGGGAAACACTTGGGATAGACTGGCAATAAGAGCAGAAGACAGGAAAGACTAGTCTTGGGAAAAGGAAAAGTGATACAGAGCCCATAAAAATTATTTACTTTCCTTTTGATATTTGAGACTTCAATAGACACACTCTACAAATTCCAAATCAACCTTCACACTGAGCTGCCATTTCTTTGAACTGACAGCCAATATTTCTGAGACCCTTTCCCAGAAGGTGCTGAGATACTCAGAAAACAGATATCCTTGTTACTCTCAAACAACAATAAGAGGAAAAATTAGAATGAATATCTTTCTCTTGACTGTGGTAATTAATTCAGCCCCACTGAGAGAAAGCCTAATGTAGATTTTTACAGAGTTAACAATCTTGAAAACCAGAATTTTTTATAACTTCACATACTCTGTGTAATAATACTTGTATTGCAGTACATTACCATATAATACACTGTTTCAGGCCTGAAGTGTTAATACTGTTACTATCTAGATGTAAGATATCCCAACTGGTGTCTTCTTGAAATGATTCCATGAGTGACTCAGTCCACTTACATGATCTTGCTGTTTCTGCTAGTAAACCAGTAAATGCTTTCCTGATAGGGCTCTGATTCACATTTGGGAAGTGCATCTGGCATTGTAAACACCAGTAGCAGTTCCAAGAGCATTACTAGTAGGAAAATAATGGGTCCAGATGGAATGAGATCATGATTCCAGTTCAAACAGAGTCATGGACTCTACTGGGATTTGGTATTGCCTCTTCCAAACTGTATCTTCTGATCTCCCAGATCTAATTTAGCATTACTCTGAAGACCAAATTGCACATTGTGTTGAATGCTTAGTGTGCAGTTATGTCTCCTTCTCTAGTTTTACTAACGATAGGCAAATGGGGTGAGGATCCTTACTGGGAAGGTGACAAATGAAAATAAAACCATGTTCCTTCATGTTTGGATATAACACTTCCTCCAAAGCAATCTAGCTACATGCAGAGAGGGAGAGATTTTTGTTGGCAGAGGAAGCTGCTGAACAGGGAAAAATTAACCCTTAGTACTTCTATAGGTTTGAAACTGGCCAACAGCCTGAGGAAAGAGAACATACATGGCAAGTGAAAAACAAGACTGTAGTTTAGTAGTAAGGTGTGAATTATTCTCTACAATAATTAGGAGCAGAATTCATCTCCTGCATGTTATGTTTGTCCTGTATGCACTTCTTTGGTGCTTGTGAATATGCCTAATGAGACTCTTAACTAACAGCTGAACAATCTGTCATAAGATTAATGCTGAGCCAATTTCGCTACTGTTCAGCCTACAGGGTACAAGTTAGCAAGGCAAGTCAGATGTTGCAGCACTTGGGAGAGCTTCAATTGATCAACTTGCTCCAATAGAGTAGCCAAAGTAGGATTGAGGCCTGTTATTTCTTTTGGATCTGGATATCCCTTGGAGGTTTTGTCCTTCTGACACAGCAGAAAGCCTTAAAGAGGAAGGACTTTGGAGTCCAGCACATCTCCATCTCTCCAAGAGCTGATCTGAGAGCACATTGCTGTTATTGATGTACTAGCTCAAGAGAAAGAGTGTGGAACTCTTGGAGAAAGATATAGTTTCAAAATCCACCTGATGATATGAAAATCCAAGACAAAAGAAGAGATAGCGCTGAAGATGCAGGTCAGAGGGCCTTAGCTAGCTACTGAGGAAGATCAGAACACAACTTTATATAGCTGTGTCTAATAATACAACTGGACTCCTGTCAGCATGACATTCACCTGATGACATGGTCAGATGTGAAAGGAAAATTCTGAAGCTTCCCAAAACATATAATAGGAACATGAAATATGAAGAAGTAAGAATCAGGGAAAGCTAGAAATTGTAAAACAAGGTAATATAATCAAGAAGTATAAAGATATATCATTAAAAGCCACAATCAGACTCTTTCATTGCGTAGTACAAATTTCTAGTTGCTACACATAGTTTTGAAAGCTGGACAGTGAGGAAAGTTGACAGAAGGAATGTCAACTCATTTGAAATGTGATGCTGGAAGAGAACACCAAGGACCTCTAGAAAGACGGATAAAAAAACAGAAAAAGGACAAACTAAGCTTGAACTCTCACTAGAAGCCAAAACAACTAAACTGAGACTATGTTGGATACGTCATGAGATGGCATGACACATTGGAAAAATGATAATGTTTGGTAAAAATAGAAGTCAGTAGGAAAATAGGAAGAATACATTATAGATGGATTAATACAATGAAGGAAGCCCTGAGTTTGCAAGACCTGAGCAGGGCACTTGATGACTGGGGCTCATGGAAATCTCCCATTCAAAGAGTTGCCCTAAGTCAAAGCTGTCTTGTTAGGCAATAACAACATTTAGTTTCAAGAAAGCTAAATCAATGAAGTGCAAACTAGGGCACTTTTTCCTAAATGCAATAAAAATTGGGACTTGCTGAAAATATCATGAAACAGGAATGTGAAATCACACATTTGATGACTTTTTTATAGCGCAAACACTGGAGAAGGAAGGAAACTGAACTATTCCTATAAACCCCTGGAGACAGGAGTTTCCACCAAATAGCCCCAGATGTGCATGATTGGGATACATTTTTTTTCAAACAGAAAAAGAGAAAGAAATGAATGAGTAAATCCAAAAGTGTTATAAGCAAGGGGAACCAATACTACTCTCAGACAGAACACTGTATGTATTTTAGATCACCTGTTGACATGCGATGACTCATATATTTCATAAGGTTGTCTAAGGCAAGGAATATTGAGAGGTGGTTTGCCATTGCTGTCCTCTGAAATACATCCTATGGCATCTGGTATTCCTTAGTGGACCCCAATCCAAGTACTAACCAAGTCTGACCCTGCCTAGCTTTCAAGACCAGACAGTATCCAATACATTCATGCTTATTAGGCCTAAACAGAGTAGCACCTAAAATAGTGGCATATCCTTATCAGATGCCCATCTATTATATATTTGTGTCAACTCAGACTAAAGTCACTGAAGCCTAAGAGGCTACTGCACTGACTCATCCAATACTTATGTCTTGATTCATTAAGAATCCTCTGTGGATAGCACTAGATGTATGTTAGTCAAACAAGGATGACATTTATTATATACAGCTTTTCACTGCAGATTGTAATAAGTAGATAATATAGATCACTAGTTCTCAGTCTTTAGTTCTCCAGGTGTTTTTGACTTCAGCTCCTAGAAGGCCCAGTTAGCTTGGCCAAAGTTATGAGATAATAGGACTTGAAGTCCAAATACTTGGAAGACTAAAGCTTCTGAACTACAGCTGCAGAACATATAACTATTGTTATTTATTTGTAAAGTACTTCAAAATGATTAAATGGTTAAGACGGAAGGGGAGAAATCTATGGGATATAAACATAGGCTAAGTATACACACTATATAAGCGAAAATTTCATGTTTTAGGGATACAATTTAAAAGAGCATGTATGTCTACAAATATGCAATATTTTCCCAATACAATATTGGTATATTGTGTTACATCCAGCCAAAATGGGGTCATTGCTGAACATACCTACATCAGATGACTCAGCAGGGAATAATTATCGATATTATATCACTAACATTTAGCCAAAATAAACAATTTCTTTCTAAATATGTGTAATGGTGTCCAAATATTGATTTTTTGCTGAACCAAAGTGAAGGCAGTTTTCCACTGGCTGATTTGTACAGGATAATCTAACTCTGCATTCCATTCAAAATTCATTAACATCAAATTTAGTATTTTCTAATAAATGTTTTTAAACAACTTGAGCACAATTTGTATACTTATAGGCTCTCTCTGTGTAATTGTGAATGGTTTTGTATACATCCAAATCCTGTTTTTTGTTTCAAATAAAGGTGTGAGTATGGGAATAGCAGCCACCTGCATCTACTCAAGGCTGGTAATTTTTATGTCAGTGAGACAGCTATTCCAGGTTTTAGTTTAAACTTTAAAGGAGCTATCCAAGGTGCTGAAATTATTTATGGGCTGGTTGGATAGCTGCCTGAGACTCAACACAGAGCAGATTCACTGCTTCACTGACATGGAATCTACCAGCTGCTATTGTCCCCCTGTCCACATGTTTACATTTCTTGATTCATTACACAAACACAAAAGGTCAGTCAGAGGTGGCCACTTTCCTTCTGTGAAATATGGTGTCTCACCATTGAGATTACAGTTACTGCTGGAAATGCTGTTGAATGAATATGAAAAGAAGACATCCTCTTTTTAACCCCTTTGACAGGCTGAAGACAATTTACACAGAAATATTTTTTTTAAAAAATACTGTTACTGATCTCTGTTAAATCCCCCTCCCCACACAAACACCCAGATTAAGTTAATGCATATTTTTAATAGTTAAGCTACCATATTAATTAATTAATTAATTAATTAATTAATTAAATTTTAACTATATTTTTAATAGTTAAGCTACCATAGCAGTTACTCAAGTAGGCTAAATTACCACCACCACCACCATCATCAAGAGAGGCGATGGTACAAACTGACAGAATCTCAAAGTCACTACAAATCAGTAGAAATCCTAGAGGTGGTGCAGAGTTAATAGCCATGTTTTTCTTTTTTTATAAAAAGAAACCTTGGTAGGTGCCAGGACTAATAAATAACAGATGGTGTAATGGAGAGATAAATCAGGGAAGCTTCAGAATGGCATGGCACATGATAACTGAATTAAAAATGTAATAATTAAAATCTCTAGCCAGGCTTCTGTGATTCCCAGTTGTTAGCAGCAGAACTGCATGTTCTGTTCCAGAGCTTTTCAAATAATGCCATTCTCAGAGTCTAAGGAATTGAACAGTAAATTTCTGGTGTTTGTAGGTGCATGTTCCGTAAAATCGACAACACAGTATTTGCTGCTATTCTCTAACACGGTTGTTTGATCAATATGAAAATTTGTTAGGATTCTAGATGTTTAGTTTACTAAGATGTTTAGTTTACTAAGAATCATACATTCTAAGATGTTTAGTTTACATACTAAGATGTTTAGTTTACTAAGAATCATACATTCATAATTCAAGTTCAAGATCATCTCAAGAATGCAAAGTGATAATACTTTAATACTTTTAATAATCCAAATTAATTCTTCTAGTAAATTAATTCTTCTAGTAAATTTAACAGTGTATGAAACACAGGAATAAATAAATATAGAGGATAAGAGTTCATACTAATTACTTCAGTCTCCTTATAGTTACTTAAATATTTGGAAACATATTAAAGAGACACAGAGTATAACAGAATTTAGATTTTCTTCCTGCTTTGCATTCTGGATGTATGCAGAATGGGAAGAGATGCCTGGAACTGCACAAGTGTAGGGAGGGATGAATGCTAAGTAAGTGTTCCAAAACATAGTTATTTGTAGCTCTGTGATGAGGCAGTAAGTATTGTGTTATTTCGGCTTGCAGCTATGCTTGAAAACCTGGGCTGGGGAGGTGTAATGGGTTGAGCATTGGACTAGGACTCTGGAGACCAGGATTCGAATCCCTGCTTGGCCATGGTAATCCACTGAGCAACCCTGGGCAAATCTTATTCTCTCAGCCTCAGAGGAAGACAAGGCAAAATCCCTTCTCAACAAATATTGCCGAGAAAACCCTGTGATAGATTTCTCTAAGGATTGGCCGAAATTTGAAATGACTTGAAGGTGCACAACAACTGCAACACCAATATTGTTCTAGGGGATCCTTTTATTCTTTCATGACAAATAGAGCTATTAATAACTTATTGTTTACTTTCCATGGGCCAGAATCCTGTATAGCTCAGCATTGCATAGTAGTTCTAGAGGGTCAATAATAACCTCCACAAACTTACTGTAGAGAGATGCAGCTGCTCCTCATGGCCACACAACTCCTGGTGGAGGTAGGGCAGAAGAAATGCATGTGTATATCCCTATAGCTTAATGTGAAGTATTTACATCATCTGTGGTGGTCTGCCAGCATCCTCAGGAGGTCTCAGTGGATGATGTAATCATTTCAAATTTTGCTAGGGGGCCTTAGACAGATCTTTTATATCTGCTCTCCTCCAGGTATGGAATAGCTGGGGAACTGCAGTAGCTCTACATTAAGTTCAGGGGGCTTTGGAATGAGGAAGGGAAAACAACCTATACAATGACCAAAAAGTACATGTGTAAGGCTGACTTATGTGTACATGTGACACTAACAAAATACCAGTCATACAATGCTAAGAAATATTATGGCAGAAGTCCTTTGTGGCAAGGAATGGCCAAGAATTTACAGCTAGTAGTAGTAGTAGGGAAAATTCATATGACTGTCTTTCCACCCCCCCCAAAAAATATAAGGTCTATTTACTTATCATGGTGAGTCATGGCCAACCATGATTTATACTATTTAAACCACAAATTGCCTGGAATTTACTTTGCAAATGAGCAAATCTATTGTAGCTGAGCCTTATCATTTCTGGTTTCTTTCTCTCCTGTATTTTTTTGTCAACTCTTGTTTGAGCGCGGGCAGCTGAGAAAACAACACAGTTACAAATGGGTTCAGGACAAATCATAATATTCTAGACAACAACATGCATGGGTGTATGAGATGAGAGATGGGAATTATTTTCAAAGACTTGGGGGGACATGAAAAAAAGGCCTTCCACATGTCAGGAAACCCTAGCAAGTGTCATAACTCACCTGCTGGAGGACTCTGATAATGAAGATGAATCATAGAATCATAGAATCATAGAAATGTAGAGCTGGGAGAGACCACATGGGCCATCCAGCCCAACCGCCTGCCATGCAGGAACACCCTCAAAGCACTCCCGACAGATGGCCATCTAGCCTCTGAGTAAAAACCTCCAAAGAAGGAGACTCCACTACACTCCGAGGCAGCATATTCCACTGCCGGACAGCCCTGACCATCAGGAAGTCCTTCCTGAGGTTCAGGTGGAATCTCCTTTCCTGCAGCTTGAATCCATTACTCCTTGTCCTGGTCTCTGGAGCAGCAGAAAACAAGCCCTCTCTCTGGCATCCCTTCAAATATTTAAACATGGCTATCATGTCCCCTCTTAACCTTCTCTTCTGCAGACTAAACATACCCAGCTCTCTAAGTCTATCCTCATAGAGCATGGCTTCCAGGCCTCTCACCATTTTGGTCGCCCTCCTCTGGACTTGCTCCAGCTTGACCATGTCCTTCTTGAATTGGGGTGTCCAGAACTGGACACAGTATTCAAGATGAGGTCTAACCAAAGCAGAGTAGAGTGGTACCAGTACCTCCCTCGATCTAGACACCATGCTCCTGTTGATGCAACCGAGAATTGTATTGGCTTTCTTGGCTGCTGCATCACACTGCTGACTCATGTTCAGCTTGTGGTCTATGAAGACTCCTAGATCCCTTTCACATGTACTGCTAACCACCCACGTGTCCCCCATCCTATATTTCTGTATTCCATTTTTTGTACCTAAGTGTAGGACCTTACACTTCTCTCTGTTGAATTTCATTTTGTTAGCCTTGGCCCAGCTCTCCAATCTGCCCAGGTCATTTTGAATTTTGATCCTGTCATCAGGCACATTAGCAACCCCTCCCAATTTGGGGTCATCTGCAAATTTGATGAGCATGCCCTCTATTCCTTCATCCAAGTCATTGATAAAAATATTGAACAGCACTGGGCCCAGGACAGAACCCTGTGGCACCCTCCTAGTCACTTCTCTCCAGGATGAAAAGCAGGCACTCGTGATCACCCTTTGGGTTCGGTCGGTCAACCAATTACAAATCCAACTAACAGTAGCCCTGTCCAGCCCACATTTTACTAGCTTCTTTGCAAGGATGTCATGGGAAACTTTGTCAAAGGCCTTACTGAAATCGAGATATGCTACATCCACAGCATTCCCTTCATCTATCAAGCTAGTAACTCTATCATAAAAAGAAATAAGATTAGTCTGGCATGACTTACTTTTGAGAAATCCATGCTGACTTCTCGTGATTACCGTGTTGCTTTCTAAGTGATTAGAAACTGACTGCTTAATGATCTGCTCCAGGATCTTTCCACATACTGATGTCAGGCTGACTGGGCGATAATTATTTGGATCCTCTTTTTTTCCTTTCTTGAAGATGGGGACAATATGAAATATGAAAAGGCATATTGCCAAGAAGCTGCAACTCTGGGTTCAAGGAGATGAGTGGTGCAGCAGTAAAGGATCCAGCTCTCCAGCAGGACTGGCAGCAGCTGCAGAAGCTGAAGATGACATGCCCATGTCCTTCAGTGAGACACAGAGGGAGAAATGCCAAACCCAGAGCTGGTTAAATATTAAACACTGATTTAATTAGGCACTAATTAGGAAGTTGTGGCCTTGAAGGAACTGCTGATAAATATCCCTGTAGTTATCTCTCAACCTTAACACTGACAACTGTCTTACTTGATTGATTGTCAGTATTCTCTTGCATTCCTATTTTGTCTTGACTTTGGATAGGCTACACTGTGGACTATTCTGTTTACTCTTTGTGGGTCATATGTCTGGATTTCTGACCTGCTGATACAACTTCTGGACTGGCTACTGACCACCCTTGTGCTTCTCCCTTCATCTTGCTCTGGCAACATGTGACTGATCTAGACTGGACTATTTGACTACTCCTGTATACCAACAACCTGCTGCCTTTGGCACTTGTGTTCAGGAAAGCAAGGAGAATTCTTCTGAAGTACCTTTTTCATTTCCCCACTCCCCAAATCTTTGAATAGACCTAAGGACTACTCTCCTCACCAAGCCTAGACCTGCTTTTTCTTCCCTCCTCATTGCAGTGGTTGGGTGGAAAGTAAGGTCAGCCAAGGACCATTGAGAACTAGGTTCCAATAGCCAATGCACAACCATGCTATTATCTTCCAAGTGGTCATTGGAGATTCCTACATTGACATAGCCAGTCTGGGACAGTTCTGTAGTGCTATCTAGCTGGGATCTCCAAGTACCTCAACAAACTACTTGCTTATATCATTTTGCAAACTTTTTGCAAACTTTTTGCAAAATGATATCAGCCTTCACGTTCTTCATCTTTACAGGCAATAATGAATATTCCTGCAGTCCATGCTGGATGAGAATATGAAGATTCCTGCACAGAAAACATGCTTGCACATCAGCATAAATACTAGTTATTTTCTGCACAGCACACACAATTTCTATGCAGAACACATGTTTCCTACACAGAAATACATGTGATTTTTTTCAGTACAGAAAGAGATATTATTTTTATTGAAGAAATATAAATGTGTTTTCAATGCAGAAAATGTATTTTTTATGCAGCATTTTTGTTGAATCTTTGTAATTTTGCTGAAAGGCTTAAATACCCTGTTTGATCTTGGAAGCTAAGCAGGGTCATTCCTGGTTAGTACTCACTTGAGAGACTGCCAATGAATACCAAGTGTTGTAGGCTATATTTCAGAGGAAAGAACTGTCCAAACCACCTCTGAATATTCCTTGCCCAAGAAAATCCAATGAAATTCATGGGGTAACCATAAGTCAGCAAGCAACTTGAAGGCGCACACACACACACACACACACACACACAATTTTGCTTTATAATAGTTTCTTGGTGTTCAAAATTTCATAACATTTCATTATAAATTAAACACCACTAGATAAGTGAAGAACTACAGTGTACAGAAATATACATGATTACATATACTTCCTGCACAGAAATACAAGCAGTTTTCCTGTGCATAAATATACGAGTGAAGGAACACACATTTCAGCGCTGAAAAGGCCATGTATATTTCTTCTAGCTCACCTTGAAGTGCAAAGACCCTTACAGCAGACTTGTGGGCTGCCTGTACTTTTTCAGTTGGGTTCCTGAGCATCAGGATGACCCCTTTTCATGGTTAGTCTATGAATACCAACTGAGAATTCTTTCCATCCCAAGGCAAAAAGCAACCTATGGGCTGCATATGGTTCCAAAGCCATTTTTTCCCTTTGCTCCCAAAACATTTTCAGCAGCAACAAAAATTGGGAGCAAACATTACTTAGCATGGCCAGTAATGTTACATGATCCATGCATATTTATAAGGTAGTTTCATAGCAGGCATGGGTGCTGTTACTTTCTAATCAAGCTGTTAAATATATTTCCTTCTCTTAGTGGATACCTGATTAATTTTACATCTACGTTTAGATATACAATTAACCAGCCCTCAAGTAAGAAGAGAAGGAAATATATTTAACAGCTTGATTGAATGAGTTTGATATAATGAGTTTAATCAACTATAGTGAGAAGTTGATAGGCCTGGAACTGTAGAAACTCTGTATACAATTACACCAATCAGGAGTGGAAAGCAGGAAATAATGGAACTGGATGAGTGACACAATGCAAGTAAGTACCTCATAACCATGTATGCCACAGACAAATAATTGTAAAATGTGGTTTCCAGTTTTCTGATCAACATCCAACTTTGACTCTTTGCTTTAAGAAGTCTGAAGATATCAGACATAAGTGCACCTATTTTATGAAAAGTCATCTGTCGATTTTTGAAACATATATAATTGTAACTGTCTTCATCTGCTCCTAAGAAATATGATAGAGTTCATGGCACCATGTTTTTCAAGAATAGCAATATCTTCCATAAAAGGATTCAGTGCATGAAAACACATTTCTGTAACAGTGCTATATTTAAAGAGCATGTTGCACATACATGGTCACAAGATAAATGATGTAAACTTCCATAGATATATAGCCCTGAAATAGTATATATCATTCTGCTCTTTCATGTATTGTCTTGTTCTGTAAGGTCTTCTGAAAGACTGTAGAAGTGAAAAGCATCTGGGAACAGTGGGAGGAAAAAGTCTTCAAAGACTGAATAAAGTCATGACATTTTCTTCCTGTTGTTTGCTTGTATCTGGCTGTGAAACACAGCCTTTTCTTTCTGTATGGAAATTCCTATTTATTTCTGCATATGTATCTTATAATATTTTCTTAATGTGTACCTGTTTTTCCAGATTGTCCAGATTTTCCATTGAGTAAAGTGTGTTTATCTGCATTTGTCAAAGATATACATTTTTAGTTAAGTTCATTTATTTCTACATGATATTTTTAAAAAGAGAAAGAAAAAATAATCTGATGTCTATGTGTCCTTCCAATGACAGGGAATTGAAAGATATGAGCACACTTTCATTAACTGGATAGTTAATGCATTGGTATTTCTTTTACATTCCTGGATTCTTGTTGTATGAAATGGGCAAATGAGGCTGCTCCTGCTAGCTCTGACCCATTCTTATGCACATAAAAGTCTGAAAAGAGGATTCACACTAGTAGATAAATACATGGTTAATTGGAAGTCGATTCTAGTAAATCGAGTAGAGTTTCCTGGCAGGTAAATGTATTGCAGCCATATTCTTTCCAGGGTTGTAGTCATATCCTCATCATGGTTCTGAATCTTGATCAAGTAGAGTTCTAATTTAAGCAAGAACATGAATGTGTACAGAAGGTTTCCATGTTCATACATCCCTGCAACATTTGGACACTGGATGTGAATGGGTTTAATGAAGGATGGGCTGGATTTAGAAGCTGTGTGTATATGTGAGTGCTATCTTGTTACATATGATGTCAATCACATTGATTAGAACACTAAAACTGTAATAAGATTAAGTTGCATTTACATTTCTTTGAAACCAATGTGAAAAATATATGTATAACTTGAAGCATGTTGATTTCAGTGGGAACAAAATGTGACTAATCTTACCAGGATCCAACACCCATCTAAGTTATGTAGCCCTTTTGATATCCACAGATTTATTATAGTTTGCATCATGGCAGGAAACAAGGCATGGGTCCAAATTATTTGAGAATATGTTCCATTTATGTGCTTTTATGAGTAAGGATATTATTTAAAATTTGTCAAACTTTTCCTTCAGGATCAAACAACTTGGAGCTTGTTAACATGCTCATAATTTTCTTCTTAGAAATCTGGACTGTATCATGTTGTAAAATCAAAATAGTATCTAGGGAGTAGAATGCCAAGGAGAAATGAAGGAAAAAGGTAACTGTGATAACAGTGAAAAGTTATATGAAGAGCTGAGCAAAAAACCCCCTCCTAATCCATGTTTTTTATTTGTCTCCTGTGCAATCATAGGAGAACTACAGAAGAACAATGATCATTACTAGAGAAACTACCATTTTTTGTAGAAGAAACTCAAAAGGGCAGCAAAAATTGAGTTTCAAAACCAAGATGAATTAAAGCATGAAAATGTACAATGTTGAATATTTGGATGAGCTTTATTTCCAAGTCATGCTATTTTTGAATGTTTTCAGTTTTCCCATTTCTGCACTAATCTGTTATTTAAAAAAAATCTTATGAAAACTCATATTTAAATGTGCATTTAAGTGTTTTAAGGCTACTTAAATTCCAAAATCCTAGACATTTGACTAGCAGAACACAATGAAGAATTCTGTGGGACCTATGTGTAAGCTGATCTACAGAAGACTTTGCTTTTATTGAACAATCTTATCCACGTCTACTCATAAGTAAGCCCCTTTGAAATCAGTGAACTTCCCTCTTAGTAAATATGTTTTGGACTGCAGCATAAGAGCAATTTTACCATGGCCTAACCTCTACTTGCTGGAGCTGTGCCAGTTTCCAGGATAAAGGTATTTGTTGGTCTTTACACTGTTCTGTTCAGACAAAAGAAGAAAAAGGAAAAAAAAGTTGGTCAGTTTAGCAAAACCATGTCCTCTTTCTCTTCGTATGCCTGCAGCATTCCTGTTTCCACTCTCTATGGGCTTAATGTGCCAGTCTTAAAAAGCACTAGCGTATTTACCCAGTGTTGCCTGGGATTTTATTTTGTCATAGGTAACACTTGTTAGAAATACCTTAGGAATTACCTTACCTTACCTTAGGAGTTAGATGCGGTTGAAATACACAGATTTGATATCTGGTATCTCTAATTCCCCAAACTGTAACTGTTCAGTACCTGTAACTTTTGCTCATATTCCCCAATCCAGTCTGTACTTGGAGTTATTAACATACAGAGGTTGGATTCATGAGGGGCCTTGCTGCTAGGCCTTGTCTCCATAGCAACCGTCTATTCAGAGCTCTCAGGCTGAGAATTCTTTTTTTAAAAAATATTTTTATTAAAGTTTAAAGTGAAAATAAAAAAAGCCCTTCCCCACTTCCAAGCTTTTTTCTTTTTTCCAGTTGAGTCTGCTTATTTACATTCCATTCATACATGGTTTCTCTTCAAAAGGTAATCTTACATTGTTACATCTTACGTTGTTACATTGCCTTATTACATTGTTGCCTTGTATTACATACAATCTTGCTTTATTCTTTTCCTTTTCTTATTACTATTTCTTTATCCAATTTAAGACTTCTCTCCATTCCCTTTCAAAGTTCTGGATAGACTTATTTTTCAGTGAAAATGTTAGCTTTTCTATCTCTATCATATCCAGAACTTTTAATTTCCATTCTTTTATATCAACATGGTTCCTTTCTTTCCAATATTGTGCATATGTCAATCCTGCAGCAGTTATCAAATATAACAATGTCTTCTGGCGACATCTTATCTCTCTTTGTTGCCCCAACATATTTAACAAATAAAACTCTGGCTTCGTTTCAAAATTTAAATTGTAAATTCTTTGAATGTCATCATGTATTTCCTTCCAAAATTTCCATGCTATCTTACAAGTCCACCACGTATGATTAAATGACCCCACCTTTTCATGACATTTCCAACATCTTTCACTTCCATTTTTAGTTATTTTCTGCAACCTTTCAGGTGTCATATACCATCTATGTAGCATTTTATAAAAGTTTTCTCTTAAATTTAAACTTAGTGTAAATTTTATGTCTGTTTTCCATGCCCTCACCCATGTATCCAACTCATTGTCCAATATTTTGTGCCCATCTAACCAAATTATCTTTAAAAGTTTCTGATTCCATTTCTTTTTGCAACAATAGCTTGTAGAATTTGGAGATTCTCTTCTTTTGGTCCTCCTTCATCAATGAATCTAATTCATTTTCTTTTCTTTCAAATCCATATAATTTTTGATCCATTTTAAATCTCTCTTTAAGTTGTCTCCATGGGAACCAATTGAATCTCCATGGGAACCAATTGAATCTGGCTGAGAATTCTAAGAGTCCCTCCCTCAACTGCCAATCCTAGGATTCCATAGAATCTTCACAGCCAGCCAATCATATGAGGTCTTCTTGCCTCACATGGCCAATCATATGAGGTCTGCACCTGCATGACACAGGCAAACAGACAAGATCATTCACAGACATTGACTTTTATATAGTAGATGGGTAAAGGTTAATGCCTAGGGTGTATTGGGCCCCCAAGCTGTTTTAGTCACCCTCGACCCCTCCAGATTGCCTGGGCTTTCCTTTTTTTAAGGACCCCCAAAAGTATGAACTGTGTCTCTTAGAATCCTTCAGGAAGAGCAATGCACCATTTAAATAGATTGAGGGATCCTGCTGCATGGTTTAACATAAAAATATACCCCCTTTTCTTTTTTTAAAAAAATCAGAAGTGGACTTACACTAGAGGGTTCCAGAGACAGAAGATTGCCACCTCCAATCTGCTGCAGTTGTCCATCCCCATCGCACACAGCTCTGTGGCAGGAGGGTCCCAGGAATGATCTCTGAATTTGGATCTACCATTCTGAGGTTGAAACTTTATCTAAGATGAGGTCAGAAATCTCCGGTGTAGGGGAAAATGTGTGACATGCACAAACAAAAGCAGAAGTAGCTGAAATACTCCCATTTGGGACATCTCGTGTACAAACAAGGTACAGGTTTTCCACCTAGTTTTTAAGGAAATGCATGGAAATCCTCATTTTTGTGCAAAACATCATTGAGAGGGACAGAGGAGTCTGGAAGAGGCCTGTGTGCCACCATGTGGTCCTGGGCTGCATGTGCCATTTGGATCACATGATTCAAATCCTTGATCTAAGCCCTCAGAGGGTTTCCCCCAGTCAGTCTTAGGGATTCAGGGAATCATCCCTAGGACTGCTGGACTGCTCTTTAGACACCTTTCCTGTAAAAAAATAAATAAATAAAAATCAGCATTTCTAAATGTTTTCATTCACACACGATATGTATTTTCCACATTTTTGAGACAAGAACTGTGTTACAACACAGGAGAAGTGTGGAATTTGCTGGGGTAATTAAATTTTGACCACTCTCATTAGTCTTAAAAGTGTAAATCCAGATTCCTTGGCCATCCCTAATTAAAGGTTCAGGTGGTAGAAATCACTAAATGATTAGTGTTAGTTCCAAGCATTTATAAAACTATTAGGAAATACACCTGGCATTTTTTGAATTGATGCTGATGATTTCACTTATGATTTGAATGAATCAGAAATTAGATTAGTAGCATGTACCATGCAAATTGGTCCCTTCACGATAATTTTTTTTTAAAAAGTTGAAATTTGTCAATTGGCTCTAAACTTTTGTAAAAATGTTCATGCTGTCAACCTAAGTCTAAATATCAAATTTAGTCAAAATAAATATGCATTTAGAGCAAACAGCATAGAAATCTGAAATGTTCTTTTCAGGAAATACCAAATGGACTCAGGCCAAAACTTTACTATTATCTCCATTTTGATTCAGTTAGATAATACAAAAAGCTTAGTGGCTCTGTGATGAAGCATGTGGCTCTGTATAGTATAAGCGGAAGGCTGAGAAATATGTTACTTTGTAGTGTTAATCTGGAAGAAAAGTCTGTTTAATGAAAGTATATTATGATGAGCACTTTCAGTATTTAGTAATTTCCAAAGTTTAAGGTGGAGTTGTACATTTAAAATTTGTATTGTTTTGTTGTGTCAACTCCTAACCTTAAATCATTTTTGGATAATGTTTGGCCTTCAAACAAAAAGCTAAGCCACACTGTGGAAATCTATTTGAACTGGGCAAAATGATTGGAACAGAATTTTGTGAGGTGGATTAGCAACAGGATTTCCGTGTTTATGGCAGGAAGTTATTACGTTGGGGTTTAATCTTTAGACAAAGTGGCTGGAAGAACAGCAAACTGTAAGAAAGGAGATTAGATCAAAGGTATCAGGGAACAGGAAAAGAGCTTTAAATGTTGTGCTACTTGTTACAGAGTTAGAAACAGCAACAGGGTATGTGATGTAAATGCATGCATATTAAACAGAGAAACTCAGAAGTTTTTGTGTGTGTTCATGTGCCGCACTGATGTGTGCATGGTTGTTGCACCCAGTTCTTTCTTACCCTGGACCTTTCCATTATAAGTGGAACCTGACACAAGAGCACCATGTTTGAGTGTCA
Source organism: Iguana delicatissima (assembly GCA_948472985.1). Taxonomy (NCBI): domain Eukaryota; kingdom Metazoa; phylum Chordata; class Lepidosauria; order Squamata; family Iguanidae; genus Iguana; species Iguana delicatissima. Next base: position 906,475 of record CAOKZL010000147.1, on the reverse strand, counting down.
TTTTAATGCTCTCATGGCATCATTGCATGAGATGCATCCTCATATTCTACATATACTACTGCTAGCAGCTTAGCTACTCAGGCTTGTAGGGTATTACCCACAGCTCCCACCTGCCTATTTGATTGCCAAAGAGTGAATCATAGCCAATGCCAATTAAACAAAGAAGGGGAACCTATGCCCCTCCAGATGTTGTTGGACTTCAATATCCATGAACATAGGCAATAATCAGGGTAGATGAAAGTTGTAGTTGAGCAACATCTTGAAAACTCCATATTGTCTTTTTATGCAACAGAAGTTGAATCCTATGCAGCTTATGCCATATCTAGACACCAACGGAGAGAAGCAGGCAGCAACTACACACCATAGGAGACTTAATGCCCCCTGTGTGTTTGGGTATGTAAGAGTGAGGGAGAGGGTGAACAGCTGGGTTAGATTCATTCTATGTTCAGGTAATGTACTCCATGTGAACATGGTGATAGACCAGGAGTGGCCAAAATGTGCTGCATCAACATAGCCAGTGTTTCAGCCCATCATCATCTAAAGCAGTGGTTCTCAACCTGTGGGTCCCCAGATGTTTGTGGACTTCAGCTCCCAAAGCCCCAGCCACTATGGTCAATGCTCATGGCTTCTGGGAGCTGAAGTCCAAAAACATCCGGGGACCCACAAGTTGAGAACCACTGATCTAAAGGGTTGTTCTTTGCCTTCTCCTCTGGCAGAATGAGACTAAATAAGATTGCTGAGTTTTCAGAAAAGTAATCCAATCCACATTCAAAATTCCAATCAGTATTCTGAGATCCGGATTCCCATATATCTCCCACTGACTTCTATTGGGATACCAAAATGACTATAATTTGAACACGTGTTAGATGTTAAAGAGAGTATTAACTCAGGTTTTACACGTGTATTATCGAGAGGTTTGGTTTTGGCATCCATAAATTTTGCTATTTTTCAGAAAAGCAAAATCTGCTCAGTCTTGGCCAATCATGCTGCTTTTGTCCTGGTGTAAATTTGAAGAAACAAATCAACAAAGAAACAATCAACAGAAAGCAAAGGTTATGGGAGTCCAGCTAGGCAAGCAGCTGTACTTGGCAGAAAGGATTGCCAATCAATGAGTCCTATGCCAGGACAAAAGCAGCATGATTCAGGCAAGCAGTGTCAAGCAGATCATTATAATGATGATAGCATTAGTTTCCGTATACTTCTCAAGCCTTAAATCAAAGTCTTAAATCAGGATTATAAGCATACAGCCATTTAATTCTATTACTATATCTGTTCATGACGTTATAATGATAATGATAATGAAATTATTATTAGGAAAGGTGCTTTTGGTTTTTATAAGCAGTCCAGTTGGTGAGCTTTTGTGATACCCAATGATAAAGTGATGAGACAACGTACTACCAACATTCCTAGCAGTGAGATCCTCCACAGTATTCCCCATGAATCACATTTGGTAATCTGGACTTGCATGAGAAACTTCTATGTCATAGTCCCATATGTCCCATATGTTCTCCACCACACTTTCATAGTTGTCTGTTTAAGCCTCTTGGTGTGGAGGAAAGACTGCGAGCTGCTTCCAAAAGGGGATTCAGCATCTTTTGTTCTTGCAATATAGATCTTTCCTTTGTTGTCTCTGGCCTGACCAAGACCACTTGGTACTGCCACTAGAGCTACATGAGCATTACTATGATGCTTCTGACTGCCCACTTTTAGTCCATGAGCTGCCTAAGCTATGGTACTGCTCTTGTTGCTGCTTCTTACCTGCTTCTGATGATTGGAATCAAATAGAGCTCCTTCCACACCCATGGAAGCAGATTTTTTTTCTTCCTTGTACTATCCTGAGCCCTTACAAGTTTTACTGGGTAAAAGCAAATAATCTGTTTTCCTCTGTTTCTAGGGGCAGTGTGTGGATTTGTAATGCTGCTGCACAGATGCCTTATGATAGATTGAATACTAAGACATAATAGAAATTATAATAATAGTTAAAACTATAGATAACACATATGTTATTATCACTAATGCATTAATTTCAATTGAACATGCTATATGATAACATATATGTTTTGTGAATTAAATAAATATGCTATTGGCAGACTGAAATTGTGCACAGAGACAAGACTAGACATCATTTGAAAAAATGAATCACACTGAGGAGGCAAATCAAACCTCTAACAACAGCTAGGAGCATTTGGGAGAGAATAAGTTTCCCTGTCTAATACACACACATAATACAAGTGTATGAAGGAATTATAGCTCAAATTAACAACTAAACAAGAAAAACAAGAAAACAAGAAAAACAAGCAGAATATTAAGCTAGTGACAAGAAGATTTATGTATGGAAAATTAAAAGACGGAAAGAGACCATATTCAGATGACAATTTACCACCCAAACTCTTACTACAAAGAGATCCATGATAATAATTGCACTCTCACAGAATTTTTTCCCATAAGTAAGGTTATTGGAGAGTGCTGATGAAATTCATTCTCCAGTTTGCATTGCTGAACTATCAAGGAACCAAGACCAGCAAACCCCTCTCTCTCTGCACAACACCATCTTGGCACTTTCTATATATGATATGTTGTAGATACTTTGGCCATTTTCCCACTAATTTTTGATGTTTTGGTCTCCAAATTAGTCTAAGTCACTTCAGACCATGCTGTTTCATGCTGGAGTGGAAACAGACCACTCCGATTTGACTGAGTGCTCGTATAAATCAGAACAAACAGGCCCAATATGCCTCAAGATTCAGCCAAATTCGTTGTTATTTTAGTTGTTGTTATTTTAGTTATTTTAGCCTGCTTGTTTATATCTAATAAACACTAGGAGACATTCTTAATAATTTGTGACAGGCTTGTGTTTCTCTCCCAGGAACATTATTAACCATTTTAGCAGATTGATTGTAGAAGTTCTACATCCATCATTAAAACTGGCAGATTTTAGTAACAACCCACTTGTGTTAATTGTATCAATACTGACGAATAACTGTGTAAAGCCTTCTTCATGGCAGTGAATGCTGCCTTTGTTGTGGCAAATTCTAAGCAGGTGGTTACTCAGAACTACGTACCTCTGTTGTACTTGAATGCTACCTCAAAATTGTTATGAAACACCCACTGCATAGAGAAAGATTAGGACAGTGGATTGCCTTCCAAATGACTACCCAAAAACTTTTGGTTTCAAAATCTCTTGATCATCCATTAGATCTTATAATTCAACAACTGACCATGGCCTATATTTTAGAGGGACACAAGCTACTGAATCTTAAGTTGAATATTATAATATCTGTAGGAATGTGTTGTTGTTGCTGTGCACATTTGAAGTATCAGTGAATAACCTTCTGTGCTGAATCTGGAACAAAACCATATCTCTGACATCAAGAATTTAATTCACTTTTTGGAAAACATAGTATAGTCAGCCAGGCATTTCCATAAATTCTGTATCCAAGCATGGATATTTTTGGATATTTTTTTTAAAAAAAAAGTCCAAAAAGCAAACCTTGATTTTTCATTTTCTATAAGAGATGTCATTTTACTGTGCAATTGTGGGACTTGAGTGTCCATGGAACCAAACCCTAGCAGATACTGAGGCCTCACTGTATTGATATCTTAATCCTATCCTGGCTTGTTTATGTAGTTTAATTTAGTTTTGTACCACTTTTGCATAGTGGATTGTGCTCAAAGCGGTTTACAAAACATGAAGGCATGGATCCTGTAAGAGCACTACTCTGGAACAACCCATGTTTGTGCTACTGATTTTTTGTTTTCTTTGCTTATGAAAGTTGGTATCTGAGGTCTCTGCACAAGGAGCAATAATTGTGAGGACTGATGATGGCAGACAGAAAGAGTGAAAAAGGCAGCCATCTGATTCCTCAGATCTATACTACATCTAGTAGAAATGGCATAGGTGATTTCCCAAGTCATCCTTTCCATACTGCCTTGTCTGTGAGGACCACTTTGAGCCCAGCAATGAAGTGATAGGTAGAGTCAATCTTGGTTGGGAAGGATATGCCAAGCAATCCTTAGAGTGATGGAAAAATATGATCTGCCAAGATTCAATAGGATCTCAGAATAACTTATTAAAATGTATATGAAATATTCTGAGATATTATATTAATGGGTATATAAATATCAAACAAATAACAGAAATAACATTTGAAATGTGTGGTTGTTTTTTTTAAAAAAAAACAATAAAGAGGCCAGGGAAGCCTGGCTGATATACAGTTATTGTCTCTCTCCAAGCTTCACAATTCACTGGTGACTTCCTTATAGATTTGGCATTCCTAGCACCACCTCCAACATTGCTCTGGAGAAGAGTGGAAAAGATATAGCCTTTCAGATGTCAAACCATAGAGTTAGAAGAGACCATAAGCGCCATTGAATTCAACCCCTCTACCATGTGGGAATACACAATCAAAGCACTCCTGGAAGATGGCCTTCCAGCCTCTGTTTAAAAACCTCCAAAGAAGGAGACTCCACTACATTCTGAGGCAGCATATTCCACTGTTGACTTCTTTCTATTCATATTCTTAGTCAATATGTTCGTCTTGTCTTCGTTCACTTTTGAACCTGATACATTTCCAAATTCTGTTAAAGTTTTTTTCTAATTAATTCATGCTTTCTACCAGGTCTTCCAGGGATATTACTAGATTGTCTGCAAATGCTCTCAATTTAAATTCATGTCCTCTTATTATTCCTTTAGTTTAGGATTCTTTCTTGTCATAGTAGTCAAAATTTCAACTAGAAATATAAATAAAGATAGTGGACAGCTTTGTCTAGTTCCTCTTTGTATATTTATATTCTTTGTTTTTCATTGTTTATTAGGATTTGTACCTATCGTTTGGTATATATTGTCTTGATCTATCTCAAAATTTTTTCATCTGTCATCATCACTTCTAAGACTTCTTCCATGAAGGTTCAGTTAATGCTGTCAACAATTTTTCCAATGACTTAAAATACTAGTGCAAGTTTCTTGTTGCGGTGATGCTCAAAGTGTTCAATTCTGTCTGTTACTATTCTTTTTTTTTTTTTTTTAAATATCTCTTGGATAAAAACCCACACTGATCTTTGCGGATCCAATCTTTAAAGATTATTTTTAATCTGTCAGCAAGAATAGAAGCAAATATTTTATAATCTACAGTTAATAATGATAAGGGCCTCTAATTTTTAATTTTTGTAGGATCACAGTGCTCTTTATAAATCAATGTAATATTTGTTTCCCTCCATGTTTTGCGAATTTTACCATCCATCACTTCTTTGATTGTTCATTGGAATGGTATGATAAGTTGATCTTCTAGGGCTTTATAGTATGTTACCGTCAGTCCATCTGGGCCTCGTGCTTTACCTTTCTTGCATTTAAGAATAACATCTATAATTTCAGCAATTGTTATAGGTTGATTTAGCTTTCTTCTCTGTTTATCTGTTAACTCTTAGATCTTTTGTTTATTTAGAAATTCACTAATGTTTTCTCATTTAGTTTCATTTTTTTATAGAATTCTGTATAATATTTCATATATCTTTTTAAAAAATTGGTAGTCTTTGTAGACCTCATCTCCTTATTTGCTTTTCATGATCAGAGATTTTTCTTTTTTCTTTCTTAGTTTAAATGCTAGTCATTTCCTGGGTTCGTTAGCATATTCAAAATAATTTTGTTTGATGTACAGCACTTTTTCCTCTAATTTCATCAGTTAGGTCTGTATTTAATTTTTTTTGAAGTGTCTTTATTTCTTCTTTTATCTTTTTCCTCGATGTGTAAAGTTTTAATTCATTTTCTTTAAGAGTAATTTGACTGTTGATGTTCTGATATTTTATATCTTTTTTATTTAATTCTGTGCTTTGTTGAACAAAAAAGCACATCATGACAGCCTTGCTTTCTTCCCATATAGTATCTATACTTGTTTCATTTTTCATATTTTCAGAAAAAATATAGCTGTAGAATATACTTTGCTTTTGTTAGCAACTTGCCATCTTGAAGTCTTGTATTCCTTTATCAGACCATATAATGCCACCAGATAGAAATCAATGTTAAGTTTATCATTAATTCTTGAAAGGATTTTGGTAGTTCACCTTCATTTTAATTTCTCTTTTCTGATTTTCAGTCTAGAAGTGGATCTACAACTCCATTCCAACCAGCCATTAGCAAAATATTCTTATAATTGAGTTATGTAATCTTTGATGTTAGTTGTTTATAAAATATTATTTTATTTTCTTGTGGCCCATACAATCTCTGTATCAAAATCCTTTATCTTTGTCAGGTTATTCCTACACCTATGAAGTGTCTGTTTTCATCATTAAGGATATTCTTAGCTTCTGTTTTGGAATTAACATATATGACTCCCTCTTTCTTATTTTTTATCTATTGTAGAAATAAATTAATTCCAAAACTTTCTGTTCCAGAGTAATTTTCTTTTTTCTCTATTGATTCATATTTCTTGCGAACAAATAATACCATATTTATTTTTCTCCAGATCATGGGAAATCTTTTGTTTTGTTTCTCTTGTGTATCTACATTCAAAGATAATATTTTCATATTCATCCTATTTTCTAGTCCTTTTATTTAGATACTAGTTTTCTTTCTTGCTATTTTCAGTTTCTTCTTGCTTTTCTTCCTCCTTTTTAATTTCTTCTTCTAATTCTTCCTCTTCTCTAGTAGTTCTTTCAAAATACTTTTCATATCTCTTTGAGAAATCTTGTACCTTTTGTAATAAATTAATATTGTAAGTTTTGTCTTTAAATTTAAATATAATTCTTTCCAATTTCCCCCGTCTATACAAAATCCCATTCCATTTTAGATAATCTGTCAGAAATTTATAATCTCTTCTTCCCCAGAGTAACCTTGTTGGTATATCTTTGTATAGGTTTATATCTTTGTCTTCCATTTTGAATTTGTTTTCAAAATTCCATTGGATAATCATATCTTTTACTTTTTTCTAACAAAATATATTACCACATTGCTCAGGATTTTCTGCTTCCCAATACTATCTACTTCCCATTCAGGGGTTATCTCCATAATGTCAGCCAGGGCTGGTATTATAAGACCATATAGATTTGTTCAGCATTTATTGTTACCATACTGATTTGTACCTTCCTTACTCTTCCCTCTAGATCTTCTACTTGTCATTCTTTTAAATTCTTCTGAAATTTGTTCAATGGATTTCCTTGACAAGTATCTTGTTTTATCGCACTCCTTAAACCTCTCATTTCCTGTTTCATTTCTAGCTTCATTTTTAAAATTTCTTCTATATTTGAGTTATGGTTCTGAAAATTTAGGAGTATTCCCTAACGATGGCCTTATATACAAAAGAGATGCAGATACAGCTGCTTTTCTTGTTTCTATTGGCATTTTACTTTGTCCATTAGATGGCGATTTTGACTAATTCTTCTTTTTGGGGCACCACAAAGGTTAATTTATTTCATCCCATGGATTGTTTATATAATTCTTCCTCTTTTTCTCTCTATTTTAGTGAGTCACTGTCTTGACCCTGAATGTGCCTTGTATTTGTCTTTTGTATCACAGCTGCAATATCACCAGCTCTTTATCTCAGCAAAACCAGTGAAGCTTTCTAATATAACTATCCACTTTGTAATCTTCCCTTTAACTTTTGTTCCAATCTTAAACATATAATATTTACAAAATTTTTATTCTGTATCTATATTGTAATAATATACTAAATACTGAAAAAATATGTTAATCTATACACCCTTAGTACTTTACTCTTATTATATTAATAAATCAATCTTATTGTTTCAATCTTAATTAATAATAATTAACTAGTATATCATCATTGAATTCATATAAAACCTTACAGTTAATTTTACTGTATTTTATAATGTATTAAGTGCTGAAAGATTTAAATTGATCAGTATACCCTTAATAATAAACTCTCTCTCAGTCTTTCTCTCTCTCCCTCTCCCTCTCTCTCTCTGTATATGTGTAGATACAGATATATATATATAATATATATATATATATATATACTAGAGAGTATTTCTTTCTCTCTTAATAGACTCTTAATATTTAATCTTAATATATCAGACTTATAATCAGTCCAAATAATGGAACCTATCAATTGATTAGTATAACAGCAATCATTCAATTACTTCATATACTCAATTAATTATTTTATTAATCAATTAACTAAAGTCAGTAAAGCCTAAAATGTCAAAAATATGTCAAATATGCATTAAATATGTATATGCATACACATACAAACTCTTGCATTTCAGTTTTTTCTTCTCTTGATTCAAGTTCCTTTCTCTCCCTTTCTTGTAGTACAACAGATCTGCCTGTGTGGTCTTTGATGACGTCTCTTTTCTGTTTCCTCTGTCTTTCTTTTTTCTTTTAGTTTCTTAGTCCTTTGGCACTTTTTCCCTATAGTCCTTTAGTCATTCAGTTCATTCCTTTTAATGCTTTAGTCATTTAACTCATCTGGTTTTCTCCTCTTCACCCTTGTCATCCCATGTCTCTTGTCTGTCATCTTTCCCCATCTCACCTTTTGTCTTTTAGATCTTTAAACCTTTAGTCTCTTCCTCTCTCTTTCTCTTTTTCTGTAATCCTGTATTCTTTTAATTCTTTAGTAATTTGTGCCTTTATTCCTATAGTCTTTTAGTTCTGTATTCTCTTCTCTTTTCCTACATTGTCCCATGCCTGTCATCTCCTGTCTCCTCACGTCTCTCAAACTTGCACTGTCTCTTCTCTTCCCTTATTTTTGTGTCTTTCAATCTCTCACTTGCTTCCTGCAATGTTTTCAAAACATTCCAATTTCATTCCCCTCAGTTTCTCTCTTTGTCTAATTCCCTCTTTCCACTTTCTGTTCCAGTTTGTCTATCTTCACTTCATTGTCTCTTACCCCCTCTATGTGCCTCAATTCAACTCCTTTTCTCCTCTTTCTTTCACGTACATACTCTAGTCCTTCAATGATTTCCCCCCATTTCTTTCTTCTTTTTACACTATGCCTCTTAAATCAATACTTTTTATTACAGTTCCAAAATTACAGTCTTTTCTTTTGGGGTAGCTATAACAGTCATATAATTGGTTATAAAGAAACATTTCTCTGCATTCAGTCTCTCAGTCTGTCAGTTTCTCCACCTTTCTCAGCATTTAGTCCCCCTTTCTTCTTCTTCTCCTTTGTTTTATTGTTGTTGTTGTTTTTTGATTAGCCAGTTTTCAGTCATCAGTAATACTGCTTACCATCCTTTTCCCCCTTGGTATGTATCTCTTTCCAGAGTGTAGGATCTTGTTGTCAAAACGTAGTTAACTCCACAAGCATCCTGTCAGATTGTTAAAAAGTTTCCCAGCCAGCATTGTGCCAGCATTAAGATGGTTGCAGCCATGAGGTAATGGCAGCTGCAGCTCCCTTTGCTTCATCCACTGCCATATTTTGAAGATCAGAGGCTGATGGCAGTAAGCTAGAAACAAGTAACGGGTCTCCAGGAACTTCTTAGCTTCTCTTGTGCCAGACAAAAGGTTTAATCAGCATAGGCTGATTTTCTACCCCATGTTGCAAATGTCTCTGGCTGCCATTACCACAAGTCACTCCTCACAATGTCATGAGTCAAAGTGGAAGTCCTCCCTGTGTAAGTCCTTTAATGGTTCCTGAAGAAGGAGGTATCCCCTAACTCCTTTGTGTGATGACCTCCTACCTATAGAACCTACTTCTCCACTGTGACTGCCTATAGCCATTTAATGACTGGCAGCAGGAAAAGAGGAAAACTGCACTACAGATTGATTGATTCATTCAGTCAAAGAATCCACAACTCTTTGCAAGACCTGAGCAAGGTAGTTGATGACAGGGGCTCTTGGAGATCTCTCATTAAAAATGTTGCCAGACAGAAGTCAACTTGACAACAAATAATGACAACAACAGCAGCAACAAAGCCAGGAAGCAGCCAGAAAGCATCTGCCAAGCAGCATCTGACTATATTCTTACTTAATATGAGGGCATTCTATGGGATCTTCCAGGTGGTCTCCAGAATGGGATCATTTGGCTATAGAAACATAGCTGGATGCTGGCTTCCCTCTGCTCTTCCCTGGCCGCTAAATGTCTGGGAGGAGGGGTACAATCAAGGCTTGGGTTCTGCTCATAGAGAGAACGAGGGAGGAAGGAAGAAGAATTCCATCTGGCAAATTTTCACAGTCTACCAGATCCATCTAGTAGCCATGGTTCTTTCCTTCTTTTCTTGTATTTGTATCTTGTGTTCTTTGCATGGAAACAGAGGGCAAATCTGATTTCCAAAAGTAAAAGGTCAGCACTTTATTCCTTATGCTTCTTACTATGTGCAATATTCATGTGTTTATTTACTAATTGAAAACATTTATATACCATTATTATATATAAATCATAAACATTTATCACTGGAAAATTCATAACAAAAAAACTAAAAGTGCAAAACAAGGCCTATAAGATAATATGTTTGCTAAAGACGAATGCCACAATTACCCACTAATTAAGAACTCCATGAACCACATATTTATCTCTTATTAACAGTAAGCTTTAAATATTCCAAGGAACACTAACTATCATTTCTCAGAAATTAATGTATTGCTATTATTGTTCACAATAAAAGGTAGTGAAAGTTGAGAAGCCTTTTAAAATAACCTTTTGGTTTTGTGTCATCAGCTTTTTAATTTTCCACTGAAATGTATGGGTGTAGAATACAGATTCTGACAACTCTGCTGTCCACTACATAGCAGATTATGTGCTGTAACTGAAACCCTGCTGATATTCTGATTACAATCTGAAAATAAGGGCTGAGGAATGTCTCCCCGCCCTCATGTTGGAATGCAGCTCTCATCAGCCCTAATCAACATATCTAGCGGTAAAGGGTGAAGAGAGTTGTAATTTCAAAATGTCTGAAAGTCTACACATTCCTTGAACAAGCTCGCATGGTGTAGTGGTTTGAACATTGCGTTAGGACTTGAGGACACCAGGGTCTGAATCTTTATTTGGCCATGGAAACCCACTGAATGACCTTCGGCAAGTCACACTCTCTCGGACCCAGAGAAAGCAATGGAAAACTTGCTCTGAAGAAATCTTCTTCAGAAAAGACTGTGAAAGTTTCACCATAGTGTTGCCATAGGTTAGAAATGACTTGAAGGTACACAACAACATCCACACATTTGTAATAATCTAGTAAAAAAGATATATTTCCCTATTACTATAATGAAAAATACAATGAACTATGGTGATCCAGCCACTGTGAGAAAATTTATGGACACACATAAGCCACTTGTAAGTCCTCTCAACTACAGTAGACCCATGGGATCATGGAATTAACATAAATGTTGACCTATCACATTCCCATTGCTTCAGTGAGTACACTCTAGTTAGGACTAACATTAGAGTTTATGTCAAAGAAAACAATTGTTATTTAAAGATAGACATTTTGTTATGTAATGATTTCTACCATCAGTGAATAATGCTTTATCTTTCAGGTTTTTTGTCGCAGTGATAAAATATTTCATGTTTTTTATAACCGAGTTGGGGAGAAATTAATGAGGGGGAGCTGGAGCTAAAAAAATACTAGGTAAGGAAATAAAAGAGAAGGAATTCAGTTTGCAATCTACAATTTCCTAAGAAACCTCAAATCACCTCTGCGTAAGTATCATTTAAACCCACACTGACATTGAAAAAGATTGTTTGCTCTCTACCTTTTACTTTTATTCCATGTTCAGTTACTGAGGCACAATCAATGATTGCTAATATAATGACCCAATTAAGTTTGTTTTATTTTTCTTTCTACAGATTGGTTTCAGAGATAAGTAACTGAAACTAGTGTAATCTACATTAAAACTCTGAAAACCTGTGACATTTTGAGCATAATATTCTTGTGCTATAAGCAAGTATGAATCTTTTACGCCCATTCTATTGATAAATCTGATGTTAAGTGATACTTGAGGAGAGATATTTTGTAGGAAGGGTGTCCAAAGCTCTAAATACACCAAAGATATTTTGAGTAGATCTGTTTCAGACAAATGCTTCTACTCATAAAGATGGTATCTTCAGCACATTTTTTAAAAATGTGCTGCAAGATTCATATTATTTTTCCTACAGGAAAAACACTCCTCTGCAAGTTCTTACATGTAGACATCACCTCCATTTTTTTTTAAAGTCATTTCAGAAATGGTAAGTGGTGTGAAAGCCAGAATGATGTAGTGGTTTGAGTTCTGGATTATGACCCTGGAGACCAGGATTTGATTCCCCGTTCAAGCAGGGAAATCTACTAGGTAACCTTGGGCACATCATGTAGGCCCTTTCTGCAACTCACCTCTTCTTGAAGCCATTGTATTGGGATCCAGAGAAAGCCTCTCCCAAGAGGGGAGCACTTCTATCATGGCTGCCTGCTGGATGGGAGGAAGCATGATGACTCTGCCCCTCCCTTCCCCAGTGCAGCTTGGCAGTTTCTCAGGCTGTGCTGGAGGAGGAAGTGTAGCCATTATGCTTCCTGTCATTCTGCATGACAGGTAAGTCATGGGGGGGAGATGGGAGGACTCCACAATCGCATATCAGTGTCGGGAGAAACCTGACAATGATTTAATCCATGATTTTGATGGGTTGCCACAGGATCACCACGGGATTGCAACGGCATCATGCAAAATTGTCGTTGTGATCCTGTGGTGATCCTGCGGTGATCCTGCAGTGATCCTGCGGCCATTGCGGGTTGGAGGTGGTGTGTGAAAAGGGCCGTACTCTCAGTCCCAGAAAACTCAGTGTGATTGGCCCTGACTTCCATATTGGTGTGGCAGTTCCCAATCTGATAAGCCACACTGTATTTACCACACAGCTCTGCCTACAATCATCAATTAGTGAGCATCAAAGTACATTCAGAGCTGCAGTATAGAATGATAAAAAGAGAAGACACTAATAGAGTCTGTAATTACAAGCAGTTAGAAGCATTAACATTAGGATATTTTATATCAGACAACAGCAAACAAGTAAATAATGAACTACTCTCTTTTGATTTATGAGGAATGTACAGTGTTTAAAAGATACTCTAAAAGACATTGGAAACTCCGTTTTAGTATTTATTATTCATTATTATTCATTATTCATTATGCAATACCTCATCAGTTAATGAACCAGCTGCGATCCATTGGATTTTTCATAGAGTATGGTAGCCTGATTGAATGATCTCAGTACTAATAGTAAAAGAAGTTACCATCAGTGCTGCTGAGCTGATGTGTTTCAGCTCTGTCTGCTGTGGTCATTCCATTATTTTTGTGCAGTAGGCAAAAGAACAGAGATTAATGAATGTGGCATCCTTAATGGCAGTCTAAAATATAGTGGTCGTTGGTGATTCCAACAAGACTGGAGTAGTGGTTCAACTTCAGGTTTTAATTCAGGTTAAGGCAGGGATATGGGAATTTCTATCTCTGGTCTACACGTGGCCCCAAACGCTTTTATGTGACCCTTGATGTCCTCTTTGAGTTCATAGACACACTTTTTTTTTAAAAAAAAAATAATCTAGGTGCCACAGCTGACCTTATTACAGATTGATGTTTAATGGAGAACTGGAAGAGGTATAGTTGGCTCTCCACTTTTTGTGGGGGTTGGGGTGCAGGACCACCAAAGATAATGACTATTATAAGCCCCTCAAACTGTATTTAACACATGCTCACACAAAGTACCCCTACTAGTAGGGTGGCTGGACCTGACTGCATTTGCATTCCCTCACTCACTCATGTGGGAGGGGATGGGAGGGGAAGTGAGAAGTGGAAAAAAAGCAACCTCTGTTCCACCTCCTTCTCATCTGTGTGAGGGAGCAAACATAATGTATCCTCCCTCATGCCCACATGAATGAGTGAGAGCATGCACATGCTTTTCTCATCTCCCATCCCCTGCCCGTCCCCACTGTCATGAATGGGTGACTGAGTGAATGTCTGCACCCTCTGCTTTACATCCCATCCCTCCCCCTCCCCTCTCCATGAGTGAGTAAGCAAATGCACACAGTTTCCCTCCTTCCATCCCATCTCATCATCCCTTCTGCCTGCATAAGAAAGTGAGTGAACTTGTGTGCACCCTCTTCTCATCCCATCCCCTTCTGCCCAGTAATCTGTGGATAATCAAATTTGTGAAGGTCAAACTTGCAAATGTGGAGGGACAACTGTAATTTTATTAGTTTCATAAAAGTCTACATAGCTGATAGGCAAAGTGATAGGGTTTTGTTTGACTTAGGTTAGGGTAGGAGTAATAGCAACAGTTGAGGATTACTAACAAGGATTACTAGTAATATATAAATATGTTAGTGTTATTAATGTTATTAATAAGCATATTTATAGAAACAAGGTTGATGATTTCATGTATTAGAGAAGCATTCAAAGTTCTTATAGATTAATGTAGGTTAACCGCCACTGAAGAGATCGGAAGTCACTTTTTATCTTTCTTCTCTTTGGTATCTGTCTTTATTTTCCTTATTTCACCTTTTCCCCCTCCTTTTCTTTTTCTTGTTTTTTTATATTGTTGTCATTCTATATTATATATTTGGAAATCTTTAATAAAAATCAATATAAAAAATCTAGGTCATTTTTCTGGCGCTCAAATCAACCCAAAGGGATAAAAACTACTGCACAACCCACTGGTTTTGCTATCCCTCCCTCTCTGATTCCCATCTTTCCCAATGGGTGAAAGCAGCCAAAAATGAAAATGGAATTCATATTCTGTCACTCCTGCTTTCAATGCAATGGTGTAGCGTGGCCCAGGAGGATTCTGTTGGGTTGCGCACACCTGCTTTAAAGAAACTATCCAAGGTGCTGAACCTATTTCAGGGTTACTGTTTATAAAAACTGATTATGCAGTTATTCTGTTGAATTATGATATTGAAGGAACAAGGCTGTGCTGAGTTATTTGTGTTTGACACAGCATTGTGTTATTTTTGCTTGCTGTCTCTGCAAATCTGTGAGTTTTCTGCAGTTAGAATTGATTAGCTCTAGGTAGGAAACAAGTGAGCACTCCTCCTTATTCGTACATAGCTTCCCCTGCCCAACATTTGAATGCTATGATATCTAAAACTTCTACTATTGCAGCCACCTGCGGAAATTACACTTACTATTTTGGCATGCTGTGGAATTTGATAGCTTTATCTGTCTTGAGCTTTATCTTATCTTTAGTTCTCCTTGTTAGCTTTATCTCTGCAGTCTAAACTATATGGCTTCATAAGATGGCAGTCTCAGTCTCTTTGCCATAAAGTTAATGAGCTGATTTGCCATCATCTGATTCAGTTCCATTGAAAGGTTTTGGGTTACACTTTCTTTCATCTGCTAAAATAAATGCACATTCGCTGTTCAAACTGTGAACTGCAGTGTCAGATCCCAGCTTGATTTCTTTCTTTAACAACTGCATCTTCCACAAACATTTAAGTGTCTAGAACAGTGGTTCTCAACCTGTGGGTCCCCAGATGTTTTTGGACTTCAGCTCCCAGAAGCCCTGAGCATTGACCATAGTGGCTGGGGCTTCTGGGAGCTGAAGTCCACAAACATCTGGGGACCCACAGGTTGAGAACCACTGGTCTAGAAGATGACTTGATGAGAAGTAGAAAAGATGAGAAGTGACTGATTTATATTTAACAGTGCTGGCTTTTGTATTTGTGCACTGTATTGCAATATTTGTCACCTCAAGGATTTCAGGCAACATTTGCTGCATTACATGGTGGAGGGAGACATTCTGCCTGATACCATAGGTCAGAATCCAGTTGTTTACTTCTGTATGTAGTTTCAGTGAAAACTGGACTTTGCTGTCCTACTGCAGTCTTCCATGGCATAAAAAGGATTTCCCAGCTCTCTGTAGCAGGGCTTTAGGGTGCAGTAGCTGCATATGGGAAGAGGGAAGAATTAGTGCTGGCAGAAAGGTATGGTATCTAACAGACATACACTTGCCCAATGATTGCTTCAAGTTATATCCATGGAAGTAGGAATTTGTGTAATTGCACCTAAAATTAACATATACCCAATCAGGTTCTGCCATGTTCAATGGCAATCACCATCCCAACACACCAGAATAACATTATTTCATAGGTTAAAATGTGCCATTGCATAAAGTGTGCATATTTGTGTATCTCATTCTGGCTTTGTCTTATCCTGCCATTAACTTTCAAATGTCATGGATATGCGCTGCTGAGTTCTACCAAAGTCTCTGATCCACTGAATTGTTGCTTCACAGGATTTTGGCTGAAAAATCAAAATTATAGCTGTTTGCTTTCACTGTTGAGAAAAATGAGTGGTGCCTTTCACTGTTGAGAAAAATAAGTGGAATCCACTAAGCAAATATACACCCTCTATTCTCTAAATGTCCCTAAATCCAGATAAGTTGTTATGGAACTCTGAAATTCATATAGAAGATATTGTTGTGCTGGGTTGTTTTTGTACGAGCAGGAATGCAAAGAAACTGAAATCCATTCTAAGGTGGCTATGGGTTGAATTGGTTTACCTAGCCTTGAAAAGTTGTTTAGCTCCCATCTAAAGTTATGATTATTTATATTTCATTATAGCACAGTGTGTACCCTTTCCCAAAGAGCAACACTGACAGTTTGCTGTTGTAAAAATAACAGAGATTCCTGTTGCACTTTAATGATGAACACATTTGTTGTGTCATGAATGTTTATAAGTATGAGCTTTCTTACTTGATGTGTTTTACAACCTGAAAAATACAAATGGCAGGTTGTTATCATTTGCCTCAAGTCTTTGGTGGAGTGCATTAAAATAATTTATTCAAAATATGGTCCATCTGGCATCCCATGGACTTTTTCTGATCTGCCTATTTCCACCCAATCAGGCTGACATAAAGAGCCAGAGGCAATAAAATATGAGTTCCAGCTGAAGAGAAAAAGGTAAAAAGAGGATATTTTGTGCTCCAAATGGACTGATGGAAGTATTCTAAGACAGGAGTATTAATAGATGTGAGAAATTTTGGGGTTGATAATACACTATGAGGCTGATCAAATGAACTCAACTATTGTCTACAAAACTCACATTCAGCGCATACAGTTTATATGCCAGTTAAAGAAATGCATTTGTGAATATATAGAAAGGAGAGGCAATATTTGTTAACTAGGAGGGTAAATGAAAAATGCTGAATGATCCTTGTAAAGAAAAGCAGCAGGCCCAACTTTATAACTCTTTATTCCTCTTAAAACAAGACAGCTTGTAAGCAGTCTTTCCATAGTTGGTTTAGAAAGCATATAAAACTGAAAAGCAAATAAGAAAGTTAATAGCAAAAGCAAAATAAAACAAAAGCACTCAAAGAAAACATGTGGTTGGATCCAGAGAGAGTTATATTTTGAGTAGGCCCACTGAAAACAATGACATTTAAAACATCTTTTCACAATATGAAGATAAATATTGGCACCTGCACACCAAGATTCTGTTAAAACTTCATCTGTACATCAAATGTTTGTTAAAGATACACCTATAGTGCTCAAGTGAAAAACTGACAACTCTAAAGCAAAGGGATTTGACCATCAGATTAAATTAAATAAAACTTCATTTGTATCATTCCAGCGGCCATTGCAGGAGCAGCCACAGTTGGATCCTATCCTTCAGGGTAATGACAAAATTTTAAAGTTAAAGCTGGAACAAGATTTATATTAAACAAAACACAATATCACAGAGGCCCTTGCGCTGAGTCATATTTTCATTGGTCACATATCTTTGGAATTTGGAATTGGTCACATATCTTTGGAATAGGTTAAAGTTGCTTCCTTGCCAACATAAAAAACATTTGCTAGTAGAAGCAAATCCACTACATTTCTGTTAAAAGTGCATGAATTTCCCCCCTTCACACATGCACGCATGTGCACACACACACACACCTGTTTAACATATGCAAAAGCTCTTGTTTGGAAACATTTTAAAAAATTAAATCCATTGTCAACAGAACTAACTGTTAAATGTACATGAATTTCCCCCCTTTTCATCCCCCCACCTATTTAATATATGCAACAGCTCTTGGAAATGTTTTTTTTTTAAAAAAATAAGCTCACTGTCAAGAGAGCCGCACAACTGAGGCTACTAGTCTGGTACAATATTAAATTAGTTATGAGTTCATGTGCCTAGCCAAAGCAAATATGGAAGTTTCTTTTATGGGATCAGCGTGGGTCAAGTGGAAATCAGGTTTACCATAATACTATACTGGCCCAATTCAATGACTGGCCTTTCCAACCACATCTTCTGGACCAGTCAGTCCGAGTTACTTTGAGACCCTTCTGAGGTAATTGGACTTGAGGTTCCCATTCTGTGTGTCACCCTTTCACCCAAACCACACTGAAGGTGAAAACTAGTCTCTCATTAAAGAGCATTTGACGCAGCCCAGTCTTGTTTGTGCACCATTTGGAAGATGTCAGGGGCTAAGCATTTTTATGTGGAAACCTCAGAACAGATGCCAGACCAACAGAACCATCAACGTCTTCACTGTGAGGATATTTAGGGGTTTGATTTTTTTTTTTTAAAGGCTGTTCCACAAGGAAGGCATCTGTGCTATCCAGCTAAGACTGAAACCTCCCTTGTTAATCCTCTCTGGATGGGATCTGTTTGTTTCCATTCTGATGACGGAAAATATTTGTTTCTGCTTTTCATTCTCCCCCTCTTCTTTTTCCCCTCCAGGTGTATGGCTTTTTGGCCTCTGGCTGAGCCCGAGGAGGGCTGACAGCTCGCAATAAAAGAGAAACAATCGTTCCCTCACAGGAGGGTTGTTGGGAGCTGTTCAAAGACTGAAGAGGGAGCGAAGGACCGAGCTGACAGGGAGCGTGACGTCCGCGCCAGCCGAAAGGGGCGGGAATGTGGGCGAGTCCTGGGGTCGGGGCAACCGAAGCCGCAGCCTCCCTCTGCCCCGGCAGCGAGATGAGCCGGACAAGAGGGAGGACGCGCGTGGCGGATCAGGCGGCGCCTATGGACCCAGCGGGGGGCAGGCGGGCCACCGCCGACGGGACCGGGGGAACTCAGGTAACAACCAACCTTCCCGCGCTTTTGGAGCTGAGCGCGAGGCGGGCTTCGAGGAGGAGGCGGAAGCCGCTGTTTGGCTTGAGGAGAGGGTGGGAGGCAGCGTATCCGCCGGGACAAGAGGAAGCGGTTATCCTGCCCTGTCCGCTCCTCGTATAGAAGTCCCACTTTTAGAATGCCTAGCCCAACTCTTCGAAGGCTGCGCGTGGGCGCGTAATTTGGTTATTCCGCCCCCCTCCGCAGGCGTGGGGAGATCCCGTCTCGTGGCTCCGGGGCTGGTGATACGGCTCTGCTGGGAAACTCGTAAAGATGCGTAACTCCGCGCGCTTGCTGGAGTCCATTAAGACCAAACGCTCTCAGTTACGGTTTCCAGTCTTTATCCACTACCCCGAGAGTACAGCCCCGCTGAACTCAATGAGGCTTGCTCCTAAGCAGAGAAGTATACAGTTGCCCCGGGGGGGGGGGATGCAGAACATTGCCTACCGTCACGTTGTTGTTGTTACCCGTGTCGTTTTCCAAGCCTACCCTATGTTCAACTCCTACCAGTTCCTTCCCGCAAGCCCCAAGTAATTGTATTGCCACTTACTCCAGACGCCGGTCCATCACTTACAGCTCTTTCAGCTTCGTATAACTTACAATCCCCTCTTATTTGGCCATTTCTTACCTTCCTTTTCATTGTTTCTTTCCCTTGTACATACATTTCTCGTTCTCCATTAGGACTGTTCTATATCACAGGCCTGTCCCTTCCTCTCCATTCAGCCTGTTTATTCCATTACTTACCTTTCACCAGTCTATCAGTTTTACCCCTTAACATCTGCGTCTCCAAATTCCAAATCCCTCGCGCATTTCCACTTACCCTTGTCTCTCCTCTAGATCTCTCCTTTTCTGAAAGATACACCACAAACACTTTAAAAACCGGGGATTCCCAGTTTTCTCAACAGTCTAGCCAATAGCTTCTGATTTTCTCATACACTGGTTACTTAGATTCCCTTTGCTTCTGATACCTCCCTTTTCTGTCTTCCAATCCCTCTCCTCTTTCCCTGTTTAGCCCCCAGCTATGGCTGTATTCTCACAGTATGTACTAGTTTCTGTTATGCCATCTGAGTTTGTATGGGAACATGCCATGAAGCTGCATCAGATTTCTTGCTGTAGTTCCAGATCTCAAAGCTCTGGCAAACATTGCAGCCTGTCACATAAATCTAAGAAACTCACATAGTCTGGTAGAATAGCAGATTTCTGTTGCTACCTCTTACAATTCTGTTAGTATATGATGTTCTGTGTGATTCAGTGGGGCTGTAAGTTTCTGAAAATTACAGTGAATGGCATCACATGTTGTGGAGCCTCTTAAAATTACTGGTGTCTTGCAATCTGTTTGTGTATAGTAGTCACATTGTGAAACAAAACAAAATGTTTTTATAAACGATTCTAGGAACAACTTTAGACTTTCATGCTTCTACCAGTCAAACAAATAAAACACTGAGATTTATTTATTTTCATGAGTAACATTTATTATAGAAGCAAATTTAGCATCAGTTGCAAAAATGCTTCAGTACTTAGGATATATTCTTCATTGTTGTGCAGGTCTCTATGAACATAGCTTAGGCTTTCAGCAGGTTTAGTGTTAATAATAGAAAATCCTTTCCTGACAATCTATTGTAAACAGTTCTTTGTGCTAAGAATTCAATCATTTTTGTTCAGTACAGGGTCCAGTGCTTTTTTAGATATATGTTAATGCTAAGTTTATTTAAGTATATTTTTTTCAGAATTTACTATTGAAGAAACATACTAGAATCTAAATCACTGAAATCATTACAACTGAACTTCAGTGAATTTGTTGGTTTAAGGTACGAAGGAATTGCAGCTTTCATCACAAATGCCTTATTGGCTTTTCCTTTGCTCAGTTGACTAACTGTTGCTGTATTGACCATATGAACTTCTGTGAATATTTTATGTTGAACAGACAACTGGAAACTAGAAGAGTGTTTGGCAAGAAATAATGGGAAAATATCAGGGAGTGTACTGAGTACATACTGAGAAGTGACACAGAGATGAGTGTGCAAAAGGCCAACCAGCTCAACACTAATAGTTTACCGCAGGGGTGGAAACTGTGTGGCCTTCCAGATGTTTTTGGACAACTCCTATCAGTTCTAACCAGCATGGCCTCAGCAAGGAATGTTAGTTGAAATCCAGACACATCTGAAGGGCTGCCCAATTTCCAACCATTCTTTACTGGGCAGTTGGACAATATATAGGACAATGAATGACAATGTGGGATTTCTACAGCTTCTCGGTGTTGGTTCGCTAAAGAAAAACATTTTAAGTAGGATAAAAATCTTACTACTGATTTTAAGTTTTAATTAATTAATTTACATTCACACAAATTAATTCTAATTTACTGGCTTGACTTCTAAAATGGTTAGATCATAAGTTTTATGAATAACAATAATAAAATAAATTCAGCAGTAGTCTCTCTATGTTGTTCTAAACGTAGAGTATAATGTCTATTTCTCCTGATTTTGTACATGCTTTCAAAAAGGTATAAATTGCAGCATCTATTTATTTAAATAAGCAAAAGGCAAAAGCAGTTTTCTTTGCTTTGCCTCCCCCTTTTTAAATTTGCTCTGCTTCTTAATTCTGTGATTGACACAAGTATTCCTAATGAGTTATCATGAAGAAACTGTAGTGCTGGATGGGCCCTCAGTTCCTAAGCATGCTCTTTTGCATTTGGGGATAGTCTAATTCTATCCCTTTGCCCCTCCTGTTCCCAAGTCATACTGTGTTGGGATACCTCTTGCACATATGTGTAGTGAATTGGAATTAGGAATAGCTTTTTCAAGACCTACATGAAAACAGCTGGTCTGTCTACATGTGATACAGTCAGTCATAAAGGTAATCAATTACCTTGAATAATATATAGGTTTATGGAAGGAAATATTTCAATGCTTTTTAGAAGTTTTGAGCAATGTGAAATGATGGAGTCTGTTGTCAAAGTCATAGCATGGTTTTATCTCATTGATAAGCTGAATTTTTAATGTTTGTTGATCTCTCTCTCTCTCTCTCTCTCTGTGTATAATATGCATTTTTTTGCAGCACTTGATAGCTAGGTCTAGATACTGGTAAATAAAACATTGCAATATTAAATAAGTTACGATCCCAAGTTTTACATACCTGAAAAAGGAAGAGACAGAGGGGATGTACATATGTTAAAATATACCATATTTCTGTGGACCAAAAAAGTAACCCCCCCATACATATGCAGATAAAATAAAATGCTTTAAGGTTGAAGCAAACAAGGCCTTAGCTATTTAGGACATATGCAGAGAATGCCAAACTGAGTAAATTTAGCATGCCAAGGCTGTTATACGGTTAGCAAAGTACAATTTTGAGCCATGCTTGATTCATTGTGATGGTGACGTTCAGTTCCAAAGGACCTTTTTCAGACCCTTATGATTACAAAACGTGATGACAAAGTCAACAATTAAAATAGTGTTCTCTGATTGAGGCAATGCTATATATTTCCTAATTACCTGCTTCTAGTCAAGCTAAACTGACATGCAAAAAAAGTTCATAACTCTTCTATCATGTTCAAATTCAGATTGCAAAGACTGTTTCATTTCCTTCTTTCAAGTTCTGAAGAATGTCACATTCCAAGATGGGAGAGAGATTTTTGGCATTCAAAACTTATTAGAACTGCTTTGGTTTATGCTTCCTTGATCACAAACCAAGTTTATCAGGAAAAACTATATCTCTCTTGCTAACTGAGACAGGTGAGTTCCTACACTGAGAGATGTGTTGTAAAGTTCAACCTAGGTGGAACTATGAGAATTCCCCTGGAGAATATCCAGGAGTCCCTGGGAGATGCCTCTATTGTTCTGTATCTGGCTATGGGGACATGGCCAGATACTTCTCCAATACCTCCTGCTCTTCACTGGCCGCTAAATGGGCATAGAGGGGGGAATCTTGCTGGAGTAAGGGGAGATTCGGTTCATTGTATGAGAAAGCTAGTGAATTCCTCCCAAGCAACCCCAAAAACTCAACATGAAGATGTAACTTTCAGTCCCTAAGAGGATCCTACTAAATATTTTCTTAATATGATATTGGCTTTGACATCTGTTATCTGTTTGCTCATTTTAATAGCTTTCTGAGTATTTCTCAGATTGTTAGGCTTAGTTTCTAAGTTGTTTCCAAGGCAGCTGTTTCTGTGCTAAATCATTACCTGGCATCTGTAATGGACTAGATGAGGGTGAACAAATTGAGATCCAGACAAGACCAAAGTGTTCCTTTTCACTTGAAACACAAATCCGGGAACGGGGATTCAGCCTGTGCTAGATGCACAGATACTAGATACTGCCCCTGAGAATGCAGATTTGCAGTTTGGGTGTACTCCAGGAGACCTTGGGTTCAGTTGTGACCTGGGGATCATTTGCACAGTTAAAGCTAGCTCACCAACAGTGTGCATTCCAGGAGAAGTCTGATCGGGCCATGGTAACACATACCTTGTTTACATGCTGTTTGGATAACTGTAATGTGCTGTATGTGGAGATGCCTTGAATAATGCTCAGAAACTTCAGTTGGCCCCAAAAGTTGCAGCCAGATTGTTAACACATGCATTGTTTGCGTATTTGCCGTCTCCACCTGTCACCTCACCAGTGTTTTTTGCACTGGAGTGTATGCATGTACATTTTATTGCGCATATCTTCTGTGTGTCAGCTTTGGAATTCTAGGATATAAATTGTACGCAATGACAGACAGGCCTGCTTTCTCTCTCCTTGCATTCTGTTGGAATGCTGAGTTCAGTGAGTTTTACTTCAAAATAAGAGTGCATGAGAATTGCAAACTTAACTACTTACTGTGACATAGAAATGTTTGCTAAAATGAAATAATATGCTATGTCACACTTTGAAAATTGCTGGTTAAATGCTTATCACAGAAACATTGTAGTTCTTGCTGTACACATCAGGTGAGATGAACAATACATTGCCAGTTCTTGTATTTTAAACAGACTTTTTAAAATATGTTACAGATGCCTGATGATTTCCTGACTATTGAAATGTTCTGAAGGCTGAAGTTGCCTCTTTGACAATGAACAATTCGAGACCATTACCGTTGGCTGGAATTGGTATATTTTCCAATGCTACCTGTCACACAGAAAACAGGATCTCTGTATTTTTTTCCATTATTTTCATGACAGTGGGGATTTTATCCAACAGTCTTGCAATAGCAATTCTTATGAAGGCTTATCAGAGGTTTAGACAGAAGTCAAAGGCATCTTTTTTGCTTTTTGCCAGTGGCTTGGTTATCACAGACCTTCTGGGCCATCTAATTGCTGGAACCATTGCAGTGTTTGTATATGCATCTGATAAAGACTGGATTCGATTTAATCAATCAAATGTTCTCTGCAGTGTTTTTGGCATCTGTATGGTGTTTTTTGGACTATGCCCTCTTTTTCTGGGCAGTGTGATGGCTGTTGAACGCTGCATTGGAGTCACTAAGCCAATATTTCATTCAACAAAGATGACTTCTAAACATGTAAAAATTATATTGACTATGGTATGTCTTTTTGCTATTTTCATAGCTTTGCTGCCTATACTTAGGTTAAGAGCCTATCAAATTCAGGCATCAAGAACTTGGTGCTTTTATAAAACAGAACATTTTAAAGACTGGGAAGACAGATTTTATCTCTTACTTTTTTCGTGCTTGGGTTTATTGGCACTTGGTATTTCATTCTTGTGCAATGCTGTGACAGGAATTACCCTTTTAAGAGTCAAATTTAAAAGTCAACATA
Organism: Iguana delicatissima; assembly: GCA_948472985.1. Taxonomy (NCBI): domain Eukaryota; kingdom Metazoa; phylum Chordata; class Lepidosauria; order Squamata; family Iguanidae; genus Iguana; species Iguana delicatissima. Next base: position 881,771 of record CAOKZL010000147.1, on the reverse strand, counting down.
GACAAGGCAGATCTCATCATTTTGAAATGATCATTCAGCTCTTGGCTATAATGTGTGTCTCATGCATTTGCTGGAGCCCATTCCTGGTAAGAATTTAAATCATTTTACCATTTTCTTAATGCGTGTTTTTATAAGGACTTTCTCCCTTATTAGTGACTTAAAAAAATAACACAAAAAGGACAGGAAAAGTTGATGCTTCTTATCTTACAGTTCACTCTCTTGTTTCAATAGCTAATAGTTCAAGAGATACTAAAAGTTTTCTCTAAACACTACACTTAAGTATGATAGCTCTTTACAGGTATGCTGTCTGTGGTAGGTGAATGCACATAGGGCAAAACTAGATTTGGGTGTGTGGTCACTGGATGCATCTGCACAATTATGTCAGTTTCATACCACTGTAATTGTCATGAATCCACACCAAGGAATTGTGGGATTTGTATGAGTTTGTATGGGATTTACATCTAATAAAATCTGGCATAAAATTATAATGCTTTGAATAAAAAAGTACAGTTTATTCCGATGATAAATGACAAACGGAATGTAAATATAAAAGTTTTTATTTTTGTTAACAAATGTGGCTACATAGTCCTGAAAGGTAAGGAGCACCTGATATGTAAGGAAGCTTTGCCAATTTATCAGAAATAGATAAAAACAATAAAAACAGAAGAAACCATCAGCATTAGCAAAACAAGGGAAATTATTTTGTTTCTTGTAGTTCTCAACAGTGTCAAACATAGAACACTCATTTCCTTGAAAAGAAACAAGGAAGAGAAACAGATCCAGAATTGGAATAATCTGATACTTTAAACTAATACTTGACTTAAATCAAACACTACCTGTTTTAAGAAATATTTTTGAGGGAGTAAATATATGAATATATTTTCTTAAACAAGTTATCTTGCATTCTAAAAGAAAATATACCATAATCAATTTTTGCACTTTTTATTCCACTGAAAACGCTTCAAAAATGTACACTGTTTTTCCCTATCCAGAATCCCCCCCCTCTTCTGGGACTTCATATTTATGTTTGCAATGCATACAGATTGTCACACATCTCCCCTTTAAAATGTAAATTTTATATATAGCTTACATTTTATTTAGGTTTCTTTTATTTCTTTTATACATATCTGAAAACAGTAACCTAACTTTTCTGACTTAAAAAGCAGTTTCCCCTCCCCTCTGAAATTCCATACCTATTTATGTACTTGAAGACCTCATTGAGATCAATGACGGTAAGTCTTATGTATCCTGGTTCAAGAATTCTTATTCCTTTTGATTATGCTTGTTAGAGATTCAGAAAGAGCATGGCAAGAGTAGTTAAATATAAGTAAGAAATATTCAGATTGAATATTGTGAATGAAGTCGTGTTAGCAGGCTCATCACCACCTCTAAAGTTAAAACTAGAATAAAGAGAGTATAAACATGAAATAAAAGGTTGCTCTTATTTAGTTTGAAGCATAAATATACTATTAATTGTAGTGGCTAAACACTCATGGTCAAGATTAAAAGCAAGCTAAAGTGAGAAACAAAACAATGGTTATAATGTAATAAATGCTTTTTCTTTAATTGCATGTATTTCCTTTAGAGTGCTACAGACTGAATTAAGAGACAGTAACCCCTTCCCTCTGTCACTTTTCTTGCCTTTTATATGAGAAGATGCATTTGAACTGATTGGAAAACAGTCACTAGATAATTTCCACTAAATTAATAAAGCATTTTAAGCCAAATTCAAAGTGGTATGATGGAGACAGATTCAGTTCTCATCTTTTGGTACTTATTGGTTTTGGACAAATTTCCAGCTGTTAAATAAACATATTTTGAGGTATTTAAAAGAACCTTACATATTGTACAGGTGAAATACTAATTGATTTTATAATGATGACAATCAAATATATATATTTATTGCTGCTTAACTTATATGGGATGAAATTAAAGCATAAGTAAGAGGTAAGAAGTCTTCAGGAAAATAAAATATTCCTCTCAGTATCTGTTACATTTTTTAAAAAAGGAAAGAATGCAAAAAATTACTTGGCTTATTTAAACTGTTTTCAAAGTTTTGGCTTTTTTTCATTCAACACAAGCCTTTATCATTTCTTAAACAATTGAAGCCAGAGTGATTTTAGCCTCATTTGTTACATTAAATGTTTTAAGAATTACCATGGAAAGTGATTCAGCTTTCAAACTAACCTACTTTTCTCCACTTTTATCTCCTAAGTATTTTTTTTCTGCTTAGTTCATCTCAGCAAAGATAATATTATTTAGCGGTTGAATTGTTTTATCTTTCATTTATCTATTGAAATAGATTTGAATGTGTCAGTTGAGAGAAAAAGTAATACAGATTTTAAAAACACTAACAAGTGGTTGTTTCAATTTCATTTTGGATGAGAGTGATGGGAGAGATTCCACTGGATATCAGTAGTTAGACTTGCTTTTAAAGACAAGGTGGTTGAGTTTTTTTAAAATGTTTTAAAATTCTTTGATGACATTTTAAGTAGTGGCTTAGTTGCTTTCTCTTTGTTATTTTGAGCAAAAAGGTATCCAGGAACATTGCTACATAATACTGAATTGTTTCCATGAGGGATTCTGTCCAAAACAACACACACAGTGTTGATCAGCTGAGGCAAAATTTTTCCATTAAAAAACCCCTTCTTTACCTTCCATTTAAACTAGGTATGCACCCCACCACTGAATGTTATTTGAAGTCACAGTGAAATACTCTAATATTGCTGTTTCTCAGAGGTGGGGATGATGCACACTGGACACCAGAACTGGTCCATTTCAAGAGCCTTCTTCAGCATGGAGAAAGGAGTAACCTAATGAACTTGAAGGCCAACTTGTTAGCAGATGGGATAAAAACAGAGTGTACCTCTATAATCATGGTTTACCTATAATATATTTGGAAGTTTTCATCTTTGGAATCCATAGTGTGGGTTTACAACCATGGTTTTGCATGATATACCTGAACTGAACTATTATTTCCTTAGACTAAGCTCTGAGGAAGACTGCTGTCTGAAACCTGGCATTGCTGCTACCACAGTTAGATGGGCTGAGCTAGATAGACCAGTAGTCTGAGTGGGTGTAAGCTGTTTCATGCTTTCAATCAAAGCCAAGAACCTGAATTTTCTCAACAACAAAGTCTGTGACTTTTTTGGACATGACCCAGAGGGTTAGTTGACAGAGGTATTCTATGATTTAAGAAAATATGATAGATGTTACGCTATATATTTCAATCATATTTGTATCCAAGTTTCCTAATTAAATTAGAAGTGAAAACATTTCTCCTTGGCAGAACACCACTAAACAACCAAACTGGGAGAAAAAAATTACCTGGTGACTTTCTGCTTATGCGCCTTGTTCTAAAAGTAAAGGACGGTTATCAGATGGAGGAAACATTTTGGCAGCCCAGTTCAAATTTCTTTGAGTCATTCACAACTCATTATCAAGACAGCACTAGATACATGGACTATGACAGGACTGTACTGATCTAGTTCAGATGTAATGCCAAAAAGTATGGTTAAGCGCCACAAAAACAATCCACAGTGAACTTCAGGTTAATGCTTGCCCTCTTTTTTTCTATAGGAGAGCTCTGAAGAGGTGTTCAGAAGTTTTTGCTTCCATTTTAGATTATATGACTCTTGCACTGGGGTCTGTTTCAGCCCCAACAAACTGCTAACATTATCTGCAGTTTTGTTGAAATAGATCACTTTAACAACCCAGCTTGATAATACTGGCTTGTCTCAACAAACTGCAGTTAAGTTTTGGGCTCTAGACAATACGGTTAATGTGAAGTCTAGGCTACTATCTTCTGACAGTCACACCAGAGCAGGGGAAGGAAGGAGGCAGCATATAAGCTGATGTCTTGGTGCAGCTCAATATTGTAATATAGCCATTGTCTCTAACTGTAACAAAGACACTTCTGTATTTGCATATAAATATATGAATGCAAAGGTTTAATACAGAAATGCTACATGTTGCATAGACTATTTACAGCAACACACTTTTTATTACTTGTTCATAATCAGGAGAACTTTACAGAGTGAGAAGTTCTGAAAGAAAATAATTTTGTTTGAAACAAGAAGCTTTTCATAAAATTCATATAAAATTTAAATTGGAAAAAATGTTCAATTTAGACAGAATTATACAAAGGGAATTTATACAAAGGGAGATTTTACCATGCTAGACCATTAGCAACATTCTTTAACACTGGCTTCTTAATTCATTTTAAACAAAATGAATATGTTCAGTGTTCTTTGATTAGCTTATTGTCTGCCTTAAATAACTGGTACATTGTTAAATAATTTTTGTTAAATGTAACAGAGCTTGGGCACAGAATGCTGCACAATTTAAGCATTTAATTAGCTTCTCTAGGAATCTGTTGACATATTGAGTTCTTCCGATGGCCATTCCTCCATTTCGTTATTTTCTCTTCTTTTAAAAACTATTTATAGTAGACAATGAAAAGTGATAAAAAGCAGTTTAAGAATGATGCAATTAAATAAGTACAGAACCCTCTTATATGATATAGATATATAAAAATGGTTTAGCTTTGATGCTAAATGCTTCATCCCATTGATTTCCAGGGTACTAAATTCTCCAAAGAGCAAATTGCAGGACCTATTATGTTGCTGCCAGAGATGATGTGATGTGGGTATCTGGCAGCAACATTAAAGATGCTAACAGTGTTACCCACAACATCAGAAATGCATTTCCATGCTTATTTTCCTGTGCCATTTTCTGTAAGTGATGCCCCTCTGAATTCTAAATTGGACAAATAGTGCAGTCTCTCAAGAGGATAAATGGCCACAATTGGATATTAGAAATAGCAGTATCCCTAATCAGTGGCAGAACATTTTAATTTTTCGAAGGCAATTTGGAAAGGAAAACAGCTGATTTGGGATATATTCATAAATTCCAATCCATAACCAGGGATATGAATAGAGATAATGGTTTCTTGATACACTATATATGTTAATATCTGGGTCCTCTCAAGGGCACATATAACAAAAGAATTCTCCTCAGAGAAGTTCTTACTTCAAGGAAACTGACATGCCATAAGCAGAACATATTGCTTTAACACCTTAAGACCAAGAGACCAGCTGCTTGACAGACCTGCATAATTTTAGACAACAAATTTAAAGGGTTATAAACAGGATCATTTGCATCTTTCTGTATTCCATTGCACTGTGACACCCCCCTCTCCGCACAACCATGTAACCTCTAATATCTATGGCTTTAATATTGTCTCCATCAGTGCATTTGAGGAAGTGGACTGACATTCATGAAAGCTCATGCTAAATTTAATTATTAAAGCTGCAGCTAGATTTATCCCCAATGTTTCCTTCATTAGAATAATGAAATGTGTGCAAATGGTAAAAATAACACAAGTATACAGTCACGGGTATGTAGGAATTCTACATGTAGTAGTGGAACATGGAAACTGGAGTATTTATAGATAGTAATACAGTTTTTAAAGTCAGCACTAGATAATATCTGTCATCACTGCCTGATGAGGGTACACCAAACACAATGATTTGAAAGAGTCTTTCTTTCAGAAAGAAAAAACCCCCAGTAATGATAAACCAGAAGCAACTGTTTCTGTGCTTAGAAAAAACAAGCAGAATATCACCAAATGGAAAGTATATCCCATTTACCTTTTTACAATTTTAACCACACAATGTTATTGAAATATGAATCTATAGGAAAAAATAGCTATGCTCAGGCATATTTTTGTGATATGGAAATCGGTCAATTAAGGAATCAGTTTCTTTCCCTAAGTCTTTGACAAATTACTTCACTTAAAGTGTTAGTTGTAGACTCATACTGAATGAATCAGTGGGTTAGGTGAGGAAAATAGCCCACATGGGTTATGGTCTGTATTAAAATGATATGGTAATAGTGCAATCCTATTCAGGTTTGCTTTTGTTAAAAAAAAATATGTATATAGCTGCACTGTTTCCTTGACTTTTAAATAATTTTTTGGTCACATGGTGACTTTTTATTAATGTATACACCAAGCCCACTTTTAAATCTCATATATTTCTCCACTTATATTTTCTTTTTTCCTCTCCCCCTTTCTTTGTAGCTGTATTTTAAAATTACAAAGAAAACATATTTTAAAAATCCTATACACATCTGCTTAGAAGTACAATCACACTTATTTGGAGGCATGTGTAACACTACAGCTTTAAAGTCTTCACCAAACATTTAAAAACCTAGCTCCACTTAAAAATTATAGAAAGATAGCATAAAGTTAATCACAGTTCTTAGAAATGCAGAGAAACCACTTTTGCCATCCTGAATTTATCAACAAGCCAAAGAAGGGTCCACACACTATTTTTTTACATGTGTAAATTCCAAATATAACTAAATACAAGTAATACAAGTAAAGTTCTAAAACCCACTTATATTGGTGATGCCAAAAGACAAGAACTATGTGCCAGCATTTGCGATCTTCAAATCCTTTCAACAGATGTTATGAAAACCAGGTGGAGAAACGGAGGTGTGGTGGGGATATTTGACCTTAAAGTAATGGCTGTGTGACGTCTTGAGAAGAGGAAGAAAACCCTGAAGACTATCAATGGGCTTATCAGGTCATGTGATTAGGCTTATAGTGTTGGACGCTGGATATGTGTGAAGGGACACACATATATGAAAACTCCTTTGTCGGACACTGAAGAAAGGCCCAGTAAGCATGCAGTCATCAGGCAATCCTGTAGCCATCCAATTGCCATCTAGTACACCATTTCCTCAGACCCACCTGCTAGGGGTGCACTCCATGTGATTCCACGTGAGCAGAGGCCACCACATGAATCTCCTGTTGCTTGGGATGAAATGTAACTAATATCCAGTGTGTCCCTAAAGGTCTTCACCTGAAGATTTCCAAATTTTGGGGAGAGATGGGACTGCAGGCTCTCTTCCCCACTATAGTGGAACTGACTTGATTCCTCAACCAGGAACAAAGTTATGGTGTAAGAAAATAAACCAGGAACCATTGCACCTGGCAAAGCATGCTGCAGGCTGAATGTAACTGTGGGACAAGGGAACAGTTTCACCTTTCCCTAATTGACTGGAGGGAGGAACTTGCATTTTTAAGACTGCGCAGGAAGACTGCCTTCTATCCAAGCTAGAAGCCCCTCTGATTTGCTGCCCAGCCATGAACTAGGATGTGTTGGACGAAGAGTGTGTCAATTATTCCTGGTGGTGTTTATGCTGATACTTTTGCAAAAAGAAACTGGTGAGCGGTTTCACCTGATTTTGCTACCTTGCAGGAGCACAAACTCAGGGTCCAGGTAAGCTGGAAAGATGCCTGTATCGTATTTCAGCAGGAGTAATCCCTAGGCTGTATATGGAGCAGAAGAAGCTATCAAATTAGAGTCTTCATTCTCAAAATATAGAATTTCATGGTAAACTCCCATTCTGGCTGATATTTAAAAGCTCCTTTGTCACTGAAAACACCCACAGAGAAATCGGGCTGTTTTGCTGTTGAGAAAGCAAGAGATAATTACAGATGTTAAATTAGATAAAATCAATAGGAGCAAAACCGTGTAGCTTTATTTTATGGCTGGAGGAGTAAGGAACTGATAGAGAAAAGTTCCATTTTCAAGTCATATAAAAACCCTCTTCCTTCAGTATGGTTTCCCACTGTTGAACAGCTAAATTTGATATATTCCGAGTGATACGAAAGCTGTGTTAGCCATGGGACACTATAGTAGCTGTTAAACACCAAAATAAGTGTTGTGATGATAGCTTTTATTAGGCAAGCCAAGAAGACTATATATGCAAGCTTTTGGATCATCAGATTTACTCACTTGCGGTTAATTTGCTGTACCTACATTTTTGGGACAGTTTCATAATGATGTCTCCTTTTCATAAATTCATGGTGTGAACTCAAATACAGACTTCCCCCACTTATCTGACAGGTTAGGGACTGGAGCACTGTCAGAAAACAGAATTGGTTGAAAAGCAGAATCCATGTACTGTACTATAATTTGCAAGTGTCAAAAGAACAGGCTGTCAGATAACGGGGCATCAAAAGGTAGGGATTTCCTGTGTAGCTGTCTTGGAGCTCTTGAATGGTGGGTTGGGATGACAATTCTGTAGCACACTATTCTGTTCTTTTGCACACAATATGGAGATTTTTTAAAAAAGCAAAGAATAGTAGTTGGTCAAATGAATCTCTAATGAATGGAAAGGTGTGAGGAACTGGCTTACTACAGTCTCCAGGAAATTATGCAACCTGCAATGTATAAGAAATGAAATCTGGGTAGAACTCATGTACTGCAATATCAGAGAAGCCAAATGCTTATTTTCTTTTGATACGGATAAGATTGACTTCTGGAGTGGGGTAAATACAAGCTGAAGGCGCAAAATGTAGCATTCTGGAGCCTTTTTACATGGATCACTTTATGAGGAGGGCATAGTAAATATTACATGGTACATAAGAGGAGGTTTTTGCTGCTGTGTTTTGTTTTGGATGAACACAGCACTGATTTTTTAAATACTTTTACCATAATCACAAGGGTGCTAGTCATTCACTGTGATTTTCAAATGAAAGCTGGGTTCTGTGAACACCAAACAGATTTCTTATGGCTAAGATAAAAATTCTTTGCAGACTATTATGTAGTGTAAAATCTGATTTTCTGCATTTTAAAATAAAACAGAAATGAATTTCCAAACAATGTTCTGTGAATCAATTATCATCTGTCACTATTAAAATTCAAATATTGATTTGATCCATTCATTCAGTTGTTGAATGGTGCCAGTCAACAAGAAGGTAAATCCCATTGATTTAATGGGTCTGCTCCACTTATGACTAACAGCAGGATTTAGGCAATTAGTTACAATATGATTTAAAAAGTTCTGTTTTTCTTTTTTCTTTTGACTATGGTCATTGAAGATGATAGGATCTTTTATCTAACTGGGTAGGGTAAGAATAAAATGGATCTGCAATAATCCTTTCAGCCAAATCTGTAAATGGAAGAAGTATATCCAGATGTTCTGTGAAAAATCAGTGTACCTTCAAAGGATATGCTGTACAGGTGGACATTACATACTGATTAATACATGACTTCCCAGTTATGGATTTGCAGAACCTGTGATTGACGTATTCCACTGTGGAACCAGAATTGCGTCGGCTGCTTTCCTCTGAGTATATGGACTCTAATATGTAAGACACTGAGGCCATTTCCATACTATAATGTTATAATGCTATTATTCTACTTTCAACATCCTGTGGAATTCTGGGGTTTGCACTTTACTGAGGCCAAAGAGTTCTCTGGCTGAGAATTCTAAGTGCCCCTCCTTAAACTGCAAATGCCAGGATTCCATAGGATGTTGAAAGTAGAATAATCGCACTATAACAGTATAGTGCGGAAATGGCCTGAAATGTGATCGCATTTCACAAGTGTGACATAAATAGGTCTTTCATATATTGAAAAAGGAAGCAGTAACAATTTCTATATTGTTATTCTATATTATGTCTTGTAATTACCAGCTTGTAGTTTGAAATTGTATAGCTGGAGTCAGTTACTTTCATTGTCTCTAGTATTTGTCTCTTGCCTCTCAGCCCACCAGGGCTTCTGAGGTGAGGTACAATGGATAAAAACATTTAAAACATTAAATATGGAAATTAAACAATTTAAGAACATACTGAAACAACTATTTAAAAACAATGTTGAAACCAGAGCACCCAGCCCAGGATTTTAAGGTTAATATAGCTAGTTTAAAAAAAATATTTTAAAGCTATAGTAGCATGAGCATTCACCCCTGGATTTAAGGATCAAAGATTGTGTGAAATCACAAAGTCTTAATTACTCACTGGAAACTCAAAAAGGGTGGAGCTAGCCAGACTTCCCTTGGAAGTGGGTCCAGAAGCCAGGATGTTGCTACAGAGAAAGACTTGTCATGTGTGTCCCCTAATCTTACCTCATACCAGCTACATGAAAGAAAAAACAGTTACTCTGTAATGATTAATCCAAACCAACAGATTGATCAATCACATGACGCTGGGTTGCATTTCTATATCTTTGATGATACACCCTGGTGGTGCTGTAAAAACTTTCAGCAGGGCCATGTGTAAGGAATTACTTTAAGTGTGCGTGAATGCGTATGTATGTGTATGTGCCTTCAAGTAGCCTTGACTTATGGAGACCCCATAAAATTCATAAAGTTTTCTTAGGCAAAGAATATCCCATGATGGTTCACCATTGCCTTCCTCTGTAGTGTAGTCTATAGCACCTGGTATTCCTTGATAGTCTTCCATCCAAGTAACAACCAGGCTTGACCTTGCTTGGCTTCTTGGATTCAGATGCAATCTGGTACTTGCAGGACATGATGTTGCACAGCAAATGCAGCATCACTAGTTGCCACGTTCTGCTTCTCCCTGCACTGCATTTCTCCCAGCACTGTGGCTTCCTTCTAATCCTGAGTGGATCAATCACCACAATTTTCCTTAAAAATAGAATTAATGTTTTGAGAAGCAGAAGTCCCTTCTGGATGATTAGGGGCTGATTTTATGGTGCTTCAATGTGGGAAGGCTATATTGTTCCCCCATGATTATTTTTTTTTTTGCCAAAATTGGGGGAAGGGTATTTTGGCCAGACTTGGAGATTGAGGAGGTACGTGGGAATGGGGGTGAGAAAAGGTTGCATGGACAGCCAGTATGCTTCCTACCCCTCTTCTTGTGGCTTTGGAAATAAAGTGTATTGCTGCACTTTTGTATTTATCTTGAGGTAAAACTTTCAAGACTCTGTAGGCATGGTGATTTATGAAGCATCCTTTCCCTTTATGTAGCTATAAACACACCCATAAAATTTATTTATTGTTATAGCTTGGGCATGCATAATATTAGTTTTGTATCACAGTCTAATAACCTTTGCAGCTGAAAGGACCTCAGACACATTTAGAACTCTTTAATAAAAAAGTGAATAAGGTATGGCTTTTATGGGAGGCAGCAGGGTATAGCGGTGTGAGCTTTGGACTATGACCTTGAAGGCCAGGATTCAGTTTTCCTGTTCAGTCATGGAAACCCACTGGGTGACCTTGGGTGTCTCTCCTGCTCTCACTCCCAAAAAACGTTAGAGTCACCATAAGTTGGAAATGACTTGAACGTGCACAACAAGTGGCTTCTACATAGAAAAAGGATAGCCATAGAATCAGTACATCAGTTTAAAGAAACAGGGTGGCATGCACGTGTAATAAGGTGGTGTGCACATTCTAAAGAAAGGGAGCCATTTTGATGGACTGAAGCTTGAGCTGTTTGACTTTACATCTTGACATTTTGTTGCCATTCTGTTGTATTTCCATCTATATTACTGAAGCATTTTTTGATTTTATATGCAATCTGGTATACAGTGTACCCTTGTATCTATGACATCTATATTTGTGATTTCTAGTGACTGTGGAGCAGCATGTCATACATAAAATGGCAGTGGTGTGAATGTGTCCATGCTGAAGTGTCCATGAACACATCACTGCCCTTTAATGATATGGGACATGATAATTCATGTTTTTTGCCATTTGCGAAGGGCCTTAGAACTGAATTCCTGCAGATACAGAGTGTCCACTGTACTTTTCTTATACTTTTAAAATAAATGCATACAGAATGCTGCTATGTTTACAGTGGTGAACAACACCAAACTGTTCTTCAAACAGTGCCATTTCTCCTTTTTTTTTTTTTTTTGGTGTTCTTCATCTCATCTGTCAAAGCAGTTTTATTTCACAGTCCATCTCACTACTTCTAACTTATTCTTTGGGTAGCCAATATCTCCATTTGTTGGGTGACTAGAGTGCTCTCTGAATAATATGCCAGTCTCTCATTTTTTTAATGGGAAATATTCTGGTTACAAAATTAAGAGGAAGAAAATGCCCCAAGGCCATGAATCATGAAAATTCCTACTTCATAAAATCTTGAGTAGAAAATATAATCAATTGGGGAAAAAAATACCTTTCTCATTATAGCCTGTTCATACTTTGTTATTTTGAAGTGGCCCAAGAGCTCTTCTTCACCAGCAGTTGTTTAGTCTGGATGGCTAAGAGAAAACCTGAGAGGCAGAATAATATGGTAGGAGTGTGAAGAATATATTTGATGAAAGATCTTATTCTAGCTATTCAAGGTAACTCTTCTGTAAGATGACCTTTTTACAAAATGGGGAAAAAAGCCCTACTTATCTGAAATGAAAAGAAGTGGCTTCCAAGTAGTCACTGTTCTGATCTTTCATACTATATGGTTAAGATTAATTCCCACAAGAACCTAATTAGGTGCTACCTATAGGAAGTGATTTTTTCCCTTATTTTTGATGAAGAGACAATCTTTTCTGTCAATACTTTAAAAGATCTAACACTTTCTTTTTCGTTCTTTTGAAAGATCACTCATTGCTCATGCATCCTTATTACTTTTCCACACCTTACTAGTTGGAAAAAAAGAAGAAAAAGAAATGGCCCCATGAGTAATAATTACCAGCTTCACTTGAAAGTAGAGGATGACAAATTACACTTGATCAGATACATTATGGAATCCTTAATAGAGAAGATTCCTCCTCCTGTTCCTCCTCCTCTACTGCAATTATTTACTGTGCCTTTTGGTTCAGGCTTGTCAATGGTTGGGGTGGATTAGAGTTTTGTTGCAGTTTAGGTTTGATGAGAATTCAGCAGAAGTGGCAAAATTCAAGAAGAGGATAAAGCAGACAGATTTGTGCATACCTAGTTAAAAGCTATTCATATAATAGCAGGTGGCTAGTAACAGTGAACTAGCTGGGGTTGATTTTACAGTGTTAGTTCCCCCTTCTACACACTGCACTACATTTGATCATAGCCAAAAGGCCGAGAAGTGATCTACTACTCTGTTTTTAAGTTAATACTCCAGGATCAATATTTACCCACCATGGAAACAGCATGGTTTGCAATGGGATGGGTTTGGAGTAGGCTGAAATTTTCTTTTGGGTAAGAAAATTTGATCTAAGAAATCATTGTCTCCCCCTCCTCCCTCATGTTGGTTGCACCATACAAAAGGTACCAAAGGAAAACTGTTACAATAGAATTTTTTACTCCAGGATAATAATTTCAATGTGATACGTATTAAAAGACAGGAAAATGTAGTGGCTGGTGCCTTTTCCAGGCAAACTAAACCATGGCATCTATTTCATAAGGACTAGGAGGGTGAAATTAAAAGGCTATGAGGGAGCTGCAGAATCTTTCCTTCTTTTAACACATTGGAAGTTAAAACCTACTGTGCTAAATAAAATGCTATAAGACTGTAAGGCTTGTGGGGTAGTGGTTAGAGCATTGTTTCTCTCTTCTTTTGGCCTCCATCCAATCCCAATTCTACTCATTCTTTGGCCATTTCCACATAGGCATATTGCCCACACTAGAGCGACCTCTCCAGGAGGTCTTCTTCACTGGGGTCTGCGCTAGAGCAGTTAAAAAAAGTGAGGTTCTAGACCTCAAACTGTTCTAGCGCAGCCCCGGGGGTGGCGCTGTGAGTTTTATAAAAACCACCTTCAAAAGTGGTTTTTATAAAACTTACCACGCTTCCCCATAGCAGCCCCTGGTCAAGAACTGCAGAGACGCGGTAGCACGTCCCTGCAGATCTGCCAAGGGGCGGGCTTCCGGCTGGTGCGCTGTCCTAATTGGCGGAGTGCCGCCGGAAGCCGCCGGCCGCCATTTTGGGCGCCGCCGAGCGCCGCTGAAATTCGGTGGCGTTTGGAACGGCAGATCCGTGCTCTTCGGAGGGATGGAGCAACCCGCTCGCGGGTAAGCTCCGCCCCTGCGTGCGCGGCCCCGTTTCGGCCCCCCCGTGAGGAAAGGGCCTTTGAATGATATAGATTGTTTATATGGATTGGAAAAGGTGAATAGGGAATGCTGTGTTCATTCTAGATGAAGGACACTATTTCCCTGGAACACTGAGTATAGTGATAAGTGGTTAGAAAGGAAAGTTGACGAATCAAGGACAGAGAATGTTTAATTAGAAGTATTTTAACTGCCCCTGCATGTATGCAGAACAATTTTTGTATCATTGTTGACTATATCCTTTGTCTGCCCAATTACTTAAAATCAAGAAGTGTGGTCTGCAAAGACCATTGCTAGTGCACAAGTTTTGTATGCAGGGGCCAGAGATCCTTACCATCTGCAGTGTCTAACTAACCCAGCGGCTTCCAACCATTCTCCTTCCCTTGGGACCATTGCCTTCAATAGGTAATGAGTTAAAACCTCTCATTTGTTGCAACAGGAACAGTGAGTGCAGTTAACTAAAAAGATTTAGTCGTTATGCCTTATTGGAGATTCAGGAAACAAGCTAGCACAAAACTAGTTAAATTTTTAATTAGTTTTTTCCAAGCTTAGCTAGTGCTGCTAACCAACAAATTTAACTTGTTAAGTCAGAGGAATAATGAATTAGTACACACCTTGTTAAATTTATCCAGTTGTTTTCAAGTTCTGGGTCTGCTTGTCTGTGAGATCTTTGAGGAAGTTTCTGACAATCCCAGACACTCAGAGGCGTGTTTGGTGGGAACATGAAGAGGGCTTTCCCAGTGACTGCTCCCAGGATGTGGAACTCCTTAATCGGGGGCAGGAGAGTGCAACGCAAGCCTCCTTCCTGTTGGGCTTCAATCTTTACATTCAAGGACTTTATAGGTAGTGAAACTGGTGATGTAAAATAGATATTTTTTTTTGGTTAATAAGAAGGGGATTGTTGACTTTGTCCTCAATTTATTTGTTTTTAATTTTTTTAAAAAACTGTTTATTTAAATTATTCTGTTCTATATTTTTACTTATTTGATCAGTTTGATTGTTTGCTGTCTTGACTCTTACTTTTTAGGGACCAGGTGAGGGAGAAGGACAGGTTACAAATCAAATGAATTAATAAAGACTCAGCAGCTGAACCAGACCTTTCAGGGAGAGGAGAAATGGCAACTCTCCTTTTGTGTCCACATGCTCTTCCAAAAAGCTGCTTTTAACATCATAGGATTGTCTGGAGCAATTGTAGAGGTGACATGGGAAGTGCTGATGGAAAGGAGAGTAAGAAATTCTATCCTTCCATCTTTCACTAGAGAGGCTCCTTTGGTCTTTGCTGGCTTCTGTAAACAGAAGAGTGTCTCCCATTCTATGAGTATCAGTGTAATTTCTACGTCATTTGACTACCTTTCTCCACCCAAACATATGATTTTCTTAAACTCTGAGTTTCATAGCAACAGAACTATTGCCATTTAGAAAAAGAACCTGAGCTACTAAGAGCTTATGGAAAGACTAGAATCATAATCATGATAATCAGAATGGTAGGTCACCTATGCTAATACTAAGGCTGTGGACTTGCAAATAGGAGAAAATTAAATCATACAAAAATTGATTTTTTCCCCTCCTCTCACTTTCAGACCACAGAGTAAAATATTTTTACAATGAGTTGTTCAAGATTTATGGTCACATTAATTGTCTCTTCACCAATGTAAAATGAAACAATTTATGTAATCCATTTTGGTGTTGTAATAGTGATTCACTAGTCTGCCATTTCGTTTATTGTACAGTTATCTGCAAACAGTAATTTGAAGCATTTTCAAGGGTAAGTAATTTTAAACATTTTTAAAAGCTCATGGAGATAATAAAAACTAACACATGACCTTTATCCAGGACTTCATCTGCAGGTTAGAGAGAGTGTGATGATGAGGGAAAACTTGGAAATAACCTTCTTTGTAATGCAAGGTAAAGATTAAAAAGGCTTGGAATGTAACTTTTCAGAACAGTGAATATAATAACGTGCTGAAACCATGAAACGATAGTCTGAAGCACCCATAACTGAGCAGTGGTAGAATAATGTTTTGGGACCTGCTGAATTATACAAGTCTTCAGCACGTCGTCATATTCACTTTTCTTAAAAGTTACTTTCCAAGCTCCAAGTTTAAGCCAAAAGACTTCTGTTGTTCCAAAGAGACCAGCTTATCTCCTTCAAATATCCCACATTCCAGTAACATTTTCTGCCTTTCAGTATAGTACAGCATAATTAATTTCACTGTAATCTGCATATAGTGTGATGTACCAGATATTGATAGATCACATACCTTGAATATCCTGAAGAACCATGGTTTCATAGATGTGCGTAATCTCACTGTAACTGTTTCACACCATTATTGGTTTCAACAGTTGCTGTGTCCAAAATGTCATTTTGTGACCAAATTTGTGATGGTGAACCACATATATGAAAGAATGGTAGATACACAGATTTCCACCAGAGCTGTGCTCAAAATTTTTATTACCTTGGTAGAATCTGTGGGAGTGTGTGCTCCACTGGTGGAACCTTTCAGAGCCCAAGGTTACACACACACCCCTACCATAATGACATGGCAGAATAGGACTTGAAACAGACCATATACTGGGAAAAAAAACTGAAGGAAAATCTTGCTGTCACCATAGAATAGAACTGGACAACATGAAAAAACTAAGCAAGGAATCAGAATGAGCATTTTAATGGATTTCTACAGGGATGTGAGGTCTTTTCATTATTATAGTCCTCCCTCCATGTTCACAGGTTTGACCTTTGCAAATTTGATTACTTGTGAGGTGTGCATCTGCCTCCTTCTATCGTTGTCATCCCATTTCCTTGCTTTTTGCTGAGCATGGAGAAGGAAGGCAAGTGTGCCCAGGCAAAAGACAAGGGGATGTGGGAGAAGGCACATTGAGAACACATGCTGAGGAAAAAGCCAACGAAATGGGGGAAGAGCAAGTGTGTGCTTTCCTCTCCCCTCCAGAGCTCTCCCATTCCATTCCCTTGCCTTTTGCCCTGGTGCAGAGAAGGAGGGCTCACACACCAGGGCAAAAGGCAAGGGAATTGTAGGGGGAACACAGGGGGGAATTATTTGCCTTTTTTCTACTTTTGCGAGGGTTCTGCACCCTGAACCTTCACAGAAGTGGAGAGGCCACTGTATATTTGGGGATTTTTCATTATATTTATGGCTTCTGGAGACACTTCTTTCTCCCTAGCACTCTACGTTGCACCTCACAATGTTTCATGAATGGTTTGATTAATCTGGCAACATTTAACAGTCATACTGCTTTTGAACATCTCTTACCTTAAGGCTCCAGTTTTCTTCTTCAGCCTGTTTAGGAACAAATGAAAGGGCTGTAACCACAGAATGTAACCAGGAGCTAAGCTTTCAGCTTCTGTACAAAACCCAGAAATCTCTAACGAGGATACTCTAGTACAGGAAATGATATATGTCTCAGTCCCACACCAGCTTACTTTTATAGGACCGGGTATAGCAATAACCATAATATTATGTGGAATATGAGATGTGAACTCATTATTCATATTTCTTTCTACTTTGCTCAATACACTGCAGGCTATTCACTGCATATATTTTCAAGTAACATGATCAAAATGGAAGCAGCAGTAACTTATATTTTTCTTTTGCGTATTGTGACACTTTTATAATTCTCAACAGGGACACAGATGCTAGCGGTTTTGCAACAATCAGTGCTCAGGGACAGATAAAGCATATGTTACTCTTTCTCCCTCTAGTTCCTCCAAGAGATCTTAATGATAAAATCCTTCCACTTTAGTTCTTCTGGGAGAACTGTATCTATTAAAAAGGCTATGTCTATTGAAAAGGCTGTCATTTTATTCACAGTGTAAAAGTTCTAATGAAATGACACTTGAGACCTCAAAGGATTTTGAAAATGCAGAATACTTGGATAATGATTAGCAATAAAAATATACGGTGACACGCTTGTCTATAAGGGTTTTCAGATAAGTGTACGTGACCCATATGTAAGACTGGAAAACATTGCAGTCCCACACTTGTATATTTAGATGTAGTTTTTGTGGGCATTGTGTCGTAATTTTTTTTTTTTTTTACCCTTCTCTTGATTTGTAAACTATCTAAAAGAGCAAGGAAGCATTATCCACAGCTCTGGCAGGTGAAGTGTAGGTGAGGATGACAGTTGTATGGATGACAGTGCTAATTGTACCTCTCGTGTTAAGACAAAAGCTTTTCCAAAAGACCAGGATTTTTACACAATAAAAATAAAGATGTGCAAAACTGGATGCTATTGCACCTGTTGTATCCTCTGTGAATATAAGTCTTAAGATATCATCTTTCCCTGGCCAATTTTGCTTCATATCCATACATGAGGCAGAGAGAGAGGTAGTGTTAATTTGGTTGTGTGGTTTCTGCAGTTCTTCAGCAGTTGTTCTGGAGTTACCTTTTGGTAATTTGACATGGCCTGCATATCATCCGAGGGATGTTATTTGACTTTTCAGGATGAGTGTTGATAGTGCCTGTTAACAATGACACTGGCTAAGGTTGTCTTACCAATAGAAATCCATGCTTTACTAATGCAGAAATCCTATATCCAGCACTGATTACCATAGGTGGTGGTGGTGGTGGGGAGGGAGAAATCACCCAGCTATTGTGGAGTGTGGTCTATCCAAGCACTTACTTCAAGGATGAGAATAATACAGGCTTCCACATGCTATGGATCTGCAGCCCCCCAAATTCCTCACCATTAGCTAGGGTTGCTAGAACTTCCAGTCCAATAACTTCTGGAATGATGCAAGATTCCCACCACTGACTTACCTAGCAATTATGCCCAGTATTGTTCAGGACTGTATGCTCTATGTGTTGAAAGCACAACCTTATACATGTTTATTGAGATGTATTTAGTGAGACCAATTTGGTAAGTGGGCTTAGGATTGCAGCTGTAGCCACAGATGCAATGAAAGGCATCCCATTTAACACGGAGGGACTTATTATAAGTAAACATGTGATTGTTTTGTGGGTGCGTGGTTTCTTGACAGAATTAGAATTCACTTGCCAGGATGAGTTAGAATAAATATGAACTTCAATTAATTAAATAAATAAGATTCCCACAGATAGACAATTTTCAGACCATAAAATTTCATCAATTAAATACTTATTCCATTGGGTTATTTAACTTGAAGAGACATGAACTGTATTTAGGATGTTTTATAGAATCTCAGCTCAAGAGGTAGGATTGTTTAAATATGATTTAATATTTCAGCCATATAGCAATAGTTGTTAGGAAATAATATAATTGCTTTTAGTTGGATATTGTTCATAAGTAATAAAGAAATACAATACAAGAAAACAAGGTTTCCAAACTAGCATATTTTCATACTGTTCAGTAATGAATTTACTAACATCCCACATTCGACTGATTATCATATCAAATTTGCTACAAAGCTGATCAGTAGAAGTGAGGCATTACTTTAATCTTTCTTTGTCATAGTCAGAGACTGTTGACCAAGGAAGTGAGAACCAAGTTGAAGAAATATTAGCTATATGTTGCTTATGTCACAAGTGTGATATGACTTCTGTGCAAATATTTATACTAATTGTATTTAGGTATGTCTTTGAAGGTACATAGTTTCAGTTCTGACCTAGGATATTTAAAGTATTTACATATGATAAGGTTAAAAGGCTTTGGAAGTGTAACTTCTTCTTTTCATAATTATCCATTTTACAGCAGTATTTATTTGGTGAAATTCTTGTAGAAATCAGTCGTCTCTTGTCAGTTACTACTCAGTTATGGTGCTTCCAGATGCAGAATTTCTTGCCTGAAACGTTCTGTTAACAGTTTTTCATATAATATGTATTTATAGTATTTATATACTATTTGATATAATCTCTAAGAGTTCTGCATTAAAATCACACAAAATGCATGGAACAAAGTGGCTAATCATTATTGCTGGTGTACTCATCTATGTGCCTGCATGTATTATTTTTTTTGAGGACTATATGCCTAGTGTATAACGTTGGTACTATTTTTGTACCACAGTTGTACTGCTGCCTATACTCTTTTAACAACACAACTAGTATGATTAATGCCTCCAAACACAGCACTGAAGTCTGGAGATCACATCCAGCTAAGTGAACATATTGTTGGAAGAGCCATGTAAATAAATTAGTCATGGCTAAGTTAAGTCACATTGGCGTCAATGGGGCTTTTCTAAGGATGACTATTTCTGGATCCAATCTTATGCTTTTTTTCTTTGGCCTTCCAACCCTGTATGCATTGTAAATCAACTGTGGAAAGACTACTTTACAAGTTCTCCTGTTTGAAGAGAAATTTAGGGTTGTACTCTAAAGTAATACTAAATCTAGTTATGATCTGCTGTGTGCATTTAACTTCTTTTTTTTAATAAATATTTTTATTAGCAAAAAAAGCATACAAATATCAACGTAGGAAAAGGAACAAATCTTACAGACACATATCTAAACAACAATATAAAATAGGAAAAAGTGGGAGGGGAGGGTGTAGGGAAAAAACACAACAATTACTACAACACAAAGGAACTTCCACCTGGAATGAGGTAACAGCCTTAGTAAAATCTCAATACAGAGAAAATATTAACCTCTCCATCGTAAGAAAAGGGAAAATACTACTTGGCCAAAGATAAATAACCTTGGATCATCACCAACAATCAATACATCCTATTATGAAACAGCTAATAATCTTGCAACTATTACCATTAATAGCACATAACGCTTTTCCTATATACTATAATAGTAACAGTATTGTTATATTTCCCCAGTCATTCTCAGACAAGAAGGCAACAGACGACTTGTCTTCCACTTCTTTATCCTCCCACTGCAATGGTATCTGGAGAAAATAGTAATAATAAATAAATAGTAATAAAAATATCACCAATTGAGTCCAACAGAGAAAAAATCTATTAAACTTTATACACGCATCAGAAGAGAACATTTGGATTACAGTTCTATGTGTGTTCAATGTTGACCCACTAATAACCCAAATTAGTTACTTGTATTTAACTTCTTAAGATAGAATGAACATGGATCTTATGTTGCAGAGAAGCATTTGACATAATATATTGCGTCTGAACTCCTTAGGAGTGGTTTAACATACCAGCTTCCTCACTTTAGTTGAAACAGAGGGACTTTGAGATTAGCTAGATAAACAAGACTTTGAATGTAATACTGGATGATTATAAATTTTTATGCAAGAAATTAATTAACACATTTTATTGCTTTTGAAGACGTGTTCTTTTACTATATGTAACATCAGAACTCAGAAATCTCTGATGCTACTATGTCAGAATGTATCATATTCTCATGTGCTTGGTTACATGTGGTAGAATGAGATAGCTAGTTCAGGTCAGTGCTGAACATAATCAATATTATCCCTTTGGAACAATTTCATTTACCTCTAGTGGATTATGCTTAGTGCAGATTTCACGTGACTAAGTGCAAATTAGTAAAAATAAGTTTTGCAACATGGGATTTTCAATAATTTTTTAAAAAATTCCATAAGAGGCATGCAGAAATCCAAAGGTTAGAAATGTAGTCAATGAGTGCAGTTATTAAAATAATGTTGATATTACTATGTTACACTGGCTTGCTTCTGTCTAATACCAGTTTTCAGATGACCTTTGTCCAGTCTGCTTTCTGATCTCTTTTTGGAGGTGGGTGAGGGGAAGAGTGCTGCACATTCCTTCATTATGACTACACTAATTTTTAGGTTGATCTAGGAAATCTCTGTGTTTTCATTTTTTCCCCTCTTTTCTGTTGGTACAAAACCAGACCCAGTAGTCTGGTTTTATACCATCTTATGACCTGGTTTCTAACTACTCAGCTTAAGAGTGGTTAAATATAAGTGGCTGAATATGACGATCAGAAATAATTCTCAAATTGTTTTTTTTCTCAACATTGATAACTGTTTTCTGATTTCCTTTCATGTTGCAGGTGACTATGGCTAATATTGGAATAAATGGAAATCATTCCTGGAAATCATGTGAAACAATACTTTTTGCTCTTCGAATGGCCACATGGAATCAAATTTTAGATCCATGGGTTTACATTCTTCTGAGAAAAGCTGTTCTTAAAAAACTATTCCAGATTGCTAGAAGGTTTTGTGGAGTGCGCCTCATCAATTTTCATGCATGGGAACTCAGCTCTATTAAAAATTCTTTAAAAGTGGCAGCAGTTTCTGATTCTCCAGTCAGCTCCAAGCAAACAAACCTGCAGCTGCTCAGTTCACCAGTGCAATAAACTGAAACAACAATGATCAAAGGAAGGTGTAATGGTCAGGCCATTCTGTGGAATAAGTGTGGGCTGGTATTTTATTCATCTTTAAAATATGAAATCTGGCTCCATTTATGGACATGTACGAATCTGGAGCTGCTATTCCGGATGGTCATCTTCTGAATATATTTTCAGGAATGGTCTTTGTGTAACTGATGTACACCTAGTGCCAAAGAGAATGTAATTTGGTATAATAGAATAAAAACAAATGTATTAATAAATTGCTGATGTTATGTGCAAAATTAATATTTAAAACAGAATGGTAAACACATAAGTCAATGAATTGAAATAATGGCTCTCAGTAAGGCAAAATAATGAATAAAAATGAAGGAAAATCTGCCCACTGATATCAGTGGGATGTATTTAAGCAAGTATTTAACACTATCATGAAAATAAATAAGAGTAACAATTTTTTTAATGATTGGATTGGGTTATAGTATGTACATAGATGTGTCATAACAATATTGAGTTCCAAACATATCAGCTCCTGAGAAAAGAATTGTACTCATCTGATACAGACTTTAGGCAAAATGGGAGGTAGGAACTGATGCCCTCCTTGAGCATTTTCCATAGGTGGATCTGTGAAAAAAAACCCTGGACTAGATAGACCTTTATTCTGATCCATCAGTCCTCTTCTTATGTTCCTTTGCAGCAAGACAATTTGTTTAGCTTGGTTTAGATGAATCCTGGTAGATATGTGTGCTAAAAGGAAGATATAAATGTCTCAAGGCCGAAACTTCTGTTAAAAGAGGCAATGAATGTGTGTTAACTTCAGAAGATATATTCAATATTGCTTTTATGTGTTCACTTTTTCTTTCAAATGTAGCACCCAAAGTTGGAAAGTGTGAGTTCCAAAAATTGTGGAAGTTATTAGTAGCAGAAAAGATTCAGCACCCAGGAAATTAAGCTCCTCAGCATCACAATTTAAAATATGTGTACTCAGAAAAAGAATTCAAAGCAAAAATCCCGGAACCAGTAAAAGATAACTGATTAAGAATTATGACCTATAAATGTATTCCATTGCCTCATTGACTAATAATTAGTTGGATATTACACTACAATGATGTTTTTAGTGTGATTAAGGAATTAAATTTATGTGTTCTAAACTTGTGAAGTAAAAGATGTTGATATGTTGATTTGTCATTGATATGTTCTTTTAATGGTAACTGCCATAAACATGAACAAGCTAATTTTACTGTAACAATAGAACTGAAAAAGAAAATAGATGAAATACCATCCATAAATAGTTATAACATCAAACTGCTGTTATAACTATTTATGGATGATATTTCATCTTCTTTTTTCAGTTCTATTGTTACAACAAGTGATGTTATAATACATCACTTGTTTTGAGCTAAATAAAAGAAAGTAGCTGTGGCATATAATTGTAGAATATTTCAGGCAGAAGGTTCAGCCTTCAATGTGATATTTCACATTGAATCCTAAAAGTAATTGTATGCTGGAGGAGTTGCTTTAGGAAGAGGGAAAAACAAAAACTGGTTCAGATGAAAAAAGAATTGTTGTTGCCATCCTGTAAGGATGTTATTGAGGATCACTGGGAAAGCTTTTAAGAAGAATTTATTAATGTGTCAGCTTAACAGTTCAGTAGCTTTACAGTTTTGGGAGCAATTACCATATTGTTTTTATACCAGCCTCTTGCAGTTCTACACATATATTTCAAGTCCTGTAACATTTTGAGGCTCTCAGGCAACTAAGTGCCTAGGATTTCTTCCTGCCTTGTATATGCTTGCACTGCTTCTTTGTTTTAATTGAAAAAGAGTGGTGTTGAGTGAAGCAGAAATATTAAAACTTACCTCATAATTTGTTTACAAGTAAAAGTAAAGCATGTTAAAAATTTGTGGACAGGAAGTCATAAGACAGCCCTTACCTCCTTGTGAAATAAATTAGAAAATACATGAAATAAATGTGTGGAACAATATAATAATACCAGCTGCTATTGCCATTACTCCTCCCCAAAGACTTTATTGGCAATAAAGATGTGCTACACATGCTACATAACACAGAAAGATATGATGCAAAAGGCATACACTTTAGGATAGATGAGAACTATGCAGGAGAAAAAGAGAATTTCCTTCGCAATTTTCAGAGTTCAGGCCTATATTATTGATGACCCACCATACTGCACTACAGTAGCCACGTATTGTGACCTTCTGGGCACTTTCCCATTTTTGTAATTCTAATTATTTCTGCCTCCTGTGATTGCAGAAACTTTGCACTCAGAGTGGTCTTCACAAAGAGTGCACAATTCCTGCTGTTGCCACCTACTGGCATGTGAGTACTAGCTCACAAGTTTGGAGACCTACAAAAACAGACTGACAGTACATTAATGATGAGCAGAATGACAGGATTTAGCATATAGTAACACAATTCAGTAGATGTTCAGATAACGGAGTACTGAATTATAAATACAGCCCTAACATGTACTAGGGTTATTTTGTGTTAAATCCATACTTATGGATAAAGCACATTCTCTCCATGCCGAAGGTCCCAGGTTCAATCTCTGGAAACTCCAGGTAAAGCTAAGCCTGTTATAACAGCCCTTTCATATCAAATCAATCTCATTTCTGTATAGCACCAGTGAAATAATCTGGTGAGTGAATGCTGAAATTGAGCTTTTTATTGTACAAAACACGCCTCAGTTTTTTTCATCCTTCTAGGTGAGAAGTATGCTTTAGCAACTGCCAATTGACGTTTAGCTATATAATTGTGGAAATGCTCAACTAGTGAAAAGAGCATGTGGTATTCTCTTTTTGTCACGTGAAAAATGTTATTATGTGTGTATGTAGACGTACCATATATATAACGATTTATTTTCCCCCCAAAATGTCTCTTTGTTTCTTGTTTTCTGTGTAATGATACAGAGTAATGTAAGATGCAGTGCCTCATTAAACCTATTACCATGTGCCTCTTGAGTAGTGATGTTTATATTGTCAAGGAATGCTACGAGATGATTGCCATATTATAAAAACCACAGAGATGTCATAAACATTAGAAACATTTTTGGCAGCTGATTAGTATGGAGATTCAAAGTTGACTCTTTGCTTACTTTATGTGCTTGCAAATAAAGCTTTTCAAAATCTTCTCATTTGCAATTTTCTCATTGGGAAAAAAAAGTAGTAGAACAAACAGAACATGAGACAAGCACTTTTCTCATATGTATTCCATTGCAGCTATGTAGAATCATTGTTTATCTGTAATAGAAGTTTGTTCTCAGATCCTTCTGGTAGAGATAGATACCCTTTCTTCAACTTCTCTTTACGTAAAATAAACCTGTGTTCTGAAAATACTGGGGCTTGCTGGGCGTTGATAAGAAATCTTGTCTCTGGAGCGTACTGTTTAAGTTCTTTATTAAAGCAGTTTTCTACATACTGGAAACTAGCATGTGAGAAGAAAGGATTTCTAATTATATTTTTATTCTACCTTTCCTCTTAAGAAATGTTGCTAACAGACAAGATTAAAAACAAGTTAAAAATAGACAATAAAACCATTAAAATACCACAGTAAGCAAAGCCATTAAAATAATCCCAGTCATCTATAAAATATCATAAGCATCAAAACAGTTGCACATAGAAACCTAGCAAATTGAAGGAATAATCCGTTTCCTCCTCTTGCGTCTGTTTATCATCTATCTAATTATTCATACACACATACCCCTTAGAGAAAATTAGAATGTATGTATTTATTTAATAGGGAGAACTATTTTGTGGCCTCATGTGAAAGCTGCACAAATCCCCCCATAATTTTCTTATTATTTTGTGGGCCAAAGCCAATATGTGTGTGTGTGTGTATCTTTTTATCTCTCTTAGACTGGTAGTTTTGGCATGACTACTAGGAACAAATATGATTTGCCCTTTTCAAATACATTCCACTCTTTCCTCTAGCTTTCTGGTCTGTTTCTTTGCCAATAGTTAATTTCCATTCTGCCTACTGAGCGTGCTGAGTCCCAACTGAACTGCATTTGTTTTCCTCACCTGTTTTTCCTCAGATGTCTTCTGTTGTGTTCTACTCTTGCAAACCTTGGAATTCCACTCTCTATTAGTCTTTATCAGTGCTACTCAAAGTGGTGGTCTGCAATCAGTCCTGGACCATGAGCCATTGGGAACTATGTGAATACAGTAATAATATGGCAGAAATATGGTACTGATCCCTGGCATATAGAAAAAAGTCCAAGTTTAAGAGGTATTGTTCTACAGGACATTTCAGCTGTAGGTAGGAGTACTGGATCTGTGGTAGAGCATATACTTTTCATGCCAAAGCTTTGGGTTTATTTGTTAGTAGGTTTGGGAATGGCAAAAAGCCTGGAGATTTATTCTTGGTTATTGTAGGCAGTTCTGAGCTAGATGGACCAATAGTCTGATTCAAAATAAGCCACGGTCTTTTGATCCTAAATTGTGGACTGTGTTATTCATGGATTAAGAAACAAAGCTTCTCAGACCCTCCTTCAAATTAGAATTATTAACTGTTTTGGTTGTCTTTGCTGAAGTGAAATATTTAAGGTCTAGAGTTGTATGATGGTTTTTGGCAAGTGCTTACTTAATGTCATCAAGCTCTCAATATAAAACAAACAAATAAAATGGTCAGAACAAATGAAGTATTTCAACATCTAGTTTTCTGGAAAGAACAGTCCATTAATTTGGAACACAATAATATTACTGTGTAAATATGGAATAGCTAAAAGTTCAACAACAACCCCCCCCCCGTCTTCTTGGTGTGTAAAAAGTCAATTTTGGTTGTTATGTTGGTATGTGAAAACAGAAGCGAGTACAAATATGCCCTAGAGACATCTTTTTATACTTCATGACAAGACTCTTCAGTGACTTAAATGCAATTTTTATCTAAGGAAAATTATGTTGCATATCACATTTATGACACCATGTTTGAAAGTTATATTTGATAATCAAAGGTTTTTAATCTTAAAAAACTAGAATTTAATGCCTATTGCATGGCTGTCACCCTTAAAATATATGTAGGATATATTTTCCTGATGATGCAGCTGTACTTAGCTCTATCAGTGTAGATTAAGCTGTACATGTGCATGTAATAAGAGAATATGCACATTTACTCATAAGTGGAGGGGCTTTATTTTAAAGATGTGAGCCATTACTTGCATTCTAAAAATAGAAATGATCTGGGAACACTTGGAACTTGGCACCCCTGCTAAATTTATATTGTCTGCATCCAGACATATGTCTCTAGATCTCAAGAGAGAATTGTTTAGTCTCTACAGGCATCATAGCTTAATGGTTTCAATGGGGTTTTTTTATTATTATTTTTTATTAAAAGAGTTTCAAACATTAAAATAAGCATCAGCAGATCTATTACAAAAACAAAACTCATGAATACACTATACAACTTAGACTAAAACAACATAAACAAAGAAAAGAATTTTTTTTCACTTGATTAGACTTGTTGATATTACAATATTTTATATTCAGAATCTGGATCCTGACTTCTGTATCTATTAATCAATATGGTGTTAATTCTTTTTGTCTCAAAAGATACGAATTTTATCAATGAGAGTAGGTTAAACATGTATGTATGTATGTATGTACGTATATATATGTATATATATATATATATATGCATATCTATTAGGTTCCGTATCACAATCCCACTCATCTTTCTGTAAATATTTCTCCTTTCCATTTCTCTTTAAAAAAAGATATTTACAGTTCCCAAGTTTTATTAAATTCCCCTATATTTTTATTATTAAGAAACAAAGTTATTTTGTCCATAATCATCATATCCCACAGGGCTTTTTCCCATTCTTCTTCCATAGGGATTTCATGAGATTTCCAATATCTCACAAATACGATTCTGGCACATACTATCATATAAAACATAATCCTTCCATGCTTCTTTTCCATTACATCTTCCAAGATATTCAATAAATATGTTTCTGGAATCATCCTATATTTAACTCCTAAAACTTTCTCCATGATTAAATGAAAAGATTTCCAATATCTCTGTGCGTGAATACAGAGCCACCATTGATGGTAAAAGGTGCCTTTTTCTGTATGGCACTTCCAGCATTTATCATCACACTTATACATTTTAGCTAATCTTTCGGGTGGGAGATACCATCTCAGATGCATTTTATAGATGTTTTCTCTCAAATTTTGACAAACAGTATACTTCCTTCTTTTTTGCCAAGTTTTTTGCCACTGGTCTAAGCTTATCTCCCTACCCACATTTTGGGCCATCGAACCATTGGTTCTTTGACTACCTCCTCCTCTGTATACCATTCCAACAGGTGTTGATATATTGTAGAAATTGACCCTTTATTTCTCTCACCCAACAGCAAATCAAACCAATTTTTTTCTATTTGAAAACCAGTCAGTTTCTTTTCCATCTTAAATTTTTCATACAGTTGTCTATACAACAACCAGTGGCAATTCAGGCCTTCTTCTCGCAGCTGCTCCAACGTTTTTATTTCAATTTCTTTACCTTTTATTTCTGATATATCCCCATATGTCATCCATTTCCCATATAGAATGTTTTCTCGTTTATAAAAAGCTTCATGGGGGGATAGCCAAAGTGGGGTTTTAGGATATAATCTGGATTTATATTTGTTCCATGTCTTAAGTATGGGTCTTCTTACAAAATGTTGATTAAAGTCTTGTAGTACTCTATCTTTAAAGAATTCCAAATAAGCGTGCCACCCAAAGGCTAATTGTGACCCCTCCAATGTAAGGATCTACAGTCTGTTAATTTATCCAATCCCGAAGCCAATCTAAACAGCAAGCCTGAAAATACAAATTCAGATTAGGTAATGCTAATCACCCATGTTTTTTATCATCACAAAGTATTTTGAATCTAAATCGAGGTTTCTTTCTATTCCAAATATATCTTGTAAGATCCTTTAGCCAATCTTTAAATATCGATTCGTTATATATTACTGGGATATTTTGAAATAGAAAAAGCATTTTTGGTAATGCCACCATCTTAAATGCTGCTATTCGACCTAGCAGCGAAAGACTTTTATTTTCCCAGCTCCTGAAATCTTCCTTTATCTGTTTCCAGGTCTTCTCATAGTTGTTCTTAAATAGATCCGAATTTTTATTCATCAAATAAATTCCCAAATATTTCACTTTGGACCTTATTGAAAAGCCTGTAATTTCTTCTAGCTGTTTTCCCTCCGTTTTCAAAATATTTTTAGCCATAAGGTACGTTTTTTCCTCATTGATCTTTAAGCCGGAGACAGTTGAAAAATCTTCCAGTATAGTTTTAAATCTTCCAATATTTTCCAAGGGATCTTCAGTAATCAGAACCACATTGTCCGCGAAAGCTCTAATCTTATAGTCCATACCTTGGATTCGCACTCCTTTCACATCTTTTTCTTCATTAAGCTTTACAAGCAGAGCTTCCATGCATACCAAGAAAAGTAGAGGAGATAATGGGCACCCCTGCCTTGTACCTCTTTCTATGTTAAATCTTTCCAATTTCTCCCCGTTTATCAAAATTTGCGCATATTGGTTCTTATAAATAGTTTTAATAACCATAGTAAAGTTTTCTCCCGTTCTCAACTTATCTATCATCTTGAACATGTATTGCCAATTTACACTATCAAAGGCTTTTTCAATGTCCAAAAACAACATGGCCAACTTTCTGCTTGGTTGTTTATCAAAAGTTTCAATTATATCCAATATATATTTCATATTATTTTTTATCTGTCTATTTGGCAAAAACCCTGCTTGATCTTCAGATATTATATCTTTCAGAATTATTTTCAAACTATTCACCATTATCCACACAAATAATTTATAGTCCACATTTAGGAGTGAAATCGGATGGTAGTTCTTCGGAAAGCTTGGATCTCGTTCTTCTTTTGGTATCAAAGTTACAAAAGCTTGCTTCCAGGACTCTGGTATTTTCCCATTTTTAATTTCGTTCATTACTGCCTGAAGATGTAGAATTAATTCATCTTGTAATATTGCATAGTATTCTGAGGGGAATCCATCAGGACCAGGAGCTTTATTTTTCTTCTGACATCTTATTGCTTCGACAACCTCCATCACTGAAATAGATGCATTCAGTTTTAATCTCTGCTCTTCCGACAGCTCTCTCATTTTTACAGATGATATAAATTTTGCAGTATCTTCCTCTTGAATCTTTCTTTCGTGATACAAATTATGGTAAAACTGTGTAAATACTTTTTTTATCTTCTCTGTCTCATGATATATATTATTGCCATCGCTTATTTTCAAAATAGATGGGTTTCGATTTTTATATCTCATTCTGAGGGCCAGCCATTTTCGGGGCTTATTCGCCCATTCGAAATGTTTCTGCTTCCACATCCTCAATTTCATGCTTACTTCTGCTGTCATCATCAACTCCAATTGCTTCTGCAATATTTTTATTTCCTCTTTAATCTTTTTCTCTGATGGTTACTTTTGTAGTTCTATCTCTTTCCTTTGAATTGATTCATTTATCCATTGTATCTTCTCTTTTCTCTTTCTATTCACTTCTGCATTTTGCTGGATAAAAAACCTCTAACGACCGCTTTGCCAGCATCCCATATCATTTGGAGATTAACCTCTCCTGAGTATTTTCCAAAAATAGTTGTATAGAACTTCTTTAGCTTTTCCCACAATTTTCTCATCTCTCAATAAGTGCTCATTGAGACGCCAATTATATTCAGTTTTCCTTCTTTTAAAGTTCATAACAATAGCATTATGGTCTGAAAATGTGCCAGGTTGAGCTTCCATAGATTTTACCTGCGCACATAAAGATTTTGAAACAAAAAACATGTCAATTCGCGAAAAAGATGCATGCGATTCAGAGTAAAAGTGTACGCTTGTGTTTTCCCATATAGAAACCTCCATAAATCGACTGTTTCTGTGTCTCGTATTAGATTTTCAAAAGATATAGGTAGCTTGCCTTGACTCTTTATTTTTTTATCTGATTTTCTATCTAGGGATGGAAATACCACCCCATTCCAATCACCCATCAGATCATTTGATCATATTCTCTATCCGTAATCTGGGTTCGGAGTTCTTTATAAAATTTCTCTTTTCCATTATGCGGACCATAAACACCCACCAGCAGCAGTTTTTGCGCTTGCCAATCGATTTCTACTGCTACATATCGGCCATCTTCATCTCGAAAGATTTCTTTGGATGGAATTCTTTCACTTACGTACATAACTACCCCTCGCTTCTTCTCATTGGACAATGACATATATTCTTTCCCAAATTTCCTGTTTCTTAAAAGGTGTTCCTTGGCTCGCTTAATTCTAGTTTCTTGTAGGCAAATCACATCCATCTTTTGTTTGCCCAGATAATGGAAAATCTTTCGTCTTTTTTCCGGTGTACATATATCCTTAATGTTCCATGACCAAATCCTTAACTCCGCCATTGTTGTGTTCTTATGCAATTGAGTCATCTCGCTCAGTTAACAATGGTATCGATGTCATAAAGCTACTTTGTTTTACAGAATCTCCTTCAATTAAATCCTGTTGTTTTATTTTTTGCAGCTCTTCCTCCAAGCTTTCTTGTGAGGAGGTCGAAGTTACTTTTCACCTACATCTTCCTCTAAGATTTTACCTCCTTCCGCTCCTCTGAATTCTTCCTCTGATTGTTGCATCTTTTCAGCAAAGTTTTTGCCATATCTTATCAGAAAATCTTTAGCTTCTTGTATTGATGAAATCACAAATAATTTTTTCCGATATCGGAAAGTCACACCTTCCAGTCTTGCCCATCTGTATTGAATTCCATTCCGACGTAATTTGGAAGTTAAAAAGTTATAATCTCGTCTTTTCTGAAGTATTCTTGTTGGTATATCTTTGTATAATTGCAGCTTCTGACCTTTCACTTCAATTCTTGATGTAATGTTGGCCTGGAGGATAAGGTCTCTTGTTGATTTCCTTACACATGAAATCAGCACATCCCTTGGACATTCTTATTTCTTATTTCTTAAGGGGCCAATCCTAAAAATTCTGTCTATTTCCCAGTCCAATGTTTGAGGGTCCATCTCAATCAAATTTGCTAACACTGGAATTAGAATCTTTCTAAGATCTTCAGAGCTTTGCTCTTCTAATCCGTGGATCTTCAGCGAGTTCTCTCACATCTTAAGCTCCAAGAATGCTCTCTCATCTATATCCTTTTCGTGTTCCCATGTTAATGTTGCACACTTCTCCTGGATCAATTTCAGTTCTTCCTCCAACTTCTCCACTCTTCCTGTAGTTCCCTTAATCTCCTCGGAAAGTGTGTTAATTGTTTCCTTTATTTCTTTAAATTCTTTCTTGAAATCTGACTTTATCTCGCTGTGTATCTCTCATATCTTTTCTCCATTCTGTTTTCATTTCTGACTGTTCCGCTCTCATTTGTGTCTGCTCAGTTCGCATCAATCTAATCTCTTCCAAAATTAAATTCTGTTCTGTTTGTTTAGGTGTTGTCGTTATTGCTAGTGTTGATTGTTTAGAGTCAAGTGGTATGCCTTTTATTTGTTTTGCCATCTTTGATTTAGATCTCATGTCCATACAGATAAATTAAATGGTCATATCTTCTTCCCTTCCCTAATGCCACCTCCCTAATTTACAAGCTTAAATTCATGTCCATTATCCTATTCACTTTTTTATATTAAAAAAAAATGAGGTTATACCCAGAAATCTAATTATTCAAATAAAGATATACAATCAGTCCCTATTTGATTTTGTACTATTCATTAATTCATTCAAATCTCCGCCCATGTAATTCATCGTTTCATCGTTTCACTTCAATTCAGTTTCAATTCATTTCCTCAATTCAATTCAACTCAGTTAAATCAATTCAAATCAATTTAACCCCAATCAAATCATTTCCTTTTTAAATCAAATCAATCCAATTCTATTCACAACTGTCTATACAGAACTCTACAGTACAGCTAACCCCAATTCCTTAACTTATCTGATTTTCCAATCATCTATTACTTTTAGAAATCAGTAACTACAGCAATTTATTCTAGAAACAACATCTTCAAAAATATTTAATTCCGATATTGTATTCTATTATTCTTTATCAGTTTCCACTCTATACATGTAATTTAATGCTCTATTTGATTGCTAAGGGATCTAATACACTCTTACAACTTTCTTTCTCATTCCCTTCTATACTAGTAACTATAAAGCTATATAAACTCTGTCCTCCTTTCTTCCCACTTCCCTCACCAATTTACACCGCACACCGGCCTGTGTGCCGATTCCTCTCCGTGCACTGACCTGTACGCCGATTCCTCTCCACACACCGTCCTGCACTCTGATTCCTCTCCGCGCACTAGTCTGTATGCCGAATCCACCCCGCTAATTCACGTGTCAAGCTTCGTTTTCCCCCACTCAAATCTCCAGATCGTTCGTCTCACCTTCTCTATATCCTTCTATGCATCCTCCTCACCACTTTCTCCAGCTAAATCCTTCTCCACTCCGGGGCAGGGTCTGATCTCGCTGCTGGCCACTCGCACCAGTCTGTGTGTCTGCACCCTCCTGTCTCTCAGCCAGCACTTCAAAGCACCACCGCCGCCATTTCCTCCCCATGTCCCGAATCTCACCTGCCGATCGCTTCTCTCAAATATTCTTCCTGCTGTTGTCACTCCAAATCACAATCAGCACCTTAAAGTTTATTTAAGATATTTTCCCCTCTCTTTAAAGAAGATGAAAAAAGGTGAGGGGAAAAAAAAAGGCTTCTGTTTGAGCTAAGCGTTTAACCTCTTCTGTTTATACTCCCCCTCTCTTCTGAACTCCGGTGGCCATCTTAGCACCACTCAGTGCCCATACATTAAAAATTAATTTTAGAAGAAGATCTTCTTTCTTACCAAAATAATCCAATAAAGTAGAGGGGAAAAAGAGACAAAAAAAAGAGGCTTTCTCCCACTTGATGTCCAAATCACAAGAATATTAATCCCATTCTCACAAACCACAAGGAAGAAAAGAAAAAAGGAATCAGCTGTTGATTTCAGAGTTTAGTTAACTACTCTCCGTCTCATTAAACCCAGGACAGATCCACTCTTATTTACAGATTATGATAGTCAGTTTTGGAAAAGAGAAATGAAAGTTCAAATATCACCTTATTTGCAGAGCTAGCAATGCCTCTCTCTACAGTGATCAGATCACCCTGGCACCAGTCCAATCAAGTGGTTTTAAAAAATCCGCGACGAAGACATGCTGAGATCAAGCTCAGCTACTTTTCATGACGATGGCTGCCATCCGACTCCCTCTCCCCTGCTCAAGTGGATCTGATGAATTCCTCACACTTGAGCAAGGAAGGCAATGAGTCTCTGTGGCCCCATTCGAGTTCTCTTCTCACCGGAGAACTTTTTGAGGTGTCTGCTTTCTTGCAGACACCTCTCAGTCATCAAATACGATGAGTTCTCTCCAGAGCTGGAGAGGATTCACCTTCTCTTCGCCATTGCGGAACCGGAACCCCTCAATGGGTTTTTTTAAAATATGTAAAATATGTAAAATAAAACTGTACCATTAAGGAGGAAAAATGGAAGGCATCTGAACAAACCAGAATGGTTGACTAAAGAGCTCTCAGCTGAGCTAAGTGTTAAGAAAAATATGTACAGGAAATGAAAGAAGGGGGAAATCACCAAAGAAGATTATAAGCAAGTAGCCAGGAGATGTAGGGAGAAGGTCAGAAAGGCTAAAGCACAGAACGAACTTAGGCTGGCCAGAGACATTAAAAACAATAAAAAGGGCTTTTTTAAATACGTCCACAGCAAAAGGAAAAAGAAGGAGACGATAGGGTCACTGCGCAAGGAAGATGGTGAATTAATAACAGGAAGAAGAAAAAAGGCAGAACTCCTCAACACTTTTTTTGCCTCAGTTTTTTCCCAAAAGGATAAAAACACTCAACCTGGCAGTTGGGGAGCAGGTGAGGAAGTGGGGGAAATGCAGCACAGAATAGATAGAGAGGTAGTACAGGAATACCTGGCCACACTGGATGAATTCAAGTCTCCAGGGCCAGATGAATTGCATCCTAGGATTTTAAAAGAACTAGCAGAGGTCATTGCGGAACCTCTTGCTATAATCTTTGAAAACTCTTGGCGGACAGGAGAAGTTCCGGCAGACTGGAGGAGGGCAAATGTTGTCCCCATCTTCAAGAAGGGAAAAAAGAGGACCCAAATAATTATCGCCCAGTCAGCCTGACATCAGTACCTGGAAAGATCCTGGAGCGGATCATCAAACAGTCAGTTTCTGATTACTTAGAAAACAATACCGTAATTACGAAAAGTCAACATGGATTTCTCAAAAATAGGTCATGCCAGACTAATCTTATCTCTTTTTATGATAGAGTTACTTGCTTGATAGATGAAGGGAATGCTGTGGACATAGCATATCTTGATTTCAGTAAGGCCTTTGACAAAGTTCCCCACGACATTCTTGCAAAGAAGCTAGTAAGATGTGGACTGGACATGGCTACTGTCAGGTGGATTTGTAACTGGTTGACTGACCGTACCCAAAGGATGGTCACCAATGGCAGATTCTCATCCTGGAGAGAAGTGACTAGCGAGGTGCCACAGGGTTCTGTCCTGGGCCCGGTGCTGTTCAATATCTTCATTAATGACTTAGATGAAGGAATAGAGGGCACGCTGATCAAATTTGCAGATGGCACCAAATTGGGAGGGGTTGCTAATACGCCTGATGACAGGATCAAAATTCAAAAGGACCTGGACAGATTGGAGAGCTGGGCCAAGGCTAACAAAATGAATTTCAACAGAGAGAAATGTAAGGTCCTACACTTAGGCAGAAAAAATGGTATGCAGAAATATAGGATGGGGGACACGTGGCTGGCTAACAGTACGTGTGAAAGGGATCTAGGAGTCTTCATAGACCACAAGCTGAACATGAGTCAGCAGTGTGATGCGGCAGCCAAGAAGGCCAACGCAATTCTTGGTTGCATCAATAGGAGTATGGTGTCTAGATCGAGGGAGGTATTGGTACCACTTTATTCTGCTTTGGTTAGACCTCATCTTGAATACTGTGTCCAGTTCTGGGCACCCCAATTCAAGAAGGATATGGATAAGCTGGAGCAGGTCCAGAGGAGGGCAACCAAAATGGTGAGGGGCCTGGAAGCCATGCCCCATGAGGACAGACTTAGAGAGCTGGGTATGTTTAGTCTGCAGAAGAGAAGGTTGAGAGGGGACATGATAGCCATGTTTAAATATTTGAAGGGATGTCATGTCGAGGAGGGAGTGGGCTTGTTTTCTCCTGCTCTTGAGACCAGGACAAGGAGCAATGGATGCAAGCTGCAGGAGGGGAGATTCCGCCTGAACCTCAGGAGGAATTTCCTGACAGTCAGGGCTGTCTGGCAGTGGAATGTGCTGCCACAGAGTGTGGTGGAGTCTCCTTCCTTGGAGGTTTTTAAGCGGAGGCTGGATGGCCATTTGTCGGGAGTGCTTTGAGGGTTTTCCTGCATGGCAGGGGGTTGGACTGGATGGCCCTTGCGGTCTCTTCCGACTCTACATTTCTATGATTCTATGAATTTATGATTCTATGTATTTATACTTTACAGATGTTTTAATTTGTACTGATTTAATGTTGTTATTCACCTTGAGTCTCACTGTTTGGAGAAAGG
This sequence comes from Iguana delicatissima, assembly GCA_948472985.1. Lineage (NCBI taxonomy): Eukaryota > Metazoa > Chordata > Lepidosauria > Squamata > Iguanidae > Iguana > Iguana delicatissima. The sequence goes on along the minus strand of CAOKZL010000147.1, from coordinate 845,149 downwards.
TGGGATATAAATCATCATCATTGTCTTCATCATCATCATCAGAATGAACTAGTAATTTGTGCTCTGAATAGCGTCCCAGTTCTATATCTATCCTTTTCCATTCAGTCAAGTTCCTTGAGATTCAGTTTTCACATAATTTGACCAGAGGAGAAGGGAAGCTGAAGACTAGATAGTCTAGGGGCAGTTGTGTTTTCTATGCAGCAAAAAATAGCAAAATCCAAAACTCCCACAATGTATCATCACAATGTGATTTTTGGATTTTGCTATATTAAGATTAGTTAGCCATGTGATAGACACAAATGCCTCCTAATTGGCAGACTATCTTAGCATACCACTTTGGTATATGTGGTGTGAAACTGTATAGATGTGTAGCAAAGCCAAGATCTGGTTTGTGTCTCATTTTGGAAAGAAGGTTCATTTGACTTGTACTGCTTTGGAGGACACCTGCTTCAACTTAGGTGTGATTGTTGAATCTTATTGAATGTCATGGAAAATTCAACAAATGGCTATAACATGCATACCTTTCTTTATAACTAAAAGACCTCTGCAAGCTTGTTAGTGCCTTATGAGTGAATGAATTTTGTAAGACTTCAGACCAATTCGTATAGGAGATACATGGAAACTAATGGATCTCTTTTTGGCAACTTGCAATAAAATTGCAGGTGTGATGGGCCTGAACTTCACTGGGATCACAAAGAATGACAACAATTAATCCCTCTGTTCCCCCATTAAAATCCCATCTATTTATGTCACAATGGGTAAAAAAAAGATGCAGTTGCTAACAAAGCTTTGAAAACACATATAATTTGGTTCTTGCAATGTTGGACTAGTTGCATCCTTTGAATCATCCAACAAAAAACATGTTATACAATGGACTTTGACCTGCAAACTGCATCATGAGCCACAGAACTTACTAGTTTTTTTGATATTTACACAGCTGTCCAGACAATTGACATATTTAGGTTTCTACCTTTATACGGATCTCATATAAAGCATATATGAGCATATAAAGGAAATTCTGATGTACCATGACAAACACTTCCCATATGTACACTACCTTTGATCTTATTTTTTGATAGTGGTCTGTTTTTTATTTCTCCCTGCCACATGCATATTTGAAAGTTTTGAACATATCTGTGAAAATAAAGAAGATAGTGTCTTATTGGTCCCCTACCACGAGCCCAGTTTAATTATGCTCATGATGGCATCACAAGGGAAGTGAAATTGCTCACTTTGCAGTACTGTTCCCCTATTCCCTTTCAATTATACATACGCCTGAATGAGGCTTTGATTATCCACAAATGATTGTGTGAACTGATGCCAAGGAAATGTAGTAGGTTGTATCCAAAGCTGTAGGAGTACAAGCATGCTTGCACAAGTGGAATTCCCTACCAGCTTCTCTTAACTGAACCCCAGCTTCTTTTGCAACCTCCTCAAATTTCTCAGAGGTCAGAGGGCCATTTGGAATGTCCTGGGATATGGGTAATTGTGCAAGCTGCTTCTACTCAGTTTCCCCCCAGTTTCTTCTTTGAAGTGCCCTCTTGTTTTTGTACTTTCAACTTCTCCAGTTCAGCTACTTAGTTTCACAGGAATGCTAGGAGCTCATTGCACAAAGCATGCACTTAGATCTTTTTCTCTGTTGGCATGTAGTCATAAATGTGACACTAGGTATTCTGCACAGATCTCTTGGCTTTCAAATTCATTACTATCTTTATTTATTGGGTTTGCTTATATGGAAAGTTAAGGTATGAAAATCAAAGGTGGGATGTTTGACTGTCCTGGCCTTCTTGCCCTGTTGCATAACTTGCCTGTCAACTTAATGGTTTACCTCAGTGCTTTATTACTGGTCTTGAGATGCTGGCGTTAGTTAGTTCTTTTTACGTTCACGGAACTTGACAATTATAACTCAGCATGTCTGGCTCAGATGATAAAACAGACTCAGAGAGATGTTGTTGAAACCAACATCATAAAACATCTGGGAGAAAAACTGGCTTCACTGAAAATTGGCCAATAGCATAAATGCTTCTCTCAGACACACCTAGTCAACATATTTTCTTAGAGAAGTGAACTGGGAGAACAGATGGAAGGATGTAGAGACAGCCAATGGTTATATTCTTTGTGGGTTAAAAAATAGATATTTGTTTGGTTTCAATACCAGAGACCAGTTATGCTGATTAACCTCAGATTGCCCTTGAAGACACTAATTTTTTTAAGTGATTGTAATAATACGTATTATCTAAATTAGGACAAAATCGAGTTAATCAGGAAATTGAATTGTTAGTGCCAGGACCAGTTTTAAGCTGTAAACAATAGGTATTTTGAATTCTAAGTTTTGCTGGAATTATTAATTACCATTTCTTGTTTGCCTCTCCTTCCACCACGTGCTTGTGCATTTGTCATGATTCCAGGCAAAGAAGACCAAGAGTACCTCAGCATAACCTTTGAGACAGTGCCCATAATCCAGGTAAAATTAGTGGCAGGAGAGTCCCATGGAAGTGAATTGATTTAAATCCTATTTATTCCATTAGGATTTAAGTGTGACTAATATTTTTATATTAGTCAGTGGGTGTTCACTTTCATTCTGTGTGCTGGACCCTGTGCTGGACTTTGAACTTGTTGCTTTTATCATTATCATTATCAACTTTATTTACATCCCACCTTTTCCTAGACTGGTACTCAAGGCAATTTACACATTAAAAAAAGCAACTCATAGATTCAGAGTTGGAAGACACCAACAACATCCCATCCAACTCCCTGCCATGCAGGAATACACAATCAAAGCATTCCTGACAAGTGGCCATTCAGACTCTGTTTAAAAATCTCCAAGTAAGGAGACTCCATTGCACTCTGACACAGTGTATTCTGCTGCCAAAATTTAAAACATAAAAAAGTCAATTTTAAAATTGAATTAAATGGTTAACTGCACTAAAACATACACTTTATTTTTTTAAAAAGTTAAACAATACTGTTTAAAATAATATAGCTCTTACAGCCTTCTCTTTAAAAGTCTTCAGTTTTAAAAGCCACTCTGAATAATAATAAAAAAGTCTTTGCCTGCTGAGAGAAGGACAGCAAGGAGGCGGCCATTCTATCTTCCCTGGGAAGGCAGTCCCAAAGTCTATGGGAAGCCACTGTGCAGGACATCTCTCATGTTTCCACCAACCCTACCTGTGAAGGTGATGGGACTGAAACAAAGGCCTCTCCTTTAGATTCCAGGTCTAGATAGGCTTGTATGGAGAGATGTGGTCTGTCAGTCCAGAACAAAACCATATAGGACTTAATCACATTTTTCCATACTTTGCTTCATTCATACTACATCATTAACATAGCCCATACAAAGAAATGTTTTACAGGAAGCCTCAGTGATGCATTTCTGACTGGCTTTAAGTATGTTCATGTCAATTACATATCAGACCTTGGTGACATAGTTCAGCTGTAATGTTTGGGGTCCAGAAAGCGTTATCAATCTGGATTTTTAAAAATTTGTTGAGATTCACAGTGTATAGTACAATTCATTTCCAGATGCTTGCCTTACATGCATTCTTGAACATAACTTCTCTTGAATGTATTTAATTTCTGCTGGTCGCATAAGATTACATGAGTATCTATTGGTTTTGGACTGCTGGACAGGTGACTGCCACAAGCGTGATACAAGCAGTGGGGACCCCTAAATTATGCCAGTCATAAGCTTTAAAAAAAGAATTGTCAGCTAAGGAGCAGAAGAAGGTATCGGATGTTTCCAGGAGATTCCCAGTACTGTCTGCTAAACTCATGTAAAACTCTGCTGGCTTGATCAGTTCTGTTGACTTGATCAGGTAAGTGGGGAAAAAAATCCCTTCTATCAAATTTTGTGGACTATTTGTGGCATTAACCTACAACTTCTGTTATGACAGACTACCAGACTTGGTAACATTGCACTTGGTAGCCTCTGAGTAATTTTAGGCTTTTAAGAAAAATGATCGGAAGATAGAAATTACCTTATACTGAGACTGCTCATCAGTATCTGAGTCTCGTCTGTTTGTTGTTTTAAATTGTACAGTGTCTACAAAATTCTAAGTGCCTTATGAACAAATAATAAAATGGAAGTTACCAGGATTTGACAGTAAAATCCAACGGAAAACATTGTGAGTTAGCTAACTGAACTTGTAATAGACGTAGTTCTTTACTATTAGAGCTCTTATTAGAGGTAAATGATGCTCTGTGTTAGAGGAAAAAATACTTTACCCCTTTTCCCAGACCTATTAGCTAAAACAAAATCTATTTAATGAAACTAAATAATTTAAAGAACCAGCATTTAGTTTATTTTTGGAAGCAGCATTTACTAGTGAAAATGGCCAAATCAAGATGGTAGAAAGCAGCTAAATTGTGCACTAAATAAAATAAAACAGATGTATTCAGTTTAAACTCAGAAAGGAGTTGAAGAAGCAGTGAGGGATCTCACTTTTATTTTCTCAACATTTAGTACAGTCATCCAGTTTCAGGTAGTACTAGTAACTTAAGGAAATTTTTATGTGAGCAGGCAAATTTCAATGATCCAACCGTCTCAACAAACTTTCTACAGCAAAATAGAGTAGGCTTTTTGAATGAGCAAGAAATATGACCTAGCTACCACCACAGGCGGGATTTTGTTTGACAGATAAGTCAAGTAGATATTTATGGCACAGGTAAGTTACCTCTTGTGCAAAAGAAGAAGAAGAAGAAGAAGAAGAAGAAGAAGAAGAAGAAGAAGAAATGCATGCCAGGGAACAGGTATCACAGAGAGTTACATATTATGATCTGATCCTTAGGTCCTTTATGTTGTTAATCCAAAACTGATTATAATGAGCAGTTGAACAGTTTTCAGTTTAAACTGACAATTTTCAGTTTAAACTGATTGGTGCAGTTTCACACATTAAATGGGATGTTTAATCTGATCCAGGTTTAATGTGTATGAACCTGTTTGGGCGGTAGAATTCAACATCTTTGAGGATAAAATTCAACATCTTAGGTAGCTTTTAAAAAAGTCTGGACAGAAATTTTTAAATTTTGGAATACAGTATATCACCAAAATACTTATGAGAAAGAGAGCAGGAACATTGCATATTCTGACAACTATGAGACAATAGATGTTCTGCTGAAGAAATTATGTTTCTTATTAAATGCAGTCTTCCATGTCTACAGCACAAGTTTGTTCTTCACCAGTGAACAATAGCTATTCAAGGTCTGGATGGGAATCATGCAGTTCCACAGATGCTGGTAAACTGCAATTCTCAGCATTCCTAACAATGGCTATTCTGTCTAGACTAGAACTACCAGGAGGTGCTGTTCAACATCTGGAGGACTGCAGGTTTTCCACTCCTGTTCTTGATCTTACCATTATAACTGGATAGGCTAGGATGTGTATTGAAAAAACTGGAGAAGGATCTTGTGATTTCTACTAAAGAGGTATGATAAATACTTATCAAGTTTTCCAGTTGTAAACATGTAAGTGAGCAAATGCAGTTTAATTCTATTAAACAGATTTATTGCTTTTTAGAACCTTTAGAACTGATTTAATTCCATGGCACCTTGAGTAGGCAGTGGATGATAATAATTTCAGCCTATAGAACTCATGATCAGATCTTTCATCTTGATGTACAATTCTAACAGTCCAGCACAGTTATGAAAAATCATAGAATGACTTTAGTGAATTTTCATTGAGAAAAAGCATTTACTTTACAGAAAAAACAGTAACAGGCTTAGTTGTACCTCATTGTACATTTAGTTGTCATAAACAAATCTTGCAAAGAAAGCCCCATGATAGGGTCATTATAGGGTCACCACTAGTTGAAAAATGACTTCAAGGCACACAACAACAACAAATTAATGGAAACGGCTTAAAGGAAATGTTTCAATCTCCTTCAAAAATAGTGGGAACACATGGTAAACTTAGATGAAACCAGTTGTTTCTTATGTCGATAACAGAATGAGATGCCAGGTAGCTTTTGCAATGACCACAGCAAAGCAATATTTTCACTGACTGCTGTTTAGACAAGGTCATTTGTATATCTTGAAATGTTTTACATCAGAAATATGGGTAGTTTTAATGCTGTCATTAATACTGTTTTGATATTATAGTGTTAACCTAGGAACTTTTTTTTTTGTATTGTTTACTATCAAATAAATAAACTTCAAAAATCAGATGATTAATTAGAAATTTTTGGTTTCAGAACAGTTAAGTTAATAGATGTATAATTACTAAAATTAGTACATTAAATGGACTATTTATTCATATACAGTTATTACATTTTCATATCACCCAGTAGCTGAAGTTTCATGTTGTATTCTTCCATCATAATGGGAAAAATAACCTAACCAGGAAGATGTATTGGTAAATTACCTTTAAAAATAAAGAGACTAATTATGAAGCTGTGTTCTATTAACATGTCCTCAAACTTAAAATGAAAAAGTTTTGTTTTTTTTCCTCCAGGTGAAAGGTTATATTCCACTAATAGAGCACATTTTCTGCATGTAAAATATCTCAGGGTAACTCACCAGAATATACAGGTATGGTTGGGAGAGTCTGCACCCCAAAATCCTGTAGAGACTCTCCCATACAGTGTAGATAATACTAAAGCAAGGTAGACCAGTTGTCTTACTTATTATAAGGTGCTGCTACTTTCTAGCTGCCTTCCAGTGGTAACTTTTTATTTACCTTCAATCTATAGGTCCTATCCAAGCTCAAGAAGCCCTCTGCAGTGGCATCCATAAGACTTTCTTCATTTGCTTGTGGCTGAACATGTTTGGATCCTCTCTCATACGGCTAAATCCATTCTAATCTAACCAGATTAGAGCAACTAACATGAATGTGTCCTGTTCTTCACCACTTAAGTGGGTCACATTAATTTCAAATGGGTCTGACTTTAATTAGTACCATTGGATTTAGCTCCAACTGTTTACATTTGTAGTTACCATTTATGAATTTTTGCAGATAATAATATTTACATATTTAAAGGACAGCTATTTTGCAATGATTCATTTTAGATAAAACAGTAAGGATAATTTCTTGAAATTGTTCAAAATATTGATAGCAAAGATATCAACATACATAAAACAATAATCTTTTTAATGTGAAGAAATCCACTTTTTTTGCAAGTGTTGTCAGCCTAGGGCAAGTTTTTATAATAATATTAACTCAGTACACAGAACTAGGAAACTAGCCAGAGATCAAATCTGTGAAATAATCACAATGAAGGTAGTTTCCTTAAAGAAGCTCTTTCTCCAAGAAGAGATTTGTCTTGAAAATATCCAGATTTTGATCACAGATGCTCTTGTGAACCACAATTACCCAGGAAACCATCTTGAACAAGATGTGTTAAATGTTCATTTTCAGTAAATGGGTTTCATGTGTATTTACTTTAGGGAATCAATCCAGGATTCATTCCATGTACAAAAAATGTTACAACAGAACTGGCTCCAAGATAAATGAAAGACAGATGACTTCAGCTGGCTACAGGCTGGAGACAATGATATCAAAGGCTGAGAATTGCGCAGATGCATAAATTGTGGTGCCTTGGCACTAATAGAAACTCTGAATAGATGGTGTATAGAAAAGACAGTGATAAGTAACAAATCACTATATCAGGATCAACCAAGACTTCTTTTGCATACTGTGATGCAAAACAGTAGTGGTTCCAGTGGGGCATGTAATGGTCAGTGATATCCATTTTAGGCTTTTGCACACAGGTCCTCCCTGACCCAGGTGTGAATGTCTCAATGTTATTCCTAGATTCTCGCCTGTTCAAAGTGAAAGCTGGGGAACAGATTTCTTAAAAATAGATAACATGAAATAAATCAGAATGATATCACTTTGACTTTTTCCATGCAAATTAAGCTTAGAAGAAAATGACTGGAATTTTTGTAAGAATCCCTGCTCCATCTGAAGTCCGTTTGTTTAGCTCAGGCAAAGCAATCCAAATTTAGCATGCTGGGAAACCCGCTTTTTGAGATTCTACTGTGTAAGGATACAAAAAGTCAGAGAAAGAGTTTGGTTGTAGCAGAATTTTTTGTTTTTGTTTTGCCATAGTTTCTTCCTAAAGATCTTGTTCATCAGTACCTCTCCCAGTTTCAATAGGAGACAAAATATCTGTGCTAGCCAACTGCTAGTGTAGGTGGAGGACTTGAAACTTCACTGTGAGTCCAAAATATTCCCCACCTTGGTCATGCCACACTCCTAGTATCTTCTGTTGTGGGGGCTTTCAAATGATTAATGGCTACAGAATGTTCAGTGAGTATAACAGAGGTCACAGAGTATGGGTCCTACCACAGGATTAGCCAGTAGATCTGGAATTAATATTGTACACTTACGTATTTATGCATATATGTATACCTGTATACCTCATCTTAGATCGATTTTAGTCTGGAATTTGCAGCCCACATTTGATCTATTTTAATTTGCTTGGAGGTCTAGTTATGGGATGGAAAGTACTTTGATCACTTTGATGGATAATCTTCACTGTGAACCAGATGGGGGAAGTGGTTCTAATGGGTCTCTCATTGGTTTTTGATACCTTTAGCCATGGATCATTCTGGGCTGCCTTGCTGGGGTGCTTTATGTTGGCTCTGTTCTTTTCTGGAAAGGAAAATCTAGAAAGTGGTGCTGCAAGATTCCTATCCAAATGGCTATTGGCCCGTGAAGTCCCTTGGTACTCTGTTGCAGCCCCTAAGGGCAAAATCCTTAAGAGATGCATTATTTAAAACATGAGCCAAATTATCCTCTGCTTTGGTTTATTTCCCTTTCACCACTCCCTGGGATCTGGACGGCTACCGGTATCAGAGTGGTGGGTCTAAATACGTGGGTTCAATAGACATATGGAATCTATGCAGCTGACACTACCATTCCATATTATAATACCTAACTGTCAACTTAGGTCAGAGGAACAGGTAACTCTGATTTGGGAAAGATGTAGATTAGATCATCACACCTATCAATCAGAAAGTCCCAGTGCTTTGACCCTGCAAGCCCTGGAACTGTTACATGATTGCTTACATAAGTCACATACATATTCATGTAGTTCTTCTACCAGGAAATCTGTGCTGAAGTCTTTTTTTTTTTTTAAAGAGCAACTTTTGTGCTAACAAGAAGATAGCTGGGTGTAGGCTTGCCAGCTGGGTGTAGGCTTGCCACCTACTCCTTACTTGAAGAAACTATTTCTAATTTGTTATTAAAATGCAGTGTTCATTATGAAGAAACCATACAGCCTAATTCCAAAAAATAACATCAATTTAACATATTATAAAGACAGTATAATTTTTTAAAAAAATGTGGTTAATATTTTGACACATATAACACTGGTACATGTTTCTTACAGTCTCACAATGTGTTCCTTACTTTGAAAATCTTCAGATGAAACTCTTAGCTGATCAAGTCAATAACAAACTTCATTTAGGCACACACGTGGATATCATATAATTCTTTCCTCCATCTGAGTCTCTTACAAACTGACTGTCCCACTTGGCTAAGCTGGGATTGGACTATCCCACTTTCTCCAAGGTGGCTTTCCCACTGAGAGGAACTTCAGCTAAGGAAATATTGAATGACCATTGTAGACTATTAACATCTTGATGTTATACCCCCTACAAAAAAAATTTGCTCAGCAGTCCCTGACAGTAGATTTAATGGGCACTTGTTTCCCACAAGGGTGGAGAGATGTAGATCATATGGCATAACAGTTTTATGGTACAGGCTACTGTAATGAAATAATTTATTTGAAGAACATTCAGCAAGAAAAAAAATGAAGAAAGGAAGTTAAAGAATGTAGATAGTAGTAAATTGAAGAATCAAAGTAAAACACTGTTGTAAAGCACTTATAAAAGTTCTGGTAGTTTTGAATCACTTGGTTTCAAGAAAACTAGCTTCAACAAGATTTTTGACAGGTTTAACCAATGTCATGTAAATATATCCTTTCACTTTTAAGGCCATATAAATATGCCAGCAGTCCGTAATTCAGTGCAGTGGTGGTGATCAAAGCTGTATGATGGTTATCACATATGGAGGATTAGAATAGTGGAATCCTAATGCGAACATTACCAGAAACTTATCAAGCCTGCTGGCTTACCTCAGCGCAAGGCTCCCTGCATTCCACGTCAACATTTTAACCCACATGACCTTGGCCATAGATGTATAACAGGCAGAGATCAGAAGTAAACAAGTGTGAGAGGGCACAGTATTTGATAACTTCAAATGACTCAGAGACATAAGTTGAGGCGTATACCAAATGCAAAGACAACCAGACTGTTCACTCTGACAGTGCAATTACATTCTTTCCAGCCCCAAATAGGGCTATCAGTTATACCCTGAGCGGAAATAGAAATAAATGTGTGTGTTAGTATCCATAACTTTTGTAAAAGCAAAATAGATTTTGGAAGCATGAAATTGTTCATCTCTGCTCTATGCTCCAGTCAAATTAAGGAGGCCTAATAGGTTGCTTTGAAGTAAAAATCAAAACTCTGGGACAGCCAGTCACCATTCTCCTATATAATATTTAGCATGACCTGTAGTAATCTGCCTTTTATTGCATAAGGATTCAAAATTATACTTACATGTTGAAGATTTCCTTCAATCAAAACTGAAGAAAACTCAAATTTTGCCTGACAAAATTTGTAAAGGTATTGTTGTGGAGAGGAAATAATTACCATGAGTAATTGTTTTTGTTTCATATTCGTTTTCATTCTGATAATGTTTGCCAATCACATGCAGATTCCTGCATCATGTGGATGCAGTAAAACAGTCTATACATGCAATTTGTTTCCGTCCTGCCCCCAGATTGGCACCTTCCAATTCTCAGAGCACACTGTCATGACCATTTACTGACTGGGGAAATGGAAGGCTGGGAAGCATGCACATGGCATTTGGATACAGTTCTGCAGCCAGGACCTATCGTGAATCTCCTAGATTTCCTGGAATGCTAGGAGGGTGATGCCCTCTCTCTTTTCTTGGCTGCAGAATTGCACCTCACAACCTCCCTCTCCACAGTAGTAAATGGCCATAATTTTTAGGCATTTCACAGACACACACACACACACACACACACCTTGCCCTGGCTTTATTTTTGTCAAGTTAAACTTCTTGGGACAGGTGTGCCAGCTTTCTTTCCTTTCCTTTTTACCATTATTTACTGTAAAAGAATGCCTACCACAAAAACAACTTTTTGAGGTGGAAACTACTAAAATGCAACCCAAGACCCAGTGTTTCTCTATTCAAAGGCTGGTCAGTATCCTTTCCTCATAAAATGGAATAGAGTAGCTAGATGATCAGATGTAAAATAAGGTGACATTTTTATAAAAATGAGGTTTAAAGAAATTCAGTTGTGAGGGTTGCATCTCTGAAATGGCAACTCGCATATTACAAAAATTCTAAAGATGGAAGAATCCTAGACAATTCTAGATTTGTTCATCTTGGCATTGGCTATTGGAGAATGGTGTTTTGCTATTTAAAAACACAAAGTAAGAAAAAGGTTGTCAGCCAGTGTGGTGTAATAGTTTGAGTGTTGGACTATGACTTTAGAGACCAGGGTTTGTATCAGCGCTCAGCCACAGAAACCCAGTGATGTAGACTTCAGTCGATAGACTTGGACTCAAGTTGGACTTAAGTCACTTCAGTGACTCAACTTGGACTCGACTCGGCCATAAATTATGTAATGACTTGACTCAACTTGAGACTTGTATATTTTTAATGACTGACTTGCTAACCTTTGTTCAGTAACATAACGCATTCATCCAGAAACCTTACAACTTTGAACAACACCTCCATTTCTTTTTGCCTGCTGGTCACATGACAATCTGTCTCAAGCCCAAAGTGTGCGCACATTTGCCGCCCAACCCACGAAATGAGGAGACCACACACAGGGCTTGGGTTGAACTAGGGCAATTTATTAATATGCCTAATTAACATACAATGGTAATTAACTTGAACTTGAACTTGAACTTGGTCTTGAACTTCTATCCTAAAAGGGGGGGTCAACAGCATGGGTGGACTAGGGCAAGAGTCAGCTCCCGCCCATCTTCCCTAGCCCATAGGGCGAGATACCGGGCCCCAAAGCCAATCGCAGAAGGTGGATCAAGATTTTGGCCAGCCCTTGTCTGGAAGGTGAGCCCGAGACCGAGTCCCCCGGGCTCAAGCCAGTGAGGGCTAGTCCCGGGCCCTCCTCAAGGATAGCATTATCCTACACCAAAGGGTGCCATAGGTACACACCGAACCCATAGACCCCCCCTTACCGGCCATGGATAAGGGCAAGCATCCGCTTAGTCCTTATCCCCCCAACCCCCACACGGCATGGCTTCCAGCTCCTGCTGCAAAGCCACGGAAAGATTTCATTGCCCTCAGGTCCCAGTGAACCCCACTGTGATCTATACAGCTCAGGTTTATCAAAGACAATGTCACAGTGATGAATGTATCAAGCCAAGCCCTGTCACCAACACTGGAGGTTTCCTTGTTCACTCGCCTACGAGCGAATTGCAATTTATTCACTTCTTTATTTATCCATTCATGTTTAATTTAATTTTAGTTTAATTTTTTACTTATTTTAATTAATTTATAATTTTAAATCCACATATCGCGAATGGCCTATATGATCAAGGCCTGTCCTTTTAAAAGCCCCAGGTCATTACCACCCAGGTGAATAATCAACACATCGGCAGAGGCCAACGGCTCTCCCCAAACAGCGTAGGCAACAAGCCATGCCAACAAAGGCCTCTCTTGCCAATCCATTGGAGCGAGGCTTGACCACTGTATCTCAATGCGTGCCAACATGGCAATCATGAGCCTGCTGCTCGTCCAAAAGATTAAGCCTTTGACTAAGGTCATTACCACCCAGGTGAATGACCACCACATCGGCAGAAGCCAACGGCTCTCCCCAAACAGTGTACGCAACAAGCCATGCCAACAAAGGCCTCTTTTGCCAATCCATTGGGCGAGGCTGGGCCACTGGATCTCAATGCGTGCCAACATGGCCTTCCCGAGCCTGCCACTACCCAAAAGATTAAACTTTGACCAAGGTCATTACCACCCAGGTGAATGACCAACACCTCCACGGAGGCCCCCGGCTCTCCCCCAAACAGTGTAGGCAACCGGCCATACTAGTGAAGGCCTCTTTTGCCACTCCATCGGAGCGAGGCTTGGTCACTGAATCCCACATGCGTGCCAAATTGGCCATCACTAGCCTGCCGCTCTGCCCAAAAGATGAAACTGTGACTGCAGCTCTGCACTCGTCTCCTCACATTCAGGATAGCATAATCTGAAATGAAACCGAACACATTGTAACTGGTGAGTCGGCCTGACAGTGTAACTGATGAGCCGGCCTGACAAAGTGCCGGCACGCCGTGGTCTTCCATTTCCATCTACCATCAAAGCTGCAATGGAAGCTCGGCCTGCACGAAATGAATGTGTATCAAATTTAATACGTTGTAAGCCCTCAGCTCCCCGACAGAGCGTAAAGCGGCATCAGAAAATTTGCACCACATAACCCCCGTGCCCCACTTGGCCCGATCAGACTCCAATCCTTTATGTGAAGGCGTTAACTGCCACTCACCCCAGGTCAAGTCCCAGGCCTGTCCCCCTTGCTCTGAACCACCAACTCACCCTCAACGCGCCAAAATTGCAGCGAAGTTACGGGGTAGGAACAGAGCCTCACAGCAGAGAAGCATGAGACTCTCCATGTTATGCAATTCTGCCCCCCCTGACCAATCACACTACAATTAACCAGACAAGACTGTTTGTTTTGTCCTAGGAGAAGGCAGAGAAGAAAGTTCAACATTTTCAAACTATGGGGGCATTCCCCGAACACAGAGAAAATATAAATGACTAATATATAACCACCAGCGCCCAAGAATTTATTTTCTCATAGGTAATCCTCGTCAAAAGGATATGAGATGTTGTAACCTAATTCCAATCTGTCTTGTCCAGTATTTAACTGGAGCCCAGGCAAGCCATGGGAGGGGGAGACTGGGAGAAAGGCACCCACACAACTTGCATTAATCAGATTCATAAAGGTCAAACCTACAGATGTGGAAGGAGGACTGTAATAAAACTATCAATAAAACTACGCTTGGCAAGTTAAGTCGACCAAAGCCGAAGTACTAGTAACAAATTGTTCTGCAGCTCGGACTATTCATGAGAAGCAAAAGCAAAAACTGGAATTAGCAAATGCTCGACTAATTCCTCTCATTTGTAGCAGCATTTCTTTGGTCTCCTTTTGGGAACATTACGCAAGGCCTTGTTCTTGTGCCATCATACTTCACAACGCCAGAACCAATTATCTATTTCCACCGCTTCGTGAGGAAATCTAAGGTGGATACAGCTGATTTCAAGTAGACAGCTGAGAACTAGACAGGAATTGGGCCGATATAGGTAACAATATAAAGAAATAATGGGGGTATAATCTAACCCCCAGAACCCGCTCTTTCGCTTGAGTAAGTTCTTCAAGTGTTATAAATTACTTGCAATGAAAGGACAGCTAATATACTTACTGAAGTCTGTCAGTAGAGAGTTAACAAGGAACACATTATGAACAATAAAACAAAAAGGAGAAAATGCATGGCATACGGTTTCAAAATATAAATTAACTTACTGTCCTGTTATTAAAATATTGCTACCAGAAGGGATCTAATACAAAAAGTGGTGCTTGGAGGGTTAGTACAGCCTCTCACAGAACTGAACCATAATGCTCTGTATGAAGAGGTTACGACGAAGAAAATCATAAAGAAATCTTGATTCTTTTGCGGGTATTTTTGAACCACCCTTTTTCCCATATCTGCAGGTTGCTCCTGCGTGTCCTCAAACGCCCACCATGGCGACCCAGGGGCAACCCCGCCATGGGCTTGTTATGTTATGGCAAGGATTTTTAGGATTTTAGGATTTTTAGGATTTTAGGATTTTTGGGGGGATTTCCCCCTGCCCTCATAAGGGCTGAGAGAGATGGTCGGCCAAGGTCACCCAAGGGGGCCCCCATGGCTTAATGGCAATTCAAGCCCCTGTCTCCACACCCACAGCCCAACGCTACAACCTCTGTGAGCACGGGACTGAGACAATGGAAGACCCAGGGCTTCCACCGCCAAGGTTCACTCACCCCAGGGTCGCTGCAAGCCAAAAACCTGAAGGCACAAACCCCAAAAATTATGGATGTAGGATGTTGTGGAAATGCCAGCAACTTGAGGACTAGAGTCCAGCTCCCTGGACTTCAACCATGGAGAATATATCAGCTCCTCCAACCCAACTTAAAATACAGAGGGCTTTTGCAGCCTTGAATTACTTCTGGTTTAACTCCACTCCCACTGCAGTTTTAAAATCACGCTCCCAGCCAGTCACATCCCTTGCACCAGACATCAAGGTGAGGAAGAAATGGCTCCTAGGCCACACGGGTAGCCGTGTTGGTCTGTAGTTCCCTTCCTTCCTCCAATAGCTTATTTGGGAACAGTTAACGCTGAAAACTAAGAGAGATAGAGTTAGGAACAAACAACAATGAATTTGATTGCTCAAATAGCCCCACAATCCATAAAAACTTCTCCATTCAAACAAGTATTAGTTTAAAAAAGGGGAGAGAGGTGCTCACAACCTTCTACAGATGTGCACCTTTTATTTGGGGATAATAGGAATTGCAATAAAACATCGGGGCATCAAGTTGGGGAGTAAGTATACCTCAATCTACAGTGGAACTTGGAGAGGTTGTTTATTCGAACTACAACTCTCATCTCCCACCCCTGTCAGCATTCCAGTAACTGTAGACCAGAAAGTCATAAGCTAAAGAGGAAAATGCCCAGTGCTAGCAGAATTCATTAAATGTCAATGATTCAAGTTAATAGCCAATGCCTCCTTGGTTTTTATGAGCCGCATTGCAGCCCCAAACCCCTGTACGTAAATAATATCTCTTCACCTAGCGTTGGAAGCCTTACCGTGGCCATTCAGAGGATCAGGCATCGCTCCCACTACCTCTAACAGTAGGAGAATTAAGTTACCTGGCCCCATGGCAATTCAAGTTCCATAATGCTCAAGCCATCCAGTTTGTTTGTTTGTTTGTTTGTTTGTTTTTTTTTTTGGAATGGAAGTAGAGGGCGAGAGAGCCAACGAGAGGTGGGGGCGGAGGGAGGAAAAGAGCTCTACATGGACAGTGGAGCACTCTCGACCTGTTGGCACCCCTCCACCCAGCCCAGCCCAGAGACCGGGGGAAGTTGCCTCCAGACTTACCATGAACCTCTACTGTCTGGCCACCCCAAAGCCCACTGGCTGCTAAGAATATTAGAAAGTGAAGGAAACAACACACTTTACCAGTCTAATATATCCCAAGTAATAGATGGAGGCCTAAAAGCACCCGGTATTCCCCGGTGGCCTCCCACCCAAGTCCCAACCAGGCCCGACCCCACTTAGCATCTGAAGACAGCCAAAATCCGGCGTTCAGGATGGATGGCCACAGTAACTGTCCCCCCCTAGTTCCCCAGATGCCCTCTTGCACTAAGGATCCCCAGGCCGACCACATGGTCGGCCCAGAGCGGCGGAGCAGTGGAGCAGCGCCCCAACTGAAGCTCGCCTGGGGCGTGGCCACCTCGCAAACCCGAGGCTAGTCCCCATTGGGGCCCCCCCGGCCTCACGCGGACCTCCCCGCCCCCCCGGGGAGCCAAAAGACGACTCTTTTACCTGGGCGGCTGCTAGGCGGCCGCTAACCACTATGACAAAGGCCTCACGGCCGTGCCACATGACCGGCCTATGGGGCAGCTGCGTCCGCCGTCAGTGCTGTCCAAAGGAAGAAGGCCGGCGGGTGGGAGGAATGGAGCTGGGTGGCCGCTGACGGCCGCCAGCAGCTACTCACGAACGAAGGCCTCCCGACCGCGCCACGGGGAGCCTACGAGGACCATAGCGCCCACCGACATTGCCGCAGGAGGGAAAAGGGGAGCAGGAGGAAGGAGCGGAGGCGGAGGAGGAGGCGGGCGCAAAAAGAATCGCGACTGACTGCTTCCCCAGCCGCCAACCATGGCCCTCCAGGTGACCACGTGGTCGGCCAGATCCGCAGGGCAGCGTCCTCCCTCCTGCTCGCAATGATCTGGAGAAAAGAGGCCGAGGGGGAGGCGGGGCAGCCCTAAATAGTGACTTAAAGCCCTGCCTCCTCCCCCCCGGTGCTCTCCTCCGCGGGAGGACAGCAAAGAACGCCCTCCCCCCTCCCCCCGTTGTCACATGGGTGGTGGGGGGGGGGGCATTTAAAAGGGGGGAAAAGCAAATGTGTTAGGTAAAGGGCTTGAGGAAAGGATCCTTCCTTCTAAACCCTTTTGAAGCTTCAGTAATGAGGAGTAAGATAGGATCCTATTTTCCACTTCTGAAGCTGTAGATCACAAAACTGCAAATGTGGAGAGCCAGCTCTGCTTAAATTGTTAAAACTAACTTTATTTCACTCCGTCCAATAATTCTAGAATTTTGGTTGGAGTATAAAGTTGGCTTCCAGACTTGATACTTGATGTGAGACTTGATTTGAAAGTATCTTTGAGGACTTGGGACTTGACTTGAGACTTGGAGTAAAAGACTTAAATGCATCATTGCAGAAACCCACTGGGTAAACTTGGGCAGATCTGAAGGGAAGGCATAGGCGAAAATGCTTCTGATTAAATCTTGCCAAGAAAACTCGGTGATAGTTTCATCTTAGGTTCACCATAAGTTGGAAATTACCTGAAGGCACACAACAGGAAAAGAAAGGCCATTGCTGTGATAGAGAGCTGAAGCATCTAGCTTTTACGAGCCTTGTTAGTCCCAAATAGAATAGACCAATTTGCTCAATAAAACTTAAAGAAGCAATGACTTAGGTTTCCATTGATTCAGAGTTTCAATGGAATTTGATTAATTTTTTTTATGATGAAAGAAAGTGAGCATGTTTTCTTTCCAAAGGTTACTTTACTCTTGAAAAGTAAATTTTCTGTGGATCCCTGTAGTGAATTGGTTGGTACAGGTACCTGGAATCTGTAGTAAAAATAGCTGTTAATGACATGTCCCATCTATAGATTACTTCATGTGGCTAAGCCACATTTAGAAAAGACCATGTTAACTTTTGCTTTTAGCTATGCTTGTCCAAGCCCATTAATGTCCGTTGTTAAAATGTTTAACGGTATCTAAAAATGAATCAAAAGCCTTACCCTTATGGTTTCAATTTCCTAAGAGGCATTATGAGATTCAAATTGTGCCAGCACAGAATTTTTATTGAACACAGATGTATATTTGAAAGATAGTTTAACAGAAATAATCAGGAAAATCCATTTAAGTCAATATGGGTTCATGTTTCCATTAAACATACTGTCAAAGTATTAGGAAAATCCTAAGCAGTTTGTACAAAGTGGACTCTCCTAGTATGACAGGACATATTGTTAAGATTATTCCATTAGTATAGATATAATATGACATATGAGCAATAAGAAAGAGAAATAAAACTAAAGGTAGTTAAATTTTCTCAGACTACAATAAGAAATCACATGTAGACAGTTGAGTTCATAAGGGTCCAGGGAATATTGTAGTAGCAGACAAGAAAACATTGTTGGATCTACTCAGTGGAGCAGAAACTGTGAGCTTTAAGAAGCTCTATAGTCTCATAAATTTTATTGATTGATTGACTTTATATTATGCCTTTTCTCCAAGACAGGTTCCAGGAAGTTAAAAAAACATTAAAAACATATGCAATTATATGCTTCCAGTAAATTATAAAAACAGCTAACAAATAAATAAAAAGCTCTCCTGCTTACCCATTAAAGACCTGCTTAAAAAGAAATGCCTTTCTTTGCCTATGAAAAGAAAGCAGGGAGGGGCCCAGCCTAGTCTCTCATGGAAGAGAGCTCCACAGAATGGGAGCAGCCATTGAGAAGGCTTTCTCCTGTGTCCTCACCAGATGAGGTTGGGAAGGTGGTGGGACTGAGAGAAAGCCTTCCCCTGCAGATCTCAGGGTGCTAGCAGGTTCAAATAGGGAGATACAGTTTTTCAAAAAGTCCAGACCTAAGTTTCACAGGGCTTTATAGGTCATGACCAGCACTTTGAATTGTCCCTGGAAACAAATAGGTAGCCAGTGGAGCTGTTTTAACAAGGGAATTATGTGCTCCCTGTAACTGGCCCTGGTCAGCATTCTAGCTGCTGCATTTTGAACCTGCTGACATTTTCGAACACTTTCCAAAGACAGCCTCATGTAAAATGCATTACAGTAGTCCAACTGAGATGTAACCAAGACTTGAGTCCCTATTGCCAGATCTGACATCTCAAGGAATACACACAGCTAGCACACAAGTTTTAACTGTGCAAATGCAAATGCCACTGCAGAAACCTGGGCATCAAGGCTCAGAGATGAGTCCAGGAGAACACCAAGGATGCGAGCTTGAGATTTAAGAGGGAGTGTAAACCCATTCAGCACAGGCAAAGTCCCTGTTCCCTGATCTGCATTTCAACTGACCAGGAGCACATCGGTCTTCAATTAAGCTTCAATTTGTTTGCCCGCATCCAGTCCCTTACTGACAACAGATATTGGTTCAGGACCAAGACAGCTTTGGCCCTTTTCACATCTTACCTGCTGCCGCTGGCATCATGCAGGGATCGCACAAAAAGCCTCTTCTGGGAGGGAATCTTGTACCCTGCACTTCTTTCTGCACCAGCTCTGTGCTGGATGGGAGGAAGTGCAATAGCTCCGCCCCTTCCTTCTGCAGTGCAGCCAGTTACTTTCCCAGGCTGCGCTGGGGGAGGAAGCGCAGCCATCATGCTTCCTGACCTTCCACACACCAGGTAAATGCCGGAGGGACGCGAGAGGAATGAGCAATCGCACATCATTTTTGGTAAAGAGCTGAAAATGATATACTGCGTGATTGCCATGGGATCACTATGAGAGCAATGCGCGGTCGCGAGGACATAATGCGGAACCGTCCTCATGATTCTGCATCACTCCCTGGCCATTTCACATTCAAAGTCATGTGCGAAAAGGGCATTCCTTGGAAGCAGATAGAAAGGACAGATGGAGTTGGGTGTCATCAACATGTTGGTGACACTGAACCCCAAAACTCCAAGCCACCTCTCCCAATAGTTCCATGTAGATATTAAACAGCATGGTGGACAAAACAACCCTGAGGGGCCCCACAACTTGATGGCCAGGGAGTTGAACAGGAGACACCCAACACCACCTTCTGAGTTCTCCCATCCAGGAATGACCAGAACCGTTGCATAACAGTGTCCCCAAGTCCCATTCCAGAGATTTGGTCCAGAAGGATACCATGGTCAATGGTACTGAAAGTCCCTGAGAGGTCCAGCAGAATTAACAGGGAGATATTAATCCTATCGAGTCCCGTATATAGGTCATCCACCAAGGCAACTAAAGCTGTCTCTGTCTCATAATGAGGACTGAGGCTAGGTTAAAATGGATCTAGATAATCCATTTCATTCAGAAGCCCTTGGAGCTGGGAGACTACGACATGCTCCAGAACCTTACCCAAAAATGGAATATTGATGACTAGCCAACAACTATTCAAAATGGTGGGGTCCAGGGAGGGCTTTTAGTAATGGCCTCAGCACAGCCTCTTTTAGGCATGCTAGAAACTTTCCTTGCTGTAGTGAGGCATTCACTACTCCCCTTAGCCACCCAGCCAGTCCCAATCTAGCTGCTTTAAGAAGCCAAGACGGGCAAGGATCCAGTAGGCATGTGGTAGATCTCACTTCTCCAAGAATCCTGTCCACATCCTTGGGCTGCACTAATTGAAATAAATCCAATAATACAGAACAAACAGGTGCCAAGATTACATCCACTGGCTCTGTCTCAACTAAGTCAGAGAGAATCTGAGTGATTTTGTCTGCAAAGTGTCTTGCAAATTTGTCACAATGGGTTGTAGAGTAGTTTTTATATCCTTCTTGTTGGTCAGAATGTAGATTGGTCAGAATGTAGATCTGCAATGATGGCAGAGAAATATAACTTCTTTGCTGCCACCATTGCCATGGCATAGGCCTTCTAATGCAGTGGTTCTCAACCTGTGGGTCCCCAGATGTTCGTGGACTTCAGCTCCCAGAAGCCCTGAGCATTGACCATAGTGGCTGGGGCTTCTGGGAGCTGAAGTCCACGAACATCTGGGGACCCACAGGTTGAGAACCACTGTTCTAATGGGATCCATCCCACATTCAGTTGGAATCACTCCGAATCTCCCACCAATGTTGCTGTAGTCTCCTTTCCATTCATTTCATCACCATCAGCTCCCTAGTAAACAAGGGAGCTTGCGTGGCTCCATGTTGTGGAGACGACACTTAGGGGCACTTGTGTCCACTCCTCTGGTCATTTTTCTGTTCCAGAGATCAGCCAGGGCTTTGACAAAATCACCTGCCAAGGCAACAGATAACTCCCCAAGAACCATCAGGAATTCATCTGGATCCATTAGTCTACTGGGGCAGGCCATTTTAATCTGTCCCCCATTTCTGTAGAGGCTCTGAGTCCCAGTGAGTCTAAACCCCAATAAGTAATGATCAGTCCATGACAATGTAACTATAGAAAGTTCCTCCACACCTAGATCACCATCATCCTGCCCAGAACAGAAAACCAGGTCCAGAGTGTGTCCTTCAGCATGGATGGCACCAGCTATTACTTGGGACAGGCTCATGGTTGTCCATGGCAGACATGAAGTCCTGAGATGCTCCTGACAGCGTAGTCTCTGTGTGGATGTTGAAGTTCTCCAGTACAACAAAATGCAGTAATATGTCACTACATGCCTAAAACTAATGTAGTGCTAGTGTTCAACCAATGACTGTGACAGAACTTTCTTTCTTTCCCTCTTCCAGTCCTCTGTGTCATCTGGCAGCCAACACCAAAGAGTTTCCCATCTGTTTGAATCAGATTTTGGAGGGCACAGGGAACTGCAACAAGGAGAGATTGCTGCCCTCCTTTTAGTTTCAATGATGGAAGGAGATCTATTAGTAGAACCAATGCTTTGGTTTCTGGCCATAGATGTCACATTGAACACCTTCTGGTAGAAAGAAGAGACACAAGTTTAACAAAGAAATAGCAACTGCATCAGCAGTATCAGGAATGACAACTTTTCAAATTATATCTCATCCTTTTCTGGTGGTTAAAAATCTACATGAAAACATGGTTAAAATCATAAATGTTAAATATGTAAAATCACACAATACAAGTAAGCACCAACAAAAGACATGTTATACAGTTGGCTAGTTGCCAGAAAGATATAAACACAAGTATATTTTTAAAGTGATGCTTTAAAATGTGTATAGGGAAGCCAGATTTCTGGCAGAAGGGATTTCAACAGCCAGACTACTACCAACAAGAAAGGCCTGTTGTGTATGGCATCCATGGGCCAAATAAGATGAGGCTCTGGTTGATCTGGCTATGTTATATCCCTAAAAATTTTCAGCTAACAGAATATCTGTGGTCTCTTAGCAGAAACTTGAGAACATGCTGTTGGACTAGACTTGTAGCTCAGAGGCACCACAGCCTGGTTTGCTTCATAGAGGATAGTGCAGAAGTACTGTTTACCATCAAGGCTGCCAGCTTTTGTGTTCAGAGAACCTTTAATAGACATTGAAACAAAGTTCAAAAATGTTTTCCTAAAGAAATGCAAGTGGCTTTTGATCTCAAGCAAACAGTAAATATGGATAATTGCCCATTAGCTTCTCCACATATGAGAATGTTCTAAGAACATTCTTCTAAGCAATGCTGGATACCTAAAAAGGAGTGCTGGATGGCTAGACTCTCCAAGAATTAGAATGAAAACCAGGACATAGTGATGAACAGGTTTGCAGGCTCATGAATGAGACAGTAAACATGTTATATTGTACTAACTCCTGGCCTTCTAAGAGCTTTGTGGCAGAAATAGGTTTGGTAGCTGTGCCTTCTTCTGTCAGTACAAAACTAAGACAGTTAATTAAGTTTACTAGTTTTCTATGCCACTTATTGGGCTGAGGGGAATCATTCCAAGCAGCTGAGAGTATTTCAAGAGATCTTCACCAATAAATCCACTTTCCAGATATAGTTCAAGTTGGCAAAATACTAAAAAAATGTAATGCAAAAGACTAAGCTACTAAACCAAGGTCAAAAGTACACAAACCCAACATGTTAAAATTGTAATAATTTTTGAAATGCTTCCTTAAAAAGAAGATTTTGCATTGCATTTTAAGAGTAAATTAATGGCTAGCTAGGTAGATCTCCTGTATAAAGTCCTCTAACAGTTAGATCCAGAGTGTCTGAAATACTGTATCTCCCCACACATGCTTGCCAGAGCTTTAAGCTCTGCACGGGAAGGCTTTCTCTTGGTCCCATTACCATCACAGGTTTGCTTGGTGAAGATATGGCCTTCCACCCTCTAGAAGTCCCTTCCACAGGATGGTAGGCTGCCACCTTCCTTGCTCTCCTTTTGCTGTTAGTAAAGATCTTTTTGTTTAAGCAGGCTTTTAATGTATAAGCAAGAAAGCTTTTATTGGGATTTTTTTTTATCTATCTTTTAAAACTTCTGTATATATTATAAATGATTATATGTTGTTTTATGTTGTGATTTTAATTGTTTTTAAAATTTCATTGTTAGGGTTTTGGAAGCATCCATGGGTCCCACTATGGGAGAAATTAAACAAAATGAAATGAAACAAACCAAAATGAAATAAATAAATAAACAAGAAAGGAATTCCAGGGGATGAAAACCACAATGAATATATAAATCTAACTTTCTGAATTGGAAGGCTTGATGGATTAATCTGTACAGTTTGAAGATAATAATAGATATGTGGGCTCAGGAAAAAAGCACAGACTTCATCTCCAGAGCTGACCAGGCCCACCCTATTCAGGCATTTATATATTTATTAATTAAAATATTTATATCCCACATTATATCTAGAGATCTCAGAGTAGCTTACAATAGAATAAATTTAAAACAATAAATAATACATTTTAAAAAGAATAAAGCATATTGATTATCAGTTAAATAAGATGAATTAAGATCAATTAAATCATTTAAATAAGAACATCAGAAGATCCATGGTTGTTTGGATCACAGATCTGTCTTGTTCAGAACTGTGTTTCCATAGTGGCAAACCTATATTCCCATATATAGGAAGCTGATAAGCAGAATGTTAGAGAAATAGCACTCTCTGCTAGCAACCAACATTGAACACAACATGGCACACACTCCCTTTGATACTGACAGTATATATATCCATCATAACTAGATAGCCACTGATAGCCTTAACCTCCATGACGATGTCTATTTCCACTTTGAAAACTGTCAGAACTGGCCATTACTTCATCTCACAATAGGAATTCCATAGTTTAACTAGGCTGTGCTTAGCTGGGTAAAAAAGCATTTCCTTTTATTTTTCCAGAATCTCCCATCATTCAGCTTCATTGAATATTGTGGGAAAGATTATCTTCTGGTGATAAAGAACCCTAATTTTCTAGGCTTTTTGATCTCAGAGAAGAGAGAGAGAGAGAGAGAGAAAGCACGTGTCACTTACAATTTCATTAAATAGCACATTCTTTGTGATAAAGGACAGCTGAACAGGAACAAGAGAAAATAATGATGCTCATTGCTTGATAGCATGAAGGTGTGCTGTCTAGTTCACCTAATAATAGCATCACTGTGGGGACAATATAATGTATGTATGTTATATACATTATAACATAATGTTAATTGTGAAAGCTTCATGCAGTGTACTGTGGAAGAAAGTACTTGATTTTTATCTAGATTCAGAGTTGTTAGGTTTCAGGGGTCTAATAATGGCCAAAGTGCTTTCATAATTGGTTTTTGTACATCTCTGTAGCTTCTCCAAAGCAGCCATTTCTGCTAATTGGATGGACTAGTCATGGAGTGGAAGAGAAGATATTATGAACAATTTCCCTTAATTGTCTCAACTTCTTTAGAGGATGCTGAAATCCATACTGCTGATAGTTAGGTAAGCCCTTCAGATAAACATGGGAGAAAAGATTCTGTTCAGTGTTGACAGAACATAAATCTCTACTGGCATATATCCTTTAGACATCTATGATGTCATGGGTTTGCTTTTGAAAATGTTGTTTGATTTATTATGTGTACAATAGCCCCTCCACATTCACAAGGTGCAGAACCTTGGAAAAATTGGAAAAACTGCAAAAACTCCCCCCTCAATTCCCCTCCACAGTTCCCCCCTTCCATTCCTTTGCCTCTGGCCCTGGTGTTCCTGGAGGAAATAAAAATACAATGTAAAGGGCATACCAATACTTTCCTCCCCAGACCAAGAAGAACAGAGTTCTGGCATTCTAGATACTTCTGGAGCCCTCTTGAGAAGGGGGGGTAGGAACAAAGAGAGCACCTGACCAATGTGCAGCCACATGGCAGTGGTGGTGGTGGGGGCTTTACTCACCCAAAAGGAAAAGATGTCCATTTTAAAAACAAGGCTTGCATGCCTGGGGTGAGGAATGCAAGGGAAGGGGATAACAACAACAACAACAGCAGCAGCAGCAGCAGCAGCAATAATAATAATAATAATAATAATAATAATTTTTATTTGTTACCTGCCTCTCCTCAAGACTTGAATTCAAATTTGCAAAGGTCAAACCCACTAATGTGGAGGGAAGACTGTATACTAAAGTATGAAGGGGGCAGAGAATGGAATGTTGGACTAAATGCTGATTGGTGGAATATTTAAGGAAATTTGCATAAGGCTGGTGAATGGCAGCTGGACTGAAAGAATGGAGTTTGAATTGAATGATTGTTAAAGACTTGAATTAACTTCAAGGGAGTGAGGGATGCAATAAATAAATTATCTTTTGTTTATGTTTAACTTTGGCAAATAAAGATTCATATTTTATTTACACCTTTGGTCTCTAGAAAAGTTAGCTTTGAGCTTGTATTCAAACAAGGTGTCTATGGTAAATGAATATAGAAGGGTATAGAAGGTTAGTTGCATAAATCTGCATAAGTATCAGAAAGCCAGTATCAGGACCCTGGAACTCCAGGACACAAGCTCTGAGTCTGAGCCAGAATCCCTGGAGCCTGCTGCACCAGCACAGCCCACTCCCGAGGCTGCCCCAGGCACAGAGCCCTTGGCCCCAGTAGTCCCAGCAGCAGAGCCAGGGGCTGCCTCAGACCCAACCAAGCCAGAAGAGTCGGATAGTGAGAGTCAAGAGCAGGTGCCTACTTACCAGCAGCATCGGGAGCAAAAGAGTGCTCTCAGGAGGTCAGAACGTTTATATAGAAAATGCCAGGCAATCAGGGTCCAGCTGCGATAACACCTGGAGGAGTGATCTGCCTATAAAAGCAATCACTCAGCCTTGGGTCTTTTGTCGGCTCACAACTGTCCATTCTGGGGGGAGTGCTTGTTGTGGATCCCAGCTTGGCCTCCTGAAACACTGCCTGACCTGCTGGAACATCGCCGCCTCTTGATCTCGGACCAGCTCTGGTAACTTTTCCGTTCGAACAGACATTGACTGTGTGCTCGCTTGGCTGTGACATAACAGCCAGGGAGTCTCCCTGCTGCCAGTATTTACTGCTATTTTTCCTGTTCTGTTCTGTTCTGCTGAAATAAAGCCCTTTAATTTATTCCCTGCCTTATCTGCAAGAGACCTGTAGCCGGCTCCCTTGGCTGCTCGCCAGGCCTTGGCGTTGACAGCCAGCATGGTGTAGTGGTCTGAGCTTTGGAGTATAACCCTGGAGGCCACAGTTTGATTTCACAGTTGGCCATGGAAACCTGCTGGGTGACCTGAGGCATATCACATGTGCTCAGACCCAGAAAAGCCTATGTTATGTTAGTCTTAGGATTAACATAAGTCAGAAATGAATTCAAGGCACACAACAAGAACAGCAACAACAACAAACAACAGTCCCCAAAGTTGGTATCAGGGTGGTGGGGATCAGGGAAAGCCCTCACTCTTGGTATTTGCAGTGAGCACTGTGAAAGTCTTCACAGTTGGTGGATTAGAGGATAGGAACTTCGCATTTAGCCACAACGGTGGGATTGTCTGAGCAGAATCTTTACGGTTAGTGGCATTGGTGGGACTGCCTAACTGAAAAATCCTACAGTTGCTGGGATAAGAGTTTGAAAATGCCTTGCCCACATCTGTTGACCACAGCAATTGAATAAAAGGTGGCAGATGCAGGATTGCCTGAGAGGAAACCCCACAGCTTCTCCTTCACCCCGTGTACAGACTCAGCTTGAAGCGCAAGAGCATATTCTTACGAGCATTCAGTGGTAGTAGGGCAGGGAGATCCTGGGCTTTATCTAGCAGCAGTTTTGTACGTAGGAAAAAAGAAGAGCCTTTGCCGTCCTGGACCTCTACTAAGTATGCTGAAAGTGGAGGGGGTGGCTTTTCCCTTTTTCCTGGCTGCAAAATAGCAGCCAGATACTGTCTGGGAATCCCTTTGCCCTGGCGCACTGATTGGCTGTGAGAGGACTCTGGTGTTTCAAGCTGAGGTTGCACATGGGGAGCGGGGGTTCTTTCTGTAAGGAAGTACTGGATATCTCTTTCCACCAAATACAGGCACACACACATACATTGGTATAATAGGTAGAATACTAGCTGGGAATTTGGAATAAACATAAATACTAGTCCAGCTGGTATGTAGCAGGCATTGGTAACTGCCTGGTATTGGCTCTTTTTGCAATCTGAGAGAGCAACAACCATCAAAAGAACTTAAAACTTTCACTCAATTATTTAAAACGCTCCAACACCTTAAAGGTTGGGGTCAATTTTACCACCTTTTTGTCCTATTAGCCTGTTTTAGGTCCAAAAGAAGCATTTACTAACAGGGAAGAAAACTAGAAGCTGACTTCTAGTTTATTAGAAGTAAACCTCTTGGTTTAAAAAAGGCCTTTTGGGGCCTAAACTGGCCTCTGTGTTTCAAAAAATGTGGAGGAATTGCCCCTTAATCCTTTGAGTGGGGAAAAGTATTTTTCAGGTTTAAAAAACCCTGGATTTTTTTTTCAATAATAGTTGGAGATGTAGCTTCTGGGGTCTCAATATTTCCTCTTGAGACCAGATGCTTCCATAAACCACAGTTTATCTATACCTGCTATAGACAAATATCTGTAAAATGTCACTGGTTCTTGCTATTTAGAGATCATATTACTAGTTTAATTTACTTAGAAAACTTATGCTTCATGTTTTTTCATCAAGTGTAGTCAAAGTGGTTGACCGAATACAACAGCAAAATAAAATAAAATCACCAAATTATAAATAATACAGAAACACAGGAAACAGTCCTATACTGAGTCAGAACATTGGGTCATCTATTATTTGTTTGTTTATCCTATCTAGCACAGTATTGTCAGTTCTTATTGTCAATAGGTATCCAAGCAGGATTCATTCTTCTGCAAGGAGATCTATGGATTTCCTGGTGGTCTTTAATACAAATAAGAAGGCTTGACCCTGCCTAGGTTTTTGGTACAAACCTCAAAACAAAAGGTAAGACTACTATTGGTTGACTAAAGAACTCTCAGCTGAGCTCAATGTTAAGAGAAACATGTACAGGAAATGGAAGAAGGGGGAAACCACCAAAGAAGAATTTAAGCAGGTAGCCAGGAGATGTAGGGAGGAGGTCAGAAAGGCTAAAGCACAGAACGAACTTAGGCTGGCCAGAGACATTAAAAACAATAAAAAGGGCTTTTTTAAATATGTCCACAGCAAAAGGAAAAAGAAGGAGACAATAGGGTCACTGTGCAGAGAAGATGGCGAATTACTAACAGGGGGAAGAGAAAAGGCAGAACTACTTAACACTTTCTTTGCCTCAGTTTTTTCCCAGAAGGATACAAGCACTCAACCTGGCGGTTGGGGAGCAGGTGAGGAAGCAGGGGAAATGCGGTCTGTAATAGGTAGAGAGGTGGTACAGGAATACCTGGCCACACTGGATGAATTCAAGCTTCCAGGGCCAGATGAATTGCATCCTAGGATATTAAAAGAACTGGCAGAGGTCATTTTGGAACCGCTTGCTATAATCTTTGAGAAATTTTGGAGGACAGAAGAAGTTCCAGAAGACTGGAAGAGAGCAAATGTTGTCCCCATCTTCAAGAAGGGAAAAAAGAGGACCCAAATAATTATCGCCTAGTCAGCCTGACATCAATACCTGGAAAGATCCTGGAGTAGATCATTAAGCAGTCAGCTTCTAATCACTTAGAAAGCAAGGCGGTAATCATGAGAAGTCAACATGGATTTCTCAAAAAAAAAAAAAGGCATGCCAGACTAATCTTATCTCTTTTTATGATACAGTTGCTAGTTTGATAGATGAAGGGAATGCTGTGGATGTAGCCCGCAGTGGTTCTCAACCTGTGGGTCCCCAGATGTTTGTGGACTTCAGCTCCCAGAAGCCCCAGCCACTGTGGTCAATGCTCAGGGCTTCTGGGAGCTGAAGTCCGAAAACATCTGGGGACCCACATGTTGAGAACCACTGAGTAGCGTATCTCGATTTCAGTAAGGCCTTTGACAAAGTTCCCCATGACATCCTTGCAAAGAAGCTAGTAAAATGCGGGCTGGACAGGGCTACTGTTAGTTGGATTTGTAATTGGTTAACTGACCAAACCCAAAGGGTGATCACAAATGGCTGGAGAGAAGTGACTAGTGGGGTGCCACAGGGTTCTGTCCTGGGCCCAGTGCTGTTCAATATCTTCATCAATGACTTGGATGAAGGAATAGAGGGCATGCTCATCAAATTTGCAGATGACACCAAATTGGGAGGGGTTGCTAATGCCCCAGAGGACAGGATCAAAATTCAAAATGACCTGGACAGATTGGAGAGCTGGGTCATGGCTAACAAAATGAAATTCAACAGAAAGAAGTGTAAGGTCCTACACTTAGGTAGAAAAAATGGAATACAGAAATATAGGATGGGGGACACCTGGCTGGATAGCAGTATGTGTGAAAGGGATCTAGGAGTCTTAATAGACCGCAAGCTGAACATGAGTCAGCAGTGTGATGCGGCAGCCAAGAAAGCCAATGCAATTCTCGGCTGCATCAATAGGAGTATGGTGTCTAGATCGAGGGAGGTACTGGTACCACTCTACTCTGCTTTGGTTAGACCTCATCTGGAATACTGTGTCCAGTTCTGGGCACCCCAATTCAAGAAGGACATGGTCAAGCTGGAGCAAGTCCAGAGGAGGGCGACCAAAATGGTGAGGAGCCTGGAAGCCATGCCCTATGAGGATAAACTTAGAGAGTTGGGTATGTTTAGTCTGCAGAAGAGAAGGTTAAGAGGGGACATGATAGCCATGTTTAAATATCTGAAGGGATGCCATACAGAGGAGGGAGAGGGCTTGTTTACCGCTGCTCAGAGACCAAGACAAGGAGCAATGGATTCAAGCTGCAGGAAAGAACATTCTACCTGAACCTCAGGAAGAACTTCCTGACGATCAGGGCTGTCCGGCAGTGGAATATGCTGCCTCGGAGTGTGGTGGAATCTCCTTCTTTGGAGGTTTTTAAGCAGAGGCTGGATGGCCATCTG
This sequence comes from Iguana delicatissima, assembly GCA_948472985.1. Classification (NCBI taxonomy): domain Eukaryota; kingdom Metazoa; phylum Chordata; class Lepidosauria; order Squamata; family Iguanidae; genus Iguana; species Iguana delicatissima. The sequence continues at coordinate 814,741 of CAOKZL010000147.1, read as the reverse complement.
TCGGGAGTGCTTTGATGGTGTTCCTGCATGGCAGAGGGTTGGACTGGATGGCCCGTATGGTCTCTTCCAACTCTACATTTCTATGATTCTATGATTCTATCATAACAAATTAGGAAAACAATGTATTTTAGAAGAGCCATTTTTAAACAAAAGATCAGAAAGAATTAGATGATCACACCTTGGACATCAGCAGAAAGAACATTCAAGGAAATGGAAGCTACTAAAAAGCCCCTAACAGCTGTCTATCCCATCTGTCCCAGGGAGTATCCACCAGTCCTCCTAAAGCCACGTAACCCAGGGTGGGAGCAATATACAGACAAAAACAGTCCTTAAAGTAACCATGTTCTAAGCTGTTTAGGTCTTTAAAAGTGGAAACCAGCACCTTGAATGGAGCCCTGTAATATACTTACAACATCTGCCCTTGTTGGAAATCAGTGACTTTTGACATTTTGCAAGCTATTGATAGGCAGCTTTGTGTAGGTCATGCTATAACAGTCCAATTTGGAGGTTATAAATACAAGAATGAGTGCAGTAAGTTCTGATTCATCAGGAGGGGCACAACTGTTACATCTGGAGAAGAGCATCATTCATCACTGAAGCTACCTCTGCATGTAACAGTAGCATAGGGTCATGGAGCATGACTTGGCTATGCATCCAGGTCTAAATCTAATTCTTCCTTTGATTCAATTTGTCTGCTTTAGTTCAGATGAACTATTGGATTTGCATTCAAATCCTTTAGGGGATAAGGTTTTATTCACATGGAACATGTTTTATTAGAATTGTTACTTTCCCACTATTTGGTGCAACAAATCCTGTTCTCCTATTCTACAATGTTTTGGATATCTTGCTGTAAATGATATTCATCAATGGCAAAATCATCTGTTTTCTAACATCATCTGCACAAAAATAGTCTGTGTTTCAAAATTTGGAGTGAAGCTGAAGGAGGATTGGATATATATATTGCTTTTAAACTGTTTTGATGGTGGAGGTGTAAATCTCTCTGGGACTAGTTTTCAAAAAGATTCAAAATGAATTCAGTCTGGAGTTGGCAGCTTGGTGATGAATGAGCACCACAGAACTGTTTGCCGTTTGGAAAGTGGCTGAGTTTCCTTTGTACTGTTGTTTGGGACCAGTTAAAATGCAGTACTGAAACAATCTTCTACTTACAGAGGCAATGTGGTTAGAAAATGTATCCACAGGCATGTCTGGGGCTGAAACTATGGTTGCATAATAGGTTTCTCTTAACATTCTCCTAAATTACCTGTTTTTGGTATATTACTGGAAAGTGAACTTTGTGGTTTTGAACTATTATGAACCCTACAGTAAAGCAGAACTAATCCCAAATGTTTTGCATTTTGATACTCTGTCTTTCCTGCTTTAGGCAGTTTGGAGCTGAGAATATAATCATATTTTCATGCTTCTCACTCTACTAACACAACAACACAGAAGCTTTAATGAGTGGACAGGGCAAAGTTCAAGCCCTTTAAAGCCTTAAAACGCTGCCTAGTTCCAACAGGTTGGATGGGGAGTAATGGTGTACACAAAGCAAATTTCCTTCTATTTTTTTCCTATGGTAAACATTTCCTTTCTATTGCTTAGAATGGGAGAGAAATATTGAGATTGGTTCTTGTTGTCTAGTTGAGGGCACACTTCCCCAGAACAGAGGCATGTGGCAGAATAAGCCATATATGTTTTCTTACTTGGTTGTTGTGATAGTATGCCTTTCCAGGTTTCTCACAAAAATTACCCTGTCATTCATTTTATCCTATCATATATCCGTCCTTCAGTCTCCTATATAGATACTTTATAGAGATGGACAAGCAGGTGTGCTGTTTAGAGTTCTTCTTTCTGTGTGGCTGAGACTCTGAAAATCTACTTAGGCAGACGTTAAAACAATTAATCCAAACAAAAGATTTCTGAATTCTGGCATAGCACATATATTGAAGTTACAATTTGTATCAGGCTTGATTCTCTCTGAAATCTGAACTCTTACTCCCTTGTCTCTCCTTCTGTCAGACACTCCAACTCCAACCCCAGCTCCAGCTCCCACCTCACTCTCATTCAGTTCCACTCAACTCAACAATCACTTAAACTGTAAAACCTCCCCTTTTATTTTCCCAAAACCCCTTTCTCATCATTTTGAGGGCCCTGATTGATTAATTGATTGATTATACAGGCTGTACAGGTCCTCTGACCCTACTCACATGTATATGCATGTATGCTTTCCCCCTTTTATGTGAATATAGGGGAAATGGCATATGGGGAGGAATTCTCATCTTTTTTCATAGAGTGAAGTGAAGCTAGGATCTTGTATTCCCTGTTTTCCAGTTCCAGTGCATTCAATGCACTGTAAGAATTCTATGAACAGACTGTGATACCAAAGATAGAATTTAAATATATTAAAACATTAATTGGACTGGATTCATTATTAATTGTTTCCAGCCTGTGGTGTTTTCATTCATGCTTTTAACATGTAATGGCGAGATAATACATTTGAAATATTCCTTCACTTGTAAATGAAGCTGGTTAGTATTTGCTAGTCAATTGATGTTAAATGTCCATTTGGTTTTGTTATACAAAGAGTTGCTTTGTTCTTCACATAATTTAATTAAAGATCTATTGGTGTGTAAGACACAATGCAAAACATTTTTGATTAGAACCTGCTTTTTGAACAGAAAAAAAATATTATGGTGGCCACTTGATCTGCAGGTTCAGTTCAAAGCTTTTGGCCCATATAAATCAGAGTAGGCTGGCCCCCTGACTTTGAGGGATACATCTGTGTCTCTGAGCATGTGTGTATCATAATACATGACACTGTGTTTATTCAGTACATATTCTGGATCAATCAAAATGACTAATTTAGATCACCTTGCACTAGTGGGAAACATTAAATTGGGAATGCTACAATCAGACTTTCATAAGATGAGGTTAAATTAAGGTGGGACATTCATAAAGAGAATTATTATTTGTGTTAACTGATTTAAAAGACCACTAAGCTCACCTTGTTCTTATACTGTGATTGGTTTTTATTTTTAAAAAAAGTGCCAGAAGAGTTGGAATAAATAATACTATGTTATATTTTATACTTTTTATCACAAGGCTCCAAAGAAAGGAGTCACAGCTGGACAAATGTAGTATGTTCTGACATTGTAGGCATGGTTGTACTCAAGAATAGATGCACTCATCCACTAGTACATTTGCTCAGTATTGGGTTTGCAACATCAGATATAAAATGCAACAGTTGGCCTAAACCCTGTGATGAGTTATACATGGAAGTCTGTTTATAAGAGTTCAATAAAGGAGAATCATGTGGGAGGGAAAAAAAACCCTTAATGAACATCTGTCTACTCCCTGCAGAACAATAATTATTTTAGTGCATTGTGCATATTTGTGTTGGCCTTTAAAAAAGAATCAAATATCTTGATTTAGCACATCTCAATCTTACATCACTCACAGTGCCTGTGCTGATATCCTATGTTACCTGTTATAGAATCCCTTACCTAGACTGGCCCTACAGTTCCAGTGCTTGGGCTTCTATCACTCACCCTGCCCCATTTTTTAAATTCCTATGGCTGGGTCTTAGTTTCCAAGGTGACACTTATAAGGAACAAGCAGATGTGTAGACTCTTAGCTTCATCAGGTAATATATGACCAATCCTCTTTATCAGTTCTTAAATGAAAACATCCAGACAGAGATATAGAAAAAAACAAGTAAAGATTTATTGTACATGTAAGTTAAACATTTCACTTCACTCTGGCTTCATACAGTAGAGGGGGGAAAAGAAAGGAACAATTTCTACATCCCTGCTGCCCATTGAACTACTTTTGAATTTTCCTTGTTCAGTTCACAATAGAATAACAATGTAATGTCTCAGTTAAAACAAAGTCACACTCCTCCCTGACCTCTTTCTACATTCTCCGCTCCCCTCAAACCAAAGTCTCCTCTTTAGCTCCCTGTATTCCTAAATGGTCCTATCTGATCTTTTCATGGACAAGACTCCGGTTTTACATTTTTACATTTGTTCCCCATATGCCCCCTCAACAGAGTACCATGAACTATGGTTGGCAGCTCTGTCATGCCTCAGCACAGAAGCAGATGAAAGACCTCACTCCCTTCCAATTGCTATCTCAATACAATCCAAAGGATCTTGAAAAACAAACAAACCACTAAGTCATCAACAAAAGCCCTCAGCTGGAAGATCGCTTTCTTGATTTTCAGACTTTAATAAAATAATTTTGTCTCATTGCTCTGTTAAAGATCTCTGAAGTCAATGCAAAAAGAAGAGGTGAGAAGAGACAATCCTGACTTGTCCCTTTCTGTATGTCACAACTCTTAGCCTTCACTCTGTTAATCAAAATCCAATAACACAGGAGAAACAGGTGCCAAGATTACAGCCACTGAACCTATCCCAATTACAGCCACCAAGTCAGAGTGAATCTAAGCAATTTTGTCTGCAGATTGTCTTACAAATTCGCTACAGTGGGCTGTTGAGTGGTCTTTATTTTCTTCTTGTGGATCAGAGTGCAAAAGGCTTCTGACCACTTAGGACAGCTCCACTAGACAACACTGTGCAGATGCAATGATAACAGAGAACTATAATTTCTTCACTGCCACCATTGCCACGCCATAGGCTTTCCAATAAACTCTAGCTCAGGTTTTGTTGGACTTAGTCCAAGTCTTCTGCCAATGTCTCTCTAGTTTCCATCCCATTTGTTTCATTCCTGCCAGCTCCTTCGTAAATCAGGGGGCTCGCTTGGCTCCACTTTTTGAGACCTAACACTTAAAGGCAAGTGTGGAAATCCATGTTGTTTCAACTTGTTAAAAAGATGTAATCCCAATATTTTTTCAAGATACAGACTGGAACATGTTTAAAAATAAACATATTTTCCCTTCAATTTGCATCTAGTCTATGTAGCGTTGTTGCAGCAATCTGTCTCTTATTTGTCTCCTCACAAAATAAACAATGACATTTCTTGGTAAACCTCTCTCTTTGGCTGTCCTGGAGTCCAAATGGTAGATCTGATTAATCTCCCATAAAAACTCTCTTCTTTGAATTTTCTAGGAAGTCAGCCAGTGGATCTATCATTCCTTCATAGTTATTCTCATTCTCCATCTCCAGAAGTTCTCAAATCCTTACACTCTCTCTGTTTCTTCAAGGTCCCAAAGAGTCACTGTATCCAGATTCTTTTCCTGCTGAAGGATAATTTCTCCATCTGTTTCTCCAAATGTTGGTTTTTATCTTCTAGTATCACAGCTTTCTCTGAATCTGGTTCATTTTTTTAGAAATCTGAATTAAGGAAGTGCTAATTTCTTGTAATTATATTTTAATTTTTTTAGTTTCTTTTTTTTCTGGGTCATATTTAAGTTCATTTGCAACATATTAGTATTCATGTCTACTTTAAGGAGATCAATATCTCTTCTGATTTTACATATCTTCACCAAAATAAGTTGGTTAGAACCTCCCTCCTTAAGAGGCTCCATAAAAATTCTTGCTTGCAATGATTGTAAAGGTGAGCTGTATTTTTTCTAGTCTTGGCTGTCAGGCTTTACAAATCCAATTTCAAAATTTCAAGTTGTAGTATTCACTTTTCACCACAGGGTGTCAGTATAACACAACAGTAGCACTTTCAGGTGCTTTTTTTAAAAAGTCTATGCAGAAGGTTGCTTACATCAGACCTAGTCCATTTCCACACTACACTGTTGTAGTTCAATTATTCCACTTTCAATATCCTATAGATTCCTGGGATTTGCAGTTTAGGGAAGAGCATTTAGAATTCTCAGCCAGAGAGCTCTTTGGCCTTAGTAAACTGCAGACCTCAGAATACTACCGGATATTGAAAGTGGAATAATAGCACAATAACAGTGAGGATAGGGAGGAAATGGCCTTAGTTCAAAACAATTATTTCCTGCTGCACAATTGCTTCACTAGGTAAATAACAAACAATCCCTTGCTTTCCCACAATGATATTTCTCTCTTTCCCCCTGATTTTAAACTAAGAGAGAATACAGTACAAAGTCCTTATCCTCCTCTTTGGATTTAAAAGTTCTTTTTTTTTTTTAAAGTCCTTCTGGAATGTGCATTTTAAATTGGAGATAAATAGCACCCAACTCACAATTGTTCTGCAGATGTTAAATGATGAAGTTTAGTCCATCCATCTTTTGATGTTTTTCATAATTGTAGAGTAGCTGAATTGCAGAATTTAAGAAAGCTGATTATGTACAACTGGGCTGCTCTGGCAGAGGCAAGACATAGCGGGCTCTGTTGAAATACTGTCCTGCACTTGATTGTTTCTGCACTTCCAAAGAGTCCAAAATAGTTCTCTTAATCCCAGATTGGTTCCCACAGGACATAGGTGCTATCCTCTGAATTCCTCTACCTGAGGAATAACTTTCTCTGGTTTCAAAGGTGGCAAACCTGCTTCAGGAACACCTTGCACTCTGTCCCTGATAAGGAACAGAGTGTCACCACACCATTTTCCTAATCTGGAAGTCAGGGCAAGAAACTGTTCTGTTGTCCTTTTACTCATAAAGCACTGTATACAGTGAAGGCACTATATATAAATAAATGATGAAGAAGAAAAAGAAAAAGAATAATTAATCTACTCCCAACATTCTAAGTGCTTTAGCTCAAGTGCCTAAGCTCAGTCAACTGATCTAATATTACCTCCTCCTTTCTAATTGTTACTTTCTGAATTTGATCTTCAAAACTGTTCCTGTTCTGCCTGGTTGTGAGTACTGAAACAGACTTGAGCTATATGTTTGACCAAATCATTCCCAAGTGGTACTGGATATGTGAACAGACAGATAGGTTGTTAGGGTTACCCCTGAACCTTAAAAATAATAATAATAAAAACAACAACAACAACAAAAACAAAACAAAAAACAACATGGGACCAGACTTAAAACGTTCGATCTGCACAGACTACCCCAATTATTCTATGCGATTCCAGGTGAGCTCTGAATCAGACTGGAAAGATTCCCAACTTTGGCCAAAGGACAATGAACATTCTTTGGCCAAGAACAATGCAGTCAAAATCACTTCTTACATGAGCAAAGAGAAGGAACCCTTTATTGTAAAAAAAGGAGGGCGCTGAATCTTTAGCAGCCTTGCAGAGTAGATCAGGTGAAAAGTGGGAAGCACTATCTATGTTGTCTGTACTCTTTTACTGCTTCCAAGGTCACAGGGTCCTTCCCAGTTCTTGTACCTGATGCTTGCTCTTGCTACTGATGTTGGGAAAGCTGATTTTCCTAGGTGTTTAATCATAATTTATTTCCCTTCCAATATTTTTTCCTTGGTGTATGTGGTGGATTTAATCACACATAATTTTGCTCCAGTATCTCTAGTACATTGTTTCTACTTAGTATTATTTTTTGTTCAAAACGCCCACTTATTTCTGAGTCGAATGGAACAATCATATGGTATTTTGTCTGTTTAGATTTCAGCATAGTAGCTGCTTCCCTGGTTGCTTCAGTCTCCTTGGCAGCTGGATTAGATTCTAAACTGTCAACAACCATAACAATTAATAGTTGGCCAACTACCTCAGAGTGCATTTTCTTCACAATATTTACTTATGTCCCTTTGAGACATTCTTTTTTTATTTGTGAATGTTGACTTATATTGTATAGCCCCTCCTGCAACTATAGCAATGTTTTATTTCAGCGGTTGATCTTGTTTGTAGATTGGCTTTGAAACTCTCTTCATTTCTGCTATAAGCTTTTCTCTCAGGAGCTTTATTGTTAGTTGGCTGCCAGTTTCTGTAAGGCTTCATACCATAAGAGGCTGATTTTGGTTCAGAGACTAGAGAATAGGAGTTTTCCCTAATCTTTATAGCACCTCTTTCCCAATTACTTCACCTCTGTCTTTTATTTCCCTTCCCCTGTAAATACCATTTTCTGAAAAACTATGCTATGCTAACTATATTAACTGTCCACTGTTTATTCCTCTAGTCACAAGATCCTACTTTTGACCCCAAATATATGCGATGGAGTCCCCTATTAAGGTTGGACCTCTATTTCTAACCATTGGGCTTCCATCACACACCTTAAATTTTTCACTTTAAAAGCTTCCTTCTTAGGTCTGGGTCTTGGGTCCAAAGATGACACAACGGGCAAGCAGAAGTGCAAATTGTGAGTTCAGTGTCCTAATGAGTGCTGATCCTCATTATCAGTTCCTAAATGAAAATGTCCAGACAGACATGTAGAAAACAATAACAGTAATGAATTATTGTATAACAAATAAATTAAATGTCTAGTCTCATGCTGGCTCTGTACATAGTGTAATTGTATTGTAACACCTCAGTTAAAACAAAATCACATTCCTTCCCAAACTCTTTCCACACTTGCGAAGCCCCCTCTTTACATCCTATCAGTTCCTCTATTCCTAACTAGTCCTGGCAGTTTTATTAAGACACCTCTGATTTTATATTCTTTCCCTCATAGATTCCACCAACTGCATTCTGTGAGCTGTGATTGGTTGCTCTGCTCAGGCTTGCCAAGTTCATCTGTTAACACTATCCATCAGCAATGAAACTGAAGACAATCAGCTTGCTGAGCGTGGATCATACTATGAATGGGGCCTATTACATCAAGAAACCATGCTGACTGATTTTGTTTCACACCACATGAACTCCTTACCCAACGAGAGGTAAGCCACTGCCAGCAACCTTGCCATCTGCCGGGGCATCATCATCTTGCCTTGATTTCCCGCTTACATATGTTCCTGTTTTCATGGGCAGTAAAATCCATGGAAATCTGCAGAAGGTTATATCTGAAATAAAGAGTCACAAAAAGCCTGTGCATATGGGAAATAGCTTTCAAGCAGGAATGGAAACTGCAAATTCTCATTCCCTGTTTGGAAGAGTAACTTTCTGAACTGCACATCCCAGTACACCCCATGCTGAATGTGGGATTCTGGCAGCTCTAGTCTCCAAACTAAGTCCTTCCTCTTGCCCGCACTTTGTTCCTGTTGACCTGTATCTGGATATGAGTGACTTGTCTATTCAATCCAAATTATTTACAGACTTGTGAGTGGCTTTGTGCTTGGCTGATTGGACCTCACAATTACCTCAGATTGTCACTGCCAATTTTGGCACATATTTTGTTTTTGGAATGCTCCTGCCATTTCTCATGTAAGGCTATAAGAAAAGTATTTTACTATATATCACCCCACAGCTATCCACCGAAAAGATCATTCTCATCTGCAAGCAAGGAAGACAGGCTTTTTTAAAGGTATATATTTGGTTGTGTAATTATATCATCTCGTTCTTTTGTGGAAGTCATGGTGACATATGTGGTCCTCTTCATCCTTATTTTTATCTTTACAACAAGTTAGACTTGACTGAGAGATACTGGCTGGTGAACTTCATGGAGATTTCAGGCCAAGGCCATTTCTGCACTATACTGTTATAGTATTATTATTCTGCTTTCAACATCCTGTGGATTTCTGGGGTTTGTATTTTATTGAGGCCAAAGAGTCTGTGGCTGAGAATTCTAAATGCCCCTCCCTAAACTGCAAACCCCAAGATTCCATAGGATGTTGAAAGTGGAATAAAAGCAATATAACAGTGTAGTGCGGAAATGGCCAAGTCACTCCATTTCCTGCCCAACACCCTGATAGTTCCACTTCTACTTTATCTACCCTAATATAAATTAAAACATTGAAATAATTAAAATATTTGTGTGGGGACAAAAACAGAAACATCATCCCACAGAGGTACTCTGCTGTGCATGAACCTCAAATATAAAGCGCATAGATATTAGTACCTACTGGCTAAGGTTGTTACAATGTATGCTCATGAAACCTCCCTAGATGTTGGAAAAGTTATGGACTACAACTTCCACAAATCCCATTCTTCCAGTTATTCTGTGAATAGCAGCCCAAAAAGTAACTACACCTACCTTGTATGCACCTGTGTTTGACATTAATGCATGGGTGTGGCAAGTGTTTACCCCTTCTGGTCATGTGCTGTATGATCAGGCACTCTGATCAGGTGATCCACCATTGGTTGGGTTTAGCGTCTCATAAGAGATTATTTTAACATCTCATAAGGGGACTGCTGTCCAAACCAGGGGATTGCATGAACTATCACTTCAGTGCGGTAGCTCATAAATGAAATGTATAGCATTTCTCTGATGATATTTAACTACAGCAGTATTTCAATGAGGATCACTTCAGGAGTGGTGATTGAGCATAGTAGCTCATTCTACAAAATTGGAGGTGAAATTTTAGAAAAGCCCCAACTCCAATAGAATCCAGACTTTTCTCTCCTTCTTTACCACTACATTCCTCCATGGTTTCAAAAATCCTTCTGCAGCAGTTAAATATGCATCTTCCAGTTAGCACAGTGGTTCTCAACCTGTGGGTCCCCAGATGTTCGTGGACTTCAGCTCCCAGAAGCCCCAGCCACTATGGTCAATGTTCAGGGCTTCTGGGAGCTGAAGTCCACAAACATCTGGGGACCCACAGGTTGAGAACCATTGAGTTAGCAGCTTGCTCTACTGCCTCACAAAAATACCTATCTTCCACTCTAGCTTGTTAACAACAACAATAACAATAACAACTTTGCAACTACAGCAAAAGCTGTAGAACCAGTCAGTTGAGCCTTAAGAATGGACATTTGTATGGTGCTAGTGTTTTGAATTGTATTTACTAATGATTCAACAGCACTGGCTAAAGGATTGGATCTTCTTACATTGTAGAGGGGACAGAGGGAGTTTTCATTAAATGAATACTAAACATCCAATTTTAATGTTCTTAGAGGGGAAGCATTTGAGTTTATTGAGTTAAAGTGTGTGACAATGTTCTGAGGGTGTGGTTATTTGAAGTGCCAGAGCAATCTGAACAGAGGTTGCTAGGCAACCAGAATAGCACCTCAGGAGAGAAACCCAGCCTGATAGTGTGTGGGAGGGGCTTATGGCTGGGGAGAAAAAGTTATAAAGTCAAGTACCTGTGGATATTTTGATTTCTTCAGTGAGAGACTAGCAAGGACCTGGGGAGTAGGGTCCCTTAGTTAGACAGAAAGCATGGCTGTTTTGGAAGGTTTAGTTCTAAGTGGAAACTTAGGCCCTTTCTGCATGGTATTTGCCATACAAAAGGGTGCCTGGAGCATTGTGCAATTGTGAGGAGCGATCTGCATGACGCTCCAGGAGCCAGCAGGCACTGATCGCGCACCTTTTCATTTTCAGCTAGAAGCCGAAAATGGTGCACAATTGCTCATTGCTCCCTGGCCCCGCGTGCACTTACCTGGTGTGCAGAGCCTCTGGAGCCGCACCGGTCGTGCTTCCTGCCCCAGTACAGCCTGGGAAACTCCCAGGCTGCACTGTGGAAGGGAGAGGCGGGGCTCTCGCGTGAGCAGGCAGCTTGTGCGGAGCTGAAGCAGCAGGGATGCGAGAGCCTCTTGCTGGAGGCTGCTTGCACGATCCCCGCACCCCAGCGCCAGAAAAAGGTAAGGTGCGGAAAGGGCCCCAGTGAGACCAGAGGAGTAATTGAACCCTAGTAGGATCTGGTCAGAGAAGGTGATCTAGATTGTGGGTTAAGACTTTGGTGGAAATTTAGAAAAAGTACTATGGCATGATAATTATTCTTTTTATAAAAGCCTAAAGATATGATTGAACTGTTTCTGAGCAGGGAATCAACTGTTAATACTGTCTGAAGAGTTTACTGAAGAAATGTGTCAGCACTGAACTGCATATAAACTCTAATATGCTACCTTATTGTTATTACTATCTCAATAACTTTTACAGTTTGTTTTGTAAATACTGACTTGGCTTGAGTTATCTACAGTGATACGTAACACAGAAAACACACTACCATAAAAGTATTAAGTAGTTCTAAATAAACATTGAAAACACTTGCCCTTTTACACAAATGCGGTGTTATAGTGTGGGAGGCAGAGCTTTGTGAAACCGACAGAATGCCTTGTCCAATTGGGAACCATCACACCAATCTAGGAGAAGCAGGGGCTTGTTGCATGGTGTCATTCATTGCTTTTATAAACAATGAAACTGATATCCTGAGACCATCTAGATTTCAGCATAAATATCAGAAAGATTTGTTACAGGTTCTTTTGATATTTTACATTTTGGAAACTGAAGATTTAGGATCATTCAATGGTAAAAGAGGAAGAAAAAAATTATATTGACATTGCATTGGAAAACTGATTGCTAATATAAGATTTTCGTCTTATGGTAGTATATGTAATGTCTATCATTTTTGTATTGCTTTTGTAGAAGTAAATCAAGGAAAGAATTTTTTTTAAAATGACCTGATCCTATGAAACATGTGGGTATTGACAGAACTCAAACAGAGATAGCGATCTAGCACCCCAGGTTTAAAACAGTTTCATGTGCTGCTTGACATTTTAATAAATCATTTTTAAAGAGAGGAATCAGCCATGAAGAAGCTTGATTGTGTGAAAAAAGACAACCCACCAGCTGTAGATTTGCCGAGCTATTCAGGCAGCAGCAACTTTCCTGTGTTAGGCCCTTTTTGCACGGTATTTGCCATGTGAAAGGGCCCCTCAAGCATCACGTGAATGTGAGGAGTGGTCCACATGATGCACTCACAATCGCGCAACACTCCAGGGGCTGGCAGGAGGCCAACTGTGCACTTTTCTATTTTCAGCTGTGAGCTGAAAATGGTGCGTGATCGCGCATCTCTCTGGGATCCTGCATGCGCTTGCCATGTGTGTGGAGCTCCAGAGCTGTGGTGCTCGCGCTTCCTGCCCCAGCACAGCTGGGAAACTCCCAGGCTGTACTGCGGAAGGAAGAGGCGGGGCTATTGCGCAAGCAGGTGGCAGCTGCAGAGCTGAAGGAACCAGTACGTAAGAGCCTCTCGCTAGAGGCTGCTCGCGCAATCCCTGAACCCCAGCTCCGCGAAAAGGTGCGTTGCGGAAAGGGCCTTAGTCCCAGCTAGTACCATAGCCCATCACAAACAGATAGGAATGAAATCTTGCAGTGACCAAAGACGACATTTTCTGAAAGTTCATTATGTGAGATGAAGTTTGGGGGATCTGCCCCCACCTGACCCTGCCTCATTCCAGCTGGGCAGAATGCGTAGCTTATTCTCCATACCATACCTACACTACAGGGGTCAGCTAAGGTATATGTTTAAAATTCTAACCACACTGGTATCCTCAGGGTATGACTTTAGAAATGAAAATAGCTGCTGCTATATCTAATGGTTATAGATTATAGTTGTCTAGAACTTGGAAAAATTACTACTTTGGATTACGACATTTTTTTAACCTATGATCAATACATAAAAGAAACCATGAACCAACAATATTAGCCCTGACCTGAGGTATCTATCATTCACTGAAGATTTATTATCTGTTTGAACAGACATCTGATTCACAAGCTTCAATTAAACTCATAGCAGAAGAACCAGAAATGAAGACACTACAGACTATTATAAACCAGATGGCATGGAAATTACTTAGGATGCTCAGCACAGCAGTTGTGTTTCATTTCGACTCATTAGGAACAATGAGAAAATAGAAGAAAACCTGAAGCAAGTGAAGTTCCTTTGGAAAATGACTGCTAAAGACAGTTTTCTAGACTATAATTCCCAGAATCCCAGAATTCCAGCCATCATGGTTGGAGAAAGTAATTTTTTCAGGCTGTAGCTAATACCTTTTATCTATACACATGTTGGTCTGATTCATTCATTTGTGAGCAATATGGAAGAACGAGCCCTGGAACTGACCTCCTCAAGATAATTGCTTTGTTGTGATAGGCCTCAGTGTTAGAGCAAGCACCTGATATCTTTGGCCAAACCTGGGGTCCCAGTGCTACATGTTTACTCTGGACATCCCCCTCCACTTTAAAAAGCAGCAATGCACAATCTAGGACTCCAAGCAGCACCAGAAACTGGGTCTAGCCATCTTAATGCTGCATGATTTCCCTTCTCTCACAGCAGCATTGAGTAATATTATAATGGAATCCAGATCCAGTGACCCACCATGTTTCAGAGTATTGCTGCCTCTGTTGCAACCCACCTCTACCACTGGATGAAACCACTAGTTCCACCACTGAGAAGGGAATGATGAGGTAGACACTTGGTCTATGCCACATGTGGAGCTGGCCCTGAATTAAATATTACTCAGTTGTGTGCTTGTCTACTTTCCTCGTGGGAAAATGTATCTTCCAGCATGAATGTTACACTATTGTGTTGGTGAAAGAACACGGTCAATACCCAACAAAATCTATGAAGACGTCCCTACATAAATGATAGATAAGAAGTGACAACCAGTGTCAGAACAGTGTCATAAGCTGGCATGAGGGGGTATCTACCAAGCCCTGTATCCCAGCAGAGTTTCCACTTCTAATTGCTGTCACTCTCTGGGTCTTTTATTGCTTTTCTTTGCCTTCACTTCCTGTCTACCTGTTTTTCCAAGTGAATCAACAAACTATGAGGGATTATAGCTGCTTTTTCTTCTTCATAGATGCTCATGCTTGAGTTCAGGAGAGACATTAGAATGGGCTGGAAGAGACAGACGGAGTTGAAGGGTGCTGTTGCTAGCATTGTGCCCCAGCCCCCCTCCAAACCATAGTATCTTCAGTGTATTAAGCAAATACTTAAGGCTCAGCTTGATAATGGATTCTTTGGAAGGCTTGCAGTAGTCATTGTAGCTTAGCCAGAAGCATATTCCCATCATGCCTAGGCTCATAAGCAGATGAAAGACCCTCCACTCATCACAACTGCCATGCTCTGGTCTCAGAAGGAGAGAAGAAAAGACAGGCATAGCTCCATCATGTCTACGCTCATAAGTAGATGAGAGGCCCTCTGTTCATGCCAACTGCCATTGCCTTGACCTCAGAGGGAGAGAAGAAGAGGCAGGCACAGCTCCATATGTCTAGGTCCAGAAGTAGATGAAAGGTCCTCCCTCCCTCTCAACTACCACTGTCCTCTCCTGTCCTCTGAGGGACAGAAGAACCAGCAATATCTGCTTAATCCCCTTTCCTTGTGTGTTATGTCTTATTTAGTTTCTAAGCCCGAGGGCAGGGAACTATCTAATTAACAAATTGTAAACTACTCTGAGAGCCTTTGTGGCTGAATACCATGGCATAAATTCTATAAATAAGTAAATAAATAAATGGTGGCATGCTACAAGTAACGATTTTGTCCATATCAGAAAGGGATAATGAAGGCATAGCAGTAACCTCTTTGAATGATATGTAATGACTGGTTACATGGTTATTTATTATGTGTAACTTACTAGTAACAATTATTGGTTACTTATACAAATTACTTTTGGGAGCATATTGAGGGGGATTCTAAAGTTTTAGGCCACAGTTTCAGATTAAAAAAAAAAGGAATGAAAGAACAGCAAATAACCTAATGATTTATATGAGGTTAACTGCAACTACTAATAGCAACTAATCCATTTGAAACTAACATTCTACACTTGAACTCATAATCTGTACAAATGAAATCACTAAGTTCTACCATCTCTAAAACACTGCAGATATAGAAGTACTCTGAGGATAGCGTTGTAAAAGACATGGAGGAACAAGATCAGAATGTTTCCAGTTTAGAATGAGCTGCTCAGTAGAGAGAAGAACCTGTAACAGCAACTTGAGTTGCTCCATGGTAAAAATCTGCAAATATTATTTGTGTAGGAACTAAATGCTCTAAAGGCACCAGATCTCATTGGATCTTGGAAACTAAGCAAGGTCAGCACTGGTTAGTACTTGACAGCCAGCCAGCAAATACCTGTTGCTATAGGTTGTATTTCAGAGGAAGAAACTCTGGCAAAACCACCTTTGAGTTTTCTTTGCCTAAGAAAAACCTATCAAATTCACAGGGTCACTGTAAGTAAATAGGTGTCTTGAAGGCATGTGTATGCGCGCGCGCGCGCACACACACACACACACATTATTTATGTGCCCAAACCAATGCTAACTGTTTTTGATTCTTTTGAAACAGGCCCAAGGAATATTTAATAACACAAGCTGGAAAATGTGGTGAGATTTATTCTGCTCATAAACTTGCAGTTTAGACACTAATAGTGTTTTGTTTAGAATGAGGTACTAAGATGCTAAGAAAGTCAATTATAAGTTCCTGGTAGTCTTGGGTCTCAGAGCAAATCATACCTGAACCCTCCCTAGAAGCCAAGATGACTAAACTGAGGCTGTTGTACTTGAGCCATATCATGAGAAGACATGACTCACTAGAAAAGACAGTGCTTTGTAAGGTGAAAGGCAGTAGGAAAAGAGGAAGACCACATTATAGAGCAATACACTTAATCAAGGAAGACATGTTTTGAATCTGCAAGACTTGAACAGGGCGGTTCATGATAGGGTGACTTGGAGGCCTATCATCCATAGGGTTGCCATAAGTCGAAGTCAACTTGACAGCAGTTAAAACAAACAACAAGCTTACCAGTTAAAATACAATAAAAATCAAAACAGCAGTGGAGTCTCTACACATGTGTCACCAGTGAGCACCATAAGCGTGTACAAAACTGCAAACCTGTATCTTTCTACCTTGAATCTGAAACCTAAAAAAGTGTTGCTGAGATTATTGGATTTGGCTATGAACTACAGTCTTCCCTCCACATTTGTAGGTTTCACTTTTGCAGATTTGATTATTCTTGGATTAATTGCTGTCAGCTCAGCTGCTGCACTATGCCATTTTTAATAGGGACTGCAAGCCTCCTGAGACTAAGAAACTGCAAACAGGGCTTGTAAGTCCCTATCAAAAATGGTGCGGGGCAGCAGAGGAGATAGCAGTAAGCCCCACCAGCCACCCATTTCTGCCTTGTGAAAGAATCCTGACAGAGGCGGATCTAGGGTGTGGCAATTGGGGCATGTGCCCCGGGTGCCATTTGTGGGAGACCGCAAAAGGTGCCATCCCGCCATGCCCACTGGACACCCTCATACCTTTCCACACCTGCCTGCCCCCTTCTGGACATTTCTGCACCCTTCCACGCCCACCTGCCACCCCCCACGCCCTTCCTCACCTGCCTGCCATCCCTGCACACTTTCTCACCCTCCCGCCACCTCCCCACACCCTTCTGCGCCTGCCCGCCACCTCCCTACCTACTTTCTTTCCCGCCCACCAACTCCCCGCACATTTCTGCACCCTTCCACACCTGCTCACCACCTTCCCACACATTTTCTCACCTGCCAACCACTTCCCCCTGCACTTCCACGCTTTCCTGCCATCTCTCCACACCCTTCCATGCCTGCCTGCACCTCCCTGCACATTTCCATGCTCGCCTGCCACTTACCCAGACATTTTCTCACCCACTCACCACTTCCCCATGCATTTCCATGCCCTCCTGCCACCCCCTGAGCATTTCTGAGCCTGTCTGCCACCTCCTGGTGCACTTTCTTGCCTGTCCGCCACCTTCCCGTGCCTGCCTGCTATCTCCTCCATGTGCTCTTCTGTACCCACTCACTGCCACCCCTCTGTCCTTCCTGCCCATTTAGGGATGGTGGTGGCGGCAGCAGTAGCAGTGCCTAAGGGATGCAACTTTGGTGCTTGCCTCAGGTACTGCTGAGCCTAGGTATGCCTCTGAACCCTGATACCTCAAAGGAATCCGCAGTGGGTTGAATACGGTGATCAATTTTTTTTGGGTGTGTTAAATATTGTTTGGGAAGGCCTAGATTTATTCACATTTTTTTCACTTTCATGGGAGTCCTGTGCCCCTAACCCTAGTGAAAACGGAGGGATGACTGTGCAATGATGAAACTTCATAATAGAGAATAGGATGAGCTGTGTCAGAAACAATTCCATTGCTTAAGAAAACTAATGGGGATTCTTCTTGTCTATTATTCTCTGGCTATTTAGACAAAATTCTCCATAAGGTGTATATCTAATGTCTGGATTTAGGCTCTGAAAATGAATTCCTTGTCTTCTAAAGTGTTTTGTAATTCTGGACAAGCAATTTTTGAAACAGGAAACTCCTGAGGCTTAAGACGTGAGCTTTGGTTTCAAGCAGTTTTATGCAATCTTGGCATCGATCTTCTACAAATTCTTATAAAGAACAGAAGAGTCTCCAGTCCTATGGCTCACACTTGGAGAGTAGCAGGAGAGAGATCTGTTCACAGATATATCTGTCTTTTGTATTGTAATCCCAGACGTCATTCACTTTAGCTTCCAGAAAATTGAGTCAGCACAGCCAATAGGGAGGAACAGCAGGAGCTGAAGTCCAACAACATCTGGAAGATACTCCTAAAACACAGTAAGAGAAAGACTGGACCGTATTCTTAACTGTGTAGTATAATGCAGTGTTATATGAATATGATTTGGTAGGAGAATAAATAGTGAATACAACAAAAGAGAAAAACAGGACACTGTCTTCTTGTATTGACATCTATGTTGAGTATTAAGTATAGAATAACACCTTATTGTCAACTATATTAAGATCAGCATGATCAACCTTATTTATTGCTATTGTGTGCCTTCAAGTCATTTCTGACTCATGGTGCCCCAAAGGAAAAGCTATTACAGGATTTTCCAGGGCTGAGAATATATGATTTCCCAAGGTTGTCCAGTGAGTTTCCATGGCCAAGCAGGGAATCAAACCCTAGTCTCCGGAGTTGTAGTCCAATGTTCAAACTATGCTGGCTCTTCTCCTTTAAACCCTGCCATTTTCAAAAACTCAAAGTGGCTTAAATTAAAACACAATGCATCTAAAACATAACAAAGATCACATTAAAATGGAATCAAACTGTCAGCATTTAAAAACAAGTTAAAGCATGCAATTAAAAGTGATGAAAAGAGGTTAAAAACAGTACAATTAAAACAACAAAAAGAGTACAGCACCCTCATTAAAACTTTCAGTTCTTAAAAGCCTGTCAGAATAATAAAAGTCTTTGCCTACCGATGGAAGAACTGCAAATTGGGGACTATTCTGGCCTCCCTGGAAAGAGAATTCTAGAACCTAGGGGCAGCCACCAAGAAGGCATTTTGTAACAATTTATAAGCATCTGTTCTCAGTGCACTTATTTCTCTGGATTTCAAGTAGAAAAACCTTATGTCTATTTCTGGCTTAGGCTTATTTGTTTTCCAGAAGTATTTCTGTATACTAATTTTTGTTTGCTCCTCTTGTGAGAAGAAAGACTCGAAGCTCTTCTGGGTTCAACAACAAGCCCACTGGGTTCCCTTGCAAAACCATGTTGTAGTAGGCCCAAGTAATCAGCAACTTTGAGAGGAACATGCTGGCACTTTGGCTGGGAGAGAGAGAAAGAATGGTTTTAAACACTTGAGTGCTGAGGAAGCAATCTGTTCAGAGTGCTTGCCAGGGTATCAACTGAAGGGAAAGAAGAAAAATATTTTTAATGTTTATTATAAAAATAGTCAATATAAACTTTGCAGAGCCATTTCACTTCATGCACAGCTCCTGGAAATCAAATTGTTAGAAAACACTGCATTTTCTTAGAGGAACCCATTTACACCAGGTTATTGTACATGATGTCTTGCTGGGATATAAAGAGTTGCAAGAAATTATATCAGATGTTTTATCCGTTATTTCTCTCCAAAATCCTTGTGTATGTCACTTCATTTCAGGCATTCATTCTAAAAAGAACTCAGTCCCTTCTTGCTGGTCTTTTTTAGTTATTCTGAGTAGGCCTAAAAAGAAGGAAGGGGTCATGTGGTACCTTTAAGAATAACTAATTTATCCTGCATAAGCTTTCCTGGACTCCAGTGCATTTCTTCAGATGTGCAGAGGGAAAGCCCAGTATCTGGACTGACATATATACAAATGCTTCAGAGTGGGAGAGGGAGTATGAGATGTAGCAGAAATATAAAACATGCTAGCATATATATCCTTGTACTGAGATTTTACTCCTAGTATCTGAAGACGTGGGCCGGCATCCACGAAAGCTTATGTTGAAAGCTCCTTCCTTCTTTTTATACTGAAGCAGATAAAAGATGCTCTCTCTCTCTTTCTCTCTGTCTCTGTGGGTAGAAAAGTAGAAAAAGCAGAAAATATTGCACTGGGTTATATCTAGTCAGCAGTTACACCTACTAAATTCAACAAGACTTATTCTCTGATGAATACAGGTTTGCAATCTGACAATATTATTTCTGGTTTATCTTGATCCATGCCTCCTCCTCAGATTTCAGAGGGTAACATTCTTCTGTCTTCCTTTTTTTCCTATTTTGTTTTATTTTGAATAAACCCTTTGAATACACCTTCAAGGGCCAGCATGGTATAGTGGTTTGAGCATTAGACTACAACCCTGGAGATCAAGGTTTGGTTTCCTACTCAGCCATGGAAACCCACTGGATGACCTTGGGTGCGTCACATACTCTCAGCCCCAGAAAATCCTGTGACAGGTTTGCCTTAGGGTCACCATAACAACAGCAGCAGCAACGACAACATTTTTGCCCTGTATTTGTTCTTTCTGGGCTGTTTTTGGCCGAACAAGGGGTTTTGTCCAAACTGTAAGTCATCAGATGTCACACGTGCTTTTATCAGAGGCTCTCCACTCTCTCCAAGGTTCAAGAGGAATTTTGAATAAAGCAAATATTTCAAATATTCTTTTTTTTTGAGGGGGGGATGACATGTGGTTCAGAGGCTACACTTTTTCCCACCCCATTAGCTGTAGGCTTATGTTGTGATTATTCAGCATTTTATCAGTAGTGTTATTAGTCAAATGCCTCATTATGGCACTTTTCAGATGCAGTTCTAGGGCATATTTTTGATCCTGGGGAAGTTGTGAAAATTGTTTTTTTTTCTATAACACTTGGCAGAAATGTTTATCCACCACTCCAGAGAGGGCAGTAAATCCCTGTTCCACTTTTGTGAGGTTTCCAAGCAAACCTCTTAACTTTGACAAATGGGGTTCCAAAGGAACTGTATGGAAACAGAGTTGAAAATATCACAGGAATTTAAAATACAGTAACTCTAATAACCTATGATAGGAAAATGGATTTGGGAACTGAAATGGAAAATTTGTACTGAAAATGTATGGGTGCTTTTAGTTTGAGACAGGCTATCTTTACTGTGCCATGAAATGGAAATACTGGTATGTGTGTGTGTCTGTGTATCCACAGAGGTCTCACAATGCCAACCTCTGAAAGATTTAAACAGTAACCATATGAAACAGATTTGGTTCCAAAGGTTGAATTAATGAAATCCAGGATTTAAAAGGAACACAGGCATGGTTATACAATTTTCAAGCTACGTACATTTCATGGCGTGAAATCATACCCAGCAGAAATAAGGTGCTGGTTGGCTCTTCTGAAAATAATTTCTCACAGGTGTTGTATTATTGATAAGTGAAGTTCAATTCAGATAAAAATGTCTGCTTCCAAAGATGGATGCCACAGATGATGGGAAGGTTGAGTCTGAAAGAGTGTTCTTTGTTTACTGTTTTTAAAGTAAATAGCAAAGGCTATGAGCAGTCCCTTCCTCTGCATTACCCAAATTAAAAAAGGTGGAAGAAAAAGCCCACAATTTTGAATGAGACCGGCCTAATCAAACATCTCTCAGTTACCAGGTCTCTGACATCTTCATCTGAATATATGTTATGCATGCTATTCAGGGGCATCAAATTGTACACAATGGGTTGGAGCTAAAAGGTGAAGCTGTCTTAACTCATCCTTGAAGGTACTTGAAGCGGGTGGGGGGAGGACATTGAACATTTTTTGCTCTGAGCCTTGCAGACCTGGTGGTTTTGGTCTTTCGGATCCCCAACAAAAGTTGGCATCCCTATGCCATTATATTGTTGACGGGTAGCCATGTCCTCAGATGCCTTTTCAAACAAGAACAGGTATTTTCTATTGCCCTGTACCAGAGTTAAAATTTCTAACTTGTGAATGAGACCTTATCTTGTCAAAAGAGATATCTAGGCTTAGGACTGTTATTCCCATTTTTCTCCATGACTGTAAAGGTACTCTGTGAGGTAATGTGTATATTGGCTGTATATTTTTATATATATATATATATATATATATAAGAGAGAGAGAGAGATCACAAGTGTGAGTGTGGGAGGGAGGAAGAATGGAGGAGTGCATAAATAAATAAGAAATAAATAAGAATATAATTTTAATTAATTAATTGATGTAACTATCTATTGATATATGAGCTATACCATCTTTCCTCCCAACATAAGACTCAATACAGCTCCAAAACAGATTAAAACAAAGTACAGCTAAAAATAATCATTATAATAAAAACAGCTTAAAAGCAATTAAATAAGCTATCCTGTTTTTCAAAAAGCACTATTGTAAATAGTTTAAAAGCACTTTTGGTTCCACAGACTGCTTTTAGCAAGAGTAAAATGTGAAAGTCATAAAAACAGAAATGGACATGCTTTAAAAGATCTAAGTATTCTCTCTTCTCAAACAAATGATAATAGTCATACAGAGTTCTTTTTGGCTGACTATGGAGAGCTACACTGAGCATCTATAGGTTTAAATGAGTAATCGTTTGCTTTTGTGTGTGTATAAAACTGTTGGCAAAATTATGGAAGACACTTCTTCACTGTAGATACAGGTAGGATTCAGACTTGGTCATCCTTTGTGGGAGAAAGGTGGGATATAAACTCAATCAATCAATCACATCCTATGTAATTTAAGGTAGTAATTACCCATTTCAGTCCCATTAATTTCAGTAGATTTGCTCTAGGGGTGATAAAATCTAGATGCAACCTAATATTTTTTATATCATTGATTACTAAGAATTGAAAGAAGCTATGGGAGAATTAATTGTATAATCCCATTGCATTTGCGGTGGTTGAAGTCACTGTCCAATTTTTATTGCAGCCAAGTATCTCTTTATTAAAATGCACTTTAGTTGCTTGCCCTGCGGCAAGAGCGAGCTGGAATAACCATACTTACACAAAGGTTGGAAGACTAAGGCCACAGCTTTATTGACTATAGTTGTGACAGAGTTGACATGTGCATGGGTCCAGACCCAGGCATCAAGCAACCCTCCTGACGGCTGATGAGCCTGATAACCCACCAGGCCGGGATCGACACAGTGGCAGGCATGAAGGCCACCTGCTCACCAAGGAGTGCAGAGGATGTGTGCCCCGCCATCTGGCATACCCACTTTTCCTTGCACTCTTAACGACCCAAGTCTCCATGTCATGGCCTGAGAAACCACCATCCCCTATCCAGGACCCATGCCAATGCGAGAACTCCACCCACTACTGATGACCACAACCACTTCTGCCAGGGAGGTGGGAGGGACAATGCCATGGAAGAAACTGAGCTCTGGCTGGGGAGGAGGTCACCTAAATACTCTACAGACTGACCAGACAGAAAACTGCAGCCAACTGTGGCTCCAGTCCCAGCACCCAATGAATCCAAACCAGTGATTTGAACATATTGGCTGCCGGCTGATGGGGTCTCCATAAGCAGCCTTGGGGCCCCTGGGAAGATGGAAGCAGCCACTCCAAGACCTCATGGCTGCAGGAGCCAAAACATCACTCTGACCTGTCTCACAAACATGCCTCTTGATAAGTCAATCAGTGATGTTTTCTTTGCTTTTTAATTTTCTATCTCCACCACTTGATACTCAAAACATTATTCCCTTAACACATACCCTGTACTTGGGTTCTAGGCTATAAGCAAGGAATAAACAGACCAGAAGACTCAGGCCTGTATCCTATTATTGGTCCCATCTGGAGCAGACAGATTGAATTGCTGTTCAAGAATTCATTCAATTGGTCTACTTTAATTGGAACTAGCCAGCAGGATCCAGGCCTCATTTAAAAGTCTAATCAAAATGTTATTGCTCAGATAAAACATGCTTGTGTGTTTGGATGTTCAGTTATATATAAGGAGTGTACTTGTGAGTATGACTTCTTGGTTTCTTGTTTTTAAAGCAACTGTTTTACTTTCTCATCATAATGCAGTTACCAGTTACCCTGTTTTCACCCTCTGCTCCAATTAGCTCACTCAGAGTGACTCATAGGTCTGGATCTGAAGTTCTCCCTCTGGACAGGAATTTGACTGGAAGCATATCGAGCTGTAAAAAGTCTATTAGCTGTCTCTCATGTTGGACGAACAGCTCTCTGAGACAAATTATATCTTTAACAGAAAGCCTTGCTTCTGCTTCAAACAGTCTTCCTTCTGGTCCTAGACTTCTCAAAGAGAGATAAACAAAGAAGAAACCACTCTGTTCCCTTCTGACCAGTCTCACTGCTTTTTGATATCAACTGCCTTGAACTGACAAATCAGAAAAGGACTGTTTCTGGGATATTCCTTTGTTAGAGATCCTCACAGCTTCTGCTTTCTATTATTTCCCTGATGCCTTTTCTTCAGCCTCTTCCCTGAGACTATCCTGCTGTCTTCTCATCCTATAAATTATTCTCTTGCCTGGTTATCTGTCCAGACTAACCTACTGAAGCTTGATGATGCTAGGACTGTTCTTACCTACTTTATACCTACTTTCAGTATAGGAATACAGTGTGCCCACAGTATCCGTTAGGGTTTGGTTCCAGAACCCTATGCCAACATTCGTGGATGCTGAAATTTCATTATGTACAATGCTGTGACAAAATGGCATCCCTTATTTAAAATGCAAACTCAAAAGTTTGCTTTTGGATTTTTTTTTAATGTTTTTAAGCCATGGTTGGTTGAATCCATGCATACAGAATCCATGGATAGGAAGGACAGATTGTATTCTAATCAGTGAGTTTTAAACCATTGCTACCAGCCAGTGCATTGGTTTGTATTTATGAGTTTGTAAGAGTCAAAATAATGTTCATTAATTGCTGTATCACACTCTGATCTTTCTCTTCTCCTTTTGTGTATGTAAATATATAGCTCAACTGTAAACCTGCTAAGGCCTATAACTCCTTTTTGTAACAGAGACAGTTTTATTAACAGTTTGCAGGATACAAAAACAAGCCTCATACACAGAGTAACTCTTAGGCCTCAGTTAGATCTAACCTTTCACCTCTCAACAACTTCTAATCACTACCATATGACATAGCACAATATTTATAAACATATTTTACCTACAGGATTTATAATAGGGCTGTACAGCCAATTCGACTGACTCCCAAATCATGAAGCAAATCAGAAGAGACTATCCCAATTTGGTTCCTGAGTGGAATGGCATAATCTCATGTGCTTTGGATTGATTTGGAGATATGGAGCTTAAAAATAAACAAGAAAAAGCCAGAGAATAAGTCTTTGTGAAGATGATCTAAGGAAAGCACCTGGCTGATGTGATACAAAGAGCGAGGAAGAAAGATGACCATTGCTCATTGTAAGCTCTATTGTCCAGTCTGATGCAACAATCTAATAAGCACTCTCGTCATATTGCTTATGAGGCATTGATCACTGAAGTTATATAATGACTTCTCATATATATATATATATATATATATATATATATATATCTGTGTTAGTAGCAGATAGTGAAGGAACTGCAGTGACTGATGGTGGTGACTGTTGATTGACCTTTAATTTGGTTTCTTTGTGTTCTTTTAAATTTCCCTCTGTATTATTGAATATCCTAGGCTTAATCTTGTGTTTGCCTTTATGATTAATTTGTCCATGTAATGACTTAATGTGTTTTTATTTACTGAAACATATTCCCTCCTGGAATTAGTTACCCCAACCATTGTGAAGGCAGGCAGTCTGAATCACTACAGAAAAGGCAGAGCATTTTCTGTAACCACTCTAATAAGATGGAAGCAGGTCCTGTGATTCACGTCTGCCTTTACTAAGCAGGAAATAAGCAAAGAGCTGCCTGTAAAGGCACCAGATCCCATCTGAACTTGGAAGCTAAGCAGGGTCAGCTCTGGTTAGCACTTGGATTGGAGATAGTCAATGAATACAAGGTGCTGTAGGCTGTATTTCAGAGGGGGGACTGACAAAGCCTCCTCTGAGTACTGCATGCCTGAGAAAACTCTATTAAATTAATTGGGTCACTGTAAGTTGATAGGCAATCTGAAGGCACCTACAGAGACAGACATTATATATGTGCCAAGGAAAGGGCAATGCTAAGCCTTTCTGAATCTGTTGATGTAAGTCCAAAAGACATTTAATAACACAAGCTTGAAAATGTAGTGAGATTTATTCTCTTTATAGTTAATGTGTGACATATACACACAAATAAGCAAGGATTTTCTTCTCTCTCTCTCTCCCTCTCTTTCAAAAACCTCTACTTTACAGCACCAGTACTGTTGTGAAACCTTAAGGGGCAGGCAGCATGTACTCTTGCTGAAAAAACAGATAGCAGAAAAGTCCAAGGAACCTGTAGGAGAGGCAAGACTTAGGCAAGAGTAAGAATTTAGGATTATAACAGTAACAACTCACTGTCCCTTTTCTCCCCTCTCAGGCTTATGTAAGCAATCCTGGAAGGGGACATATGAAGCCATGAAAGGGAAGTTTTCAAATGCTTAAAGGGGATCTTACCACTTAAATGCTGTTAATAAAGCATGATTTTGTTTCTGCCCCGCACTTCTTTATGCTGTGCCATTGTATTTCACCAGTCGGGTACATGATAAGCATGTACTTTCTGATAGAATGAAACAGTACATGCTTGTCAAACACTCTGTTATTATCATTATTATATTTCTTAGTTTAACGGATTTAGCTGTTTCATTTTCTGATCCAGTACAAAACGGGCCCAGATGTGAATAATTGAGTAAGCCTCCAAACTGAATTGGAATCCCTGTATACAATCCTAAATTACAGATTTTCCAGAGAAAGCAACTGCAACCCAGAATGTGGCAAACTTAATAGCTATCTGATTACAAGCCAGTGGCTTAATAATTTAGCTAGCCTTTCATTTACAATAACGAGTTGATCAGTGCTTTTACAGTAGGGATGCACAGTTTGTGGCCCAGTCTGTGATTCCCAGTCTGTACAGTGTACAGGCCCCATAATCCACACAGGACAAAGTGTAGTGTTGGTAAGAGAAGCCTTGTGCTTTTTTTCTTTGGGATAGTTTAAAGGGCAATGGTAAAGGATGAACCAAGTGGTCAGAAAGCTTCCTGTGTGAATGACTCTTGTATTCCATTAGGTGACAAGATAACGGCTCTTGAGAAGCAAAGTATGCTGGCACAAGAGCTCTTTCCTTGCTCTCCCTAATAGCACATATATAATATTTATATACAGCATGGAGGGGAATGCGTCAAAGATGTGCAAATGGACTAATCAAACAGGAGCTGACTTACATAGACCTCTTCAGGGAAGTGGAGATGTAGTTATGGCTTACAGCAATAATGTATAGCTGACATGTGGTTTTTTCAACCTGAGGTCCTCCTATGCACATAGTCTTTCCTCCATAGAACTTAATAAATCAGACTTCTTGTCCCCTTCCAAGAAATTATATGTATTGTCTAATGTCAGACTTTATATCAGTAGCTCACTGTCCTTTTGGCTTGAGTCCGGTAACATCATTGGACATTATTCATATTTGTCCTTTGCTCTTCCCTGGTTGCTGTTTGAATTAGGTTGTCTCACACAGGGTTTCTAAGGTACAAGACATTCAGGAATGGTTACCACTCTTTCTTATGAATAGTACCAACCGCTGTTATCTATAAGAGATCGTCTGCCAGTATCACTTCTTGTTATTGCTGCTGCCCAGGAGCTTCTCTACCACCCACTGAAGAGGAGGGATGAATCTTAGTCATATGTCTTTACTTTGATCTTTACTCTTTGGATGACCCTACTAGGAGTCTAGATTTTTCATAGTTCAGACTCCTGATGCTGTTACTTTTAGTCCTTTTGACACACTCATGTTGGAGAAATATAATTTAAAAGAAAAATAGCACTATCAAATTCAGTGCCCAAACAAAACCTGGCTCCTGTGATTTCCTCAAGATCTGAATCCTAGCAGGATGTAATGAGGCACAGGGCCCAGTGAAAGATCAGATAAAAACCAAAACTTTATGACTTGCATACAGTCCCCTGTCCTGCACACAGTGAAGTCTATATTAGGACAGGGGCAAATTGACATTGAAAGTTATAACAGTTTTATACCCTCCTTTCCTCAAGACTACTCCACAATGAGATTACCGCATTTATACTTTCCAAATGTTTTCCAAAAGAATGCTTTTTAGGGAATCTGTAGAATTCTGAAAATTACTGAGATCGTTTTGCAGTAATCTTCAGGAAAGGAAAATTTTAAACTATTATAACCTTAAATGTCAATTTGCCCTTCTCATGACATAGACCTTACTTTATGCAGGTGCTGAGGCCATGTGAATGTGAGAAAGATTTGCCTCTATGTGATCCTTCACTGTGTCTTGTGTCTGGTTGGAGTCCTGTTAGGATTCAGATCTGGAAGAAATCATAGGACCAAGGTTTTGCTAGGGCACAACTTCGGGTGAATTTCTTTCTCTCCATTTTCCTTTCCTTTCCTTTCTCCCAGCACTCAGACCCCTCCGCTGCAGGTGTGCATCTGAAACAGAATGAAGCCTATGCTGCAAATTGCATGTAGGAGACAACCATCTTCAAATGATCCATATTAGACATTAGATATGGACGGTACATCTGTTGCATTGAACAAAGTTAGTTGCACATGTTCTTGCTTGCCCTTTTATGCGTTTAGTCTTCACAGGTACAGAATGCCTGAACAGGGTTTGGGTAAATAGATCCAACTTCATATGCCATGGGAAAAGCAGGTTTGCCTTTAAGAATAAAAGATGGAAAAACCTAGCCAATTCATAAAGATGTTTTTTAAATCAGGCAAGCAGATATCTCCATGGTGATACAGACTGTACTGCAAAACACTGAAATGTAACAATATTATATAGCTGGAAGCTATCTTGCATAAAGTATTCCAGCTGTGCAACTTTCCTAATACAAATCTGTGATTTTTAGCTTTTACGCAAGTTATTGACATTCCTGATGACTGGATCCTTAATGCTTCTCCTTCCTTTCTATTTTGGCTTGATGTTTCTGATGGTCTGTCTCTTAAGCAATTGTGTTAAATAATCTATTTTGAATTTTATAAGGATATATATAATAACATTTTAATTAAAAAAATAACAAAAAACAGATTTGTTTATGAAATAAAAAACCTTATCACACAGCGTATGGTCCTGCCAAATGGAGGAAATCTCAAAACATAAATTGGAACAGAATTCCCCAACAGAGGTGACCACCTACAAGAACACGCTATCACTGATGCCTGCCTGCCAAATATCTCTCACAAAAGGGAACACAAGTAGGTCCTCCAGTATTGATCTCAACTCGATATTAGACTTCCCATTGACTGAAGGTTGACTTGAAGTTGCAACCAGGAAGGCAAATGTTAAAAGAAACACAATTCAAATGTGTAGCATATTGACAGGGTACGCTGGTTTATGCTTCCTCTAGGGGAAGGGGAAGTCTTTCTATTAATGATTTTGCATAGTTTTAATCTGTTTTGTTTTTAAATATGTTAGTCACCTTGAGTCCCAAATACTCAGTTAAAAACAAATTGTTGAAAACCAGAGGTGCCTAACAACATTAACAATCAGAAAATAATTGGTTTGTTTTGTAATTGTATTGTTATATAACCTTATTTTCTTCTGCTGTTTATGAGTCTGCTGCTTTTCAAGGTGGTCACACATCCAGCTGTTCCACTTACAGATTTTCTTTTCCACTTGTAATTTCTGCTTGACATCATAGCAACATGGATGAGTTCGCACATTTGCACTGGAGGGTATGTTATTGACTTGGATGCATGAAGTTGCTAACACAAATCACTTTAGCTGGTGAGTAGTTATGTTACCACACTGTACACCCCCACTCTGCGGGCTGTGCTATTTTCATAATTGGATGTATTTATGGCTGAAACACATATTTGAAAGAGCAATGGCTATAAACATCTTGACAGGTTAGGATGACCTCAGATATGTTCAGGTCATAAGAGGCTTAGGCAGGAAAACCTAATGCTAATGAGCTTCTGATAATCCTTTCAAAAACTGCAAGCTACAAGCAGTCCCAAAGACAACAGAAGACAAAACTGCCTAGGTGAAGATATCAGGGACCTTACTATGAGCATATCTTATTCATACTATTTGGCCAAAACAGTAAGAAATTGTCATGACTCCCATCAATGTTTTGTCACCTAGATTTAAGACAATCAGCCCATTTCAGACTCCTTTGTCAATCCTGTGTAAAAGCCATTACCGCTTAGTCTGTGCACCTCCTTCAGGGCTGGAGGTCTTAAAACTCTAACTCCCCTCCCAATAAATTGTAGTAATTGGATGCAATATTGTGATACCCACACCTCTGTTCATTCTTGCTACCCTCAGATGCACTGTCTGAGCCACTCCGCTTTAACCTCCTGCTTCAGGACTGGTAACTATCACCCTTCTCACCCATTCTCTCTCTATCCAACCTTTCTTGCCTTACTTACTGGTAGCCTCATATGGTTCTTGAGAGTGTCTGATTTCTTGTGTGTTTGTTAGTTCCAAATAAAATACCTTGTTTAACTTTTAACTGGAGTCTTCTGTATTGTTAGTACTGGTATACAAAGATGAAAATATCCTGCTGTTACGCTCCTCTCTCAGGCCTTCTTTGAGCTATAATTCCCCAAATTCTATGGAGATGCTGGCATTGTGGGTGGGACCTCAGAGTCCCCCACCTCTTGGGTAACATTGATGATACAAATGCTATATCATTGATTTTTAGCATCCACAGAAAATGTCCCCCAAATGGGAACTAAGAGACAATAGTTGGATGTTAGGTGCTTGGGTTCTCTCACTAAAGAGCTTTGGTGTGAATAGCACATCTATCATAGTAAGAACAGGAGGCATACAGTCAGATGCTTTTAATGAAATAGAGACATAGAACCAGGAAGTAGAATGTATGAAGAACATTCTTTTATCTTGTAGCCTCTACAAGCAGGTTAGGCAATATAGAATTAACCCATTATTGAGTAACTACCAGGAAAATCTGCCCAATTCTATGTCAAGTTCTTATTAGAAGACAAGTCTGCCTGCATGACTTTGGCTGTTGCCGTTTCTCTCTGAGGCAGTCAGGATTAGAGAACAATTTGTATCAGATAAAGGTTTGAAGTAAGCCTTCTGCCATTTGTTTAGTACTTGAAGCATTTTAATTGGTCTTTACATTTTGAATCTATATTCTGTCCAAATATTTGATGTGCTTTTATTTCATTTTGTACATCCTGTATGCATTTTATATGTTTATATGTTCGCCATATTATGGTCTTTGGGCCATGATAAATACTACTGCTGTGGACTATGCATTAAAGAATATGAGATTTGGAAAGATTCAACAAATGAGAACCTTCTGTGTGTGTGTGTTTGTGTGTGTGTATGAGAGAGAGAGATTGGGGGAGATCAATCTATACATGGAACAACATAGTTATTTTCTTTTGTTAATGGAAATTTGATAAACTGAATTGCTTTGTAAAAAGCAAAATATTTGGTCCAAGACTTAGTGTTATCAGACTTCCAAAACTTTCAAATGCTCTTCATTTTCATTTTTCATTTAGTGCCACTTCTCACATAATTTTCATAATAATTTTAACAAAACAATTTATTTCACTATGGAAAACAGATGATATAAATTAAAGCACAATTTAAAAACTCCATAGTCTCTTCTGCACATACAACAGGAGGCTGCATAGCTTCTGGCATGTCTTAACACTTCATACACAAGAAAATAAATGCCTCAGATTCTCAACTGGCAGATCTAGGATAGCAGCCCCAAATGACAGTGTATTAAATGAACACTGAGAAGTGATTCCACACCTGAAAACAGTGGGGGTTAGTGGTTTTGATGACAGTAGTAATGTTGAATCTGCTTTGTCTGAACTTTAACAGAACCCAAATAGGTTGAGCACCTTGAATAAGCACTTTTACAGTTCAGACTAAAATCTAAAGAGGATTCATTGCCCCACTGACATCAGAGCTGGCAGTCTCCAATGGCTGAGATCAACACATCAGCTGGGGAGGTGGGACTTAATACACAGCATAATGTAAAGCGGAAGGAAGGAAGGAAGGAAGGAAGGAAGGAAGGAAGGAAGGAAGGAAGGAAGGAAGATCTGACTATCATGTTGATCAGTTAAAGCAGCAGAAGGTGACATTTATATCAGGCTGGTCCAGGGCACTTGACAATTACAGTGGCTGATGTTGTCCCCATTTTTTTCTTTCCATCTGAGATCTCTGAGGCTTAAGCACAGACAGTTCATGGCAGTTTCCATTTGAGTCTGAACATCACCTGACATCTATAGGGTAGCCTTCTTATTTTAGATTAGATTTCAAACATTACAGGAAAATATTTCAGAATAATGCAGAAACATACATTGTGACAAAAGACAGCAAGATAGGGGGAAGTGGCCTTTTGTCCAGTTATTCCTATATTGGCAGACTGTTGTATGTATGTGGCCATACACAATATAATTAATAGAACTAATTTACATGTTTTTTTTTTTAAATTTAACCCAAATAATTCTAAAGGTTATAACATGATCAGCACCTGGAAAATTCTCAAAATTCTCAATCTAGCATAACCATGGAGATTTAGATTTACAGTCTGGATATGATACCATTGAACAAAATTTAGCTGTCAGAACAGAGATTGTACATTGAATGATATAAGAACTTCACATTCTGTAATTTTAAACAGAAATCAGCAGGCAGGAAAAGAATAGTTTATGTAACCTACACACCAAGGCTCAAGGCTGATGTGAAACTTACCAGCATAGAGGAAACCATTTGGACAATGATCTAACTTTGACAGGCAATGGAAACACCCAAAGTCTTGAATTTTTCATTTCTTTTGGAAAAGTCCTTTGTTAGTTCATGGAGAAGGCCTAGTACATCCTGTATCCCAATAGTATTATTAGGTGGTTCTGAATTTTGTTAAAAGTAAGATCTTACAGTTCATTTTCACTTATGGGGTTCATCAACTCTATTCCCCACAGTAGTAGGGTTCATCCACTCCCTTAAATCTTTGAGGAAAGTTTTTTAGGGGGAATAAAAGGATAAAAAAAATATACACTATCCAAATGGCAGTTTTACAGATGGTAACATTCTTTTCAGGCTGTTGGAAAATGAACTTCTCATAATCTGCTCATCAAAGCTAAGCTGAACTATACTGAACTGAACTGTACTGTACTGAAAGACAGCTTTAAAATACAAAGACCTGGCAATGAACTCTGCAAAAACAAACAGGCAATCTGATTACAAAAGGATGCCTTCTGTCCAGTTTGTGTCTGCTTGATGAAATAAGCTTATCAGGTTAACACTGAGCAGGTCATGGAGAATGAGAAAGTGAACAATAATCACAACTCAACAGCCATCTTCTTGACCTGTAATAATCAGCATTTGCCTGAACTGGCAATCTTTGACTTCTATTAGAATGCAATTTCACACTATACTGTGAGAGGTCACACAGGCACCAAAGGGAGTCATGTTGATTGCACTTCCAGCAGATTTTCATCAGATGTGTTCCATTTAGAAGAGCAGAGATGTTAACTAAGTCAGCAAACTCATTTTGTTCTCCGATATAGTTGTGCTTCTCATTCTCAATATCTAGCAAGACAGGATCCACAGGTTAAATAGTGTTCACAGGCAAATCTGCCCTGGTCATCTTGATGGCCTTCTCACAACAGTGCAAGACAAGAAGGCAAAAAAAGCATACAACCAGTCTCATTAGCATCCAACCCACAGGGAGTAATTCAAAGAAGAAATGTATCAGGCATCACAAAGTATTAGAGACATTAGCTTACCATTTAGTGATTTTATTATTTTTGTGAAAAAACAAGGAAGATCCTTCAGTTCATCTGCTCCCACCACCACCATTCTTCACTCTGAATCCAGTTTGAGACAAAGTTTCAAATGGCTTAATCCTAGCTTCCAGAAAAAAGATTGATTAGGGATGTATGACTCACTCTTAAAACTTTGATACTGGTGTTCTGAATGGTTGCGTACTCTTGTCTACTCTGTCATTATTATCATCTTTATTTATATCCTGCTTTTTTCCTTGGAAAGATTCAAAACGACTTATAATATACTAAAAAAGAAAACATAGCTAAAACCCAATGACATGCAAAAGACCTACAAAAAAATACATATTAAAAATAATTAACAAATCACAATTAAAAATAACCAGCACATTTCTTCAATCAGGCAATGATCACATACTGAATGCCTGACAAAATAAAAATGTCTAATTGTCTATGGAAAGAAGGGAGGGAGGGTGCCACTCTGACCTCTTTGAGAAGGGAGTTCCACAGCCTGGGAGCAGTCACTGAAAAGCTCCTCTTCTGTGTTCCCACCAAATACACCTGTGAGGGTGATGGGACAGAGAGAAGGGCCCCTCCAGCAGATCTCAAAGCCCAGGCTGGTTTGTAGGGAGGGAATATAGTCCTTCAGATAACCTGGACCTGAGATGCGTAGGGCTTTAAAAGTCAACACCAGCACTTTGAATTGTGCTCGGAAGCAGACCAGCAACCAGGGAAGCAGTTGCAGCAGGGGGATTATGTGATCCCTGCATCCAGCCCTGTCAACGCCAAGGCCTGGCAAGCAGCCAAGGGAGCTGGCTACAGGTCTCTTGCAGATAAGGCAGGGAATAAATTAAAGGGCTTTACTTCAGCAGAACAGAACAGGAAAAATAGCAGTAAATACCGGCAGCAGGGAGACTCCCTGGCTGTTACGTCACAGCCAGGCGAGCACACAGTCAAAGTCTGTTTGAACAAAAAAAGTTACCAGAGCTGTTCCGGGATCAAGAGGTGGCGACGTTCCAGCAGGTCGGGCAGCGTTTCAGGAGGCCAAGCTGGGATCCATAACAAGCACTTTGCCCAGAATGGTCAGTTGTGAGCCGACAAAAGACCCAAGGCTGAGTAATTGTTTTTATAGGCAGATCACTCCTCCAGGTGTTATCGCAGCTGGGCCCTGATTGCCTGGCGTTTTCTATTTAAACGTTCTGACCTCCTGAGAGCACTCTTTTGCTCCCGATGCTGCTGGTAAGTAGGCACCTGCTCTTGAAACTCACCATCCGACTCCTCTGGCTGGGCTGGGTCTGGGCAGCCCCTGGCTCTGCTGCTGGGACTACTGGGGCCAAGAGCTCTGTGCCTGGGGCAGCCTCGGGAGTGGGCTGTGCTGGTGCAGCAGGCTCCAGGGACTCTGGCTCAGACTCAGAGCTAGTGTCCTGGAGTTCCAGGGTCCTGACAAGCCCCAGTTAACAATCTGGCTGCAGGTTTTTGGACCAGCTGAAGTTTCCGAGTACTCTTCAAAGGCAGCCCCACTTACAGTGCATTACTATAATCCAACTGAGATGTAAGCAAGGCATGTGATACTGTGGCCAGGTCTGATGTCTCAAGGAACAGGCACAGCTCATGCACAAGCCTTAATTGCACAAAGGCACTCCTGGCTATTGCTGAAAACCGGTTTTCCAGGCTCAGAGTTGAATCCAGAAGCACCTTCACTTTGCGGACCTGCATCTTTAGCAGGAGTGTAACCCCACCTAACACAGGCTGAATCCTTACTCTCTGATCTTCCTTTCTACTGACCAGGAGCACCTTTGTCTTGTCTGGATTATTCCAATTTGTGCCCTCATCCAGTCTATTACTGATGATAGGCACTGGTTTAGGACCACAACAGTTTCCCTAGCTTGTGGTGGAAAGGAGTAATAAAATAGGGTGTTATCTGCATACTGATGGCACCAAACCCCAACACTTTTCCATGGTTTTGTGTAAATGTTAAATAGCATGGGGGACAAAACTGAACGGTGAGAAGCCCCAGGCCAAAGGACAAAGGCAACATGACATTGTGGATTTCGTGCTCCAGGAAGGAATCAAATCATTATAAAACAGTGCCCCCCAAGTCCCATCCCTGCAAGGCAACCCAGAAGGATAGCATGGTCAATGGTGTCCAAAGCTGCCAGGAGGTCCAGTAGAACAAACATGGACACACTCCCCCTGTCTACTTCCTGGCATAGGTCCACCAAGGTGATTAAAGCCATCTCAATCCCATGGCCAGGCCTGAAACCAAATTGAAATGTATCTAGATAACCCATTTCAGCCAGGAACCCCTGGAGTTGGGAGGTTACCACATGCTCTAGAACCTTGCCCAGAAATGGAATGTTAGAGACTGGCCAGTAATTATCCAAAATGGTGGGACTGAGGGATGGGTCTTTAGTATTGGTATTATAACAGCTTCTTTGAGGCAAGCTGGGACTTTACCTTGTTTTAAGGAGGGAATTAACCACACCCTCTACCCACCCGACCAGTCCCCCTCTGACTTTTGTAATAAGCCAAGAAGGGCAGGAGCACATGTGGTGCCTCTCATATTTCCAAGAATCTTGTCCACATCCTCAGGCCGTACAAATTGAAAAGTATCCATTATCACTGGACAAGCAAAGGCCAGAGTTAAATTCAATGGATCTGTATAAATCATAGCATCCAAGTCAGAGTGGATCTGAGCCATTTTATCTGCATAGTACCAGACAAATTGTTCACAATGGGCTGTTGAGTAGTCTGGATTTTTCTCTCTTGAGCCTGTGTTTGTAAAAGACCTGTGACCACTTGAAGCAGCTCTGCTGGCCGGCTCCCTGCAGACTCAATAGAGACAGAAAAGAATGTTGTCTTTGCTGCCTCGGTTGCCACAGAGTAGGCTCTCAAATAAGTGCTAGCCTGTGTTCAATCGTATGCATTCTGAGTTTTCTGCCAATGTCACTCTAGTTGCCTTTTCACATGTTTCATTGACACCAGTTCCCTGGAAAACCAGGAGGGTGGTTTGGCTCCATTACATGAGAGGGGACATTTAGGGGCAATCGTGTCCACTGCCCTGGCCATTTCTGTATTCCAGAGATCAGCCAGGACTTTGACAGGACCACCTATCAGGAAACTCCGCAAGAGCCATCAGGAATCCATCTGGATCCATAAGCCTCCTGGAGTGGACCATCTTAATGGGTCCCCCATCCCTGCAGAGATTCTGAGTTCCAGTGAATCTAAACCCCACCAGGTAGATAGATAGTTCCTCTACTCCTGGATCACACTCACCCCACCCACCACAGAAAACAAGGTCTAGAGTGTGCCCAGCAGTGTGAGTAGGGCCAGATACCACTTGGGACAGGCCCATGGTTTTCATGGCAGACATGAAATCCTGAGCGGTTCCTGACAGGATGGTTTCAACATGGATATTGAAATCTCTCAGTACTACAAGCTGGGAAGATACCAACACCAATCCCGAAATCACTCCAGCTAGTTCAGGAAGGGAGACTGTTGTGCAGTGGGATGGGTGGTATATCAACAGAGTCTGTAATCTATCATGCCCCTAGCCCTCAGCTTCAGGTACACTCAAACCCAGAGAACTGTGGGATGGGGCACCTGTACAAAGGGATGGAATTTTGGTAGGCTACTGCAACTCCACTTGCCCAACCTCCAAGTCTCACCTGCTGCTGAACAGAGAACCCTGGTGGACAAAACTGAGAGAGATTAATCCCCCCCCCAATATCCTCCTCCAACTAGGTCTCTGTGAAGCATGCCACGTTGGCATGCTCATCCATGATCAAGTCTGTCATCTACTACAGATTTTCTCAGGATTTTTTTCCCCATATTGTTTTATATATTCCAGTGTGTATAACTGTGAAGGCATACCAATAAGTATATAATTTATTATTTTTGATGGTAATGTGTATGCTAAAAGATGCATGTTCCTCTTACTTATTATAGTGTGGAGAAGACAGTGAGTTTAAATGGAGAATTATAAGAATCTAATGTTTTGAGAATTATAAGAATCTAATATTTAAATTTTTCTGCATGTTTTGGTATGTGTGTGTGCACACACATACACATGCACACACATGGGAAGTTCATCCCCAGGACAAAATCATTCTCCACCCTGCAAAGCATTCTTATCTCTCACACGATTATTTTAACAGTTCAATATTTAATAGTATTAGCTGCCAGCAGCACCTCTTCACCAGGGCTCTCAGAATTGTCTTGAACATGTATTTGCTGCAGTTCTCTTTTCCTCTTCTTCCTACAGCTTCTTACATTACTCCTCCTCCCTGCCAGATTTGATCATCTGAATGTTTTGCATGCTAGAGAGGCTAGAGAAATAAATTTCTAAGCCACCTGCTTGATTCATTTTTAAATAACCCGAATATTGTTTAAATCTCTGAAGAAAGGTATGTTTCCTGAAGCTAACTCTCCTGGTGTGATGATATATGCAAATATGTTTATTACATGAATAATTTTTTTCTCTTCATGTGGTGAGCAGCCCAGACTCTTTTTTCATTGTGTTATGTAGTCTCTTATGAACTTATGTATTACGGCAGCAGTTGAAAGTATTAACCATGTTTTTCTCAGGATTTCTTACTTGAGAGTACTTTAGTAGGAGCTTGGTATATAGCTTGACTGTGAGTAATTCAAGGTAGTTCAAGACACTGATTCATGCTTTGGCACTTTCATCTTGTTAGAGGCTAATGTCACTTTTAAAAAAAATTAAATCCAGATGGTTCATTGTGTCTCTAGAAAACAAAAACACAGATATAGTTTATAAACCTGTGAAATGCTATTTTGCTTGGTTATATAATTGGCCAGAAACCTGGCTTTTCAAATCTGTGAACTCTAAGGAAAGTTGATCTTCATAGATTCATATAGACACTCTTTCAAAAAATAAAATATATCCAGGTCAGACAGATGGGAAGAGTAAGCGTGTGAAAGAGATTGAACTAGAGTTACAAATGCAAGTGAAAGACTGGTTTTTGACCTACTTATTCTAGATTGCAATTAATGTTCAGAATTTTGGCAAGGTATAGGACTGTACAGAGAGCACCATCTTGTGGCAACTGAAGGTAACATGAATACATTGAAACACACTCCCAAGGCACATCAATCTCCCATTTTTAGGATTTGGATACAGAAAACTTTAGTTAGACATAACTTCCCCAATAAGTGTACGTGCTTTTTTGCAGTATTAAGATTATTTGAAAGATGAATCAACAGTACTAAAAGTATTTGAGAGATGAATCAATTAACATTTTGAACATCTGATATTTAATCCATTCAGAAAATACTGAGTTTGCATAAATTCTATTGAATGAGGTGAATATATTATGCATAAATACTTGTAGGATTTGACTGCATGGCTAGTATGGTAATTTATACGTCAATACATCAGAGCCATGATCCTGAAGTTTACATGGGAGATACGTGAACATGTCTATGGAGGATAAGACACCATTATAACACACCATGTTGTTTTTACAACATTTTTGCAAATTCCTCTTAAAAAATACAATGTAAACACAGATGTTATTAGTAGTATTTATTATAATCATTTATCTCACCTTTCTTCCAAAATTGGGACTTCTTTGGCAGTGGTAGAAGAGAGGATTTTATATGCAGAGATCACGACTGATGTAAGCCCTTGGTCATTCTTATCACATTTGCAGCTGACACCAAATTAGGAGGGGTAACTTCAGAAGACAGGATCAGAATTCAAAATGACCTTAACATATTAGAGAGCTGAAACTTACAAAATGAATTTCAAGTATTCTATTATGCTTTGGTCAGACCTTACCTGGAATACTGTGTCCAGTTTTGGAATGTGTCCAGTGGAGGACAATGAATATGTTGAAAGGCCTGGAATCCATTCCCTATGAGGAATGGCTTAGAGAATTGGTTATGTTTAGCCTGGAGAAGCGGTGACATGATAGCTATGTTTAAATATTTCAAAAGATGTCATATGGAAGATAGGGCAAACTTGTTTTCTGCTCTTCCAGGGACTAGGGTAAGGAGCAATGGCTTCAAACTTCAGGAAAAGCCATTCCACATAAATATTTGGAAGAAGTTTCATATGGTAAGAGCAATTTGACAGTGGAATACACTGTCTTGAAGGGTAGTGGAGTCTCCTTCTTTGGAGGTTTTTAAACAAAGGCTGGATAGCTATCTGTTGGGAATGCTTTGATTGTATATTCCTGCATGACAAAGGGTGGGACTTGATGGCCCTTGTGGCCTTTTACAGATATATGATTCTATGATTCTGTCTCTAAACTGATCCTCTGAGACAGCATCTAGCCAGATAAGTC
This sequence comes from Iguana delicatissima, assembly GCA_948472985.1. Taxonomy (NCBI): domain Eukaryota; kingdom Metazoa; phylum Chordata; class Lepidosauria; order Squamata; family Iguanidae; genus Iguana; species Iguana delicatissima. Next base: position 774,812 of record CAOKZL010000147.1, on the reverse strand, counting down.
GAGTATAGAAACACAGTCCAGGATTTAGAAGGCCAATGAAAAGTGGCAAGCACATAGGCCTATTCCCTTTAACTGCAAGTTCAATTTCACAGCTCCTGCTTTCTGAAAAGTTTCCATAAGCTTCTTATTTTGGTTTCACTCCCACTCCCTGGTTTCTGCTTGCTCTCTTTAGTGAAAATGAGATTGTCACATTCTAATGTTCCTCTATCTTTCTTGTGTAGCTTTTACCAACATTTTTAAAGCTAAAATAAGGTGCCAAAGGAGTTCTTCATCTAATGCTCCATCATGTTCTCTTTTGTGGTGAGAACTCAGAATGATGGAGAGAGATGACACTGTGGTAGTCGTATCAATAACTGGTGAGCCTAGCTGCATCACAGGACCCAGTTTAACTGGCATTGCATATTACCTTTGTTTGAAAAAAAAAAAAAGGAACACAGATGAGTCCCCTTCCTCTTTGCCTTTGGGTAATATTTTAAGTTTCTTTCTTTGATCCTTTCCATTCACCACAGCTATAATCTATAAAAAAAGGCTATTGTCTTAAAAAACAAACAAACAAAATATTTATTTAAAAACATTTTGTGTCATATTAGGAGAGAGAGAGCAGCAGTGCCTTCAAAACATTACTAAAATTATGGAGTGTTTGTTTTATGTTCATCTGACATAAAGCATTTTTCATATTTTTGTATGTTTTGGGGGCTTTTGCTGTGGTTTTGGGGCATAAATATTTATAACATTTTTGTTTTAAAAAATGGGGCTTGGGGACATTGGGGTAAAAATGCAGTACAGGGCCACATGTAGTCTAGGGACCACCTTTCCTCGCCCCTGCTATAGAGAGTGAAGAGGTCCTATTAGAAATGCTGAGATCTGCTACCAGTCAATGCCAAGATTACTAAGTCCAATCTACCACAACCCTAGTACGGTGTTGGTCATTTTCACTCTGGTTTGTCTCATCTCATGGCACATTTGTTGCCTTTACGTCAAGTCAAAGAAAAGATTCAGAGCCACATGGTTCCGCATGTGAGGGCTACCTCAGTTTATGATTGTATGTCTTCTACACTATGTGAAGGCCAATTTCATATTTCACGTCTTACACAGGACATAATGGGCAGCAATGATGAATGTTTTTGTACTTGTTCTTTATAGTGGCAAATCCATGCATTTACCTATATGTGGGGATTGGCAGTGCCACCCACTGGGATTAGTTGACTGGTCAATTTAGCTGTGTCCAGTATTCTTGCCATTCCAGTTTGTTCTATAGGTTCCTTCTTCCACTGTTCTCTTTTCATGAACCTCTTGCTATTTTTTTGGTCTGCTTTGTAACTGATATCCCTGACTTGAACTCTATTTTTCTCAACATGACAGCTTGCTGCAACTCTAAGCTCTGCTGTCAATTCTGTTCCTCTCTCTTTCCTGCGAGGCATAGCATAGAGGTAGAGGTAGATGAAATGGATGCTTCCTTCTTCAGAGAATGGGTCTGAGCAGGTTGCACATAGGGCAGACCTCCTTGTAAATGGAGTGGGAAAGTGGGCGACCCAGTGCCGCCAAGGAGGTTCTCCACTCCCCTCAATGATACATGCTGAGAGAGCAGATATTTATAGAAATTGAGCGGTCCATACCTGGACCATACCTGGACATAGTGCAATGAGGCAGTTTTCTACAATATGTTCTCATCCAGGTTTCAGGCTGAAACATCTCCTTGAGCAATGAAAGATCAGCATGTATTGTAGGGAATTTGACCATCCAGGTTAGACATTGACTTTTATGAAGAGGACGGGCTACAAAAAACTGGACATTTTCCTGGGGAATGGCAGTCTTCCCTGGCTACAGTGCTCAGCTTGTAACCTTGCTTCAGCTCCTGCAGCAAGCTTGAAGGTCTAATTCATGGCTTTCATTCCTGCCTCCCACTTGACACCTGCCTATAGGCAAGCTCTGACACCTCTGATATTTCTTACCATTTTAGAGGTGAAGAAATAAAAATGAAAGACTAAGACTTCATTCTAAAGATTAGCTCAGGAATTGCTCACCAGCTCCCCACTGACAAAGTGGGGAACCTTAGTCTAGACTTCCTTTCCTTCAACACAGCCGGAGGCAAATACAAGCTGATAGGATGACTTCAGTTTAGAGAATTCTGATTCACAGCTTTGATTGTAAGCAAGTACCACTAGAATAAAAATACTTTGTTAGATAAGATTATACTCTCCATTGTAACACACTGTTTCTCACACTGGTTCTCTGTTTGTTTTCACAAGTGCTTGTTGCATTTAATAAAAACAAATGACTCATAGAAAAGCTATACTTTAAAGCAAGAGTATTATACACTCAACATCAAAGTGGAACACAGGGTTTTTTTTATGCTAGTTTGGATGTATTAGACTGCCAAATTCTTTTAGAACTTTAAACCTGAATAACAATGAGGCAGTGCTTCAGCTGGCAAATACTGGGCATCATGAACGGGCAGCAAGATGTTATTTAATTTGTTGATACTATACTTCTACTGACAGAGAAGAGGAGAGAGGCTTGATGAGCTGTCTCTTATGGCTTTCAATATTTTGCATCTTAATTTGGGTCATGATGGTAGGTGCCATTTCCTACTACACTTCAGAGGGTAAATGTCTTGGGTATGCTCTATCTCCCAGTAGTATAGTTTAGACATATATACAATGTATGATGACATATGTGATCCTCAGAATACTCAGTTATCATGAAAGCAGTTCTTTATTGGGAAAAGATTCTCTGAGGAAGGAAATAAATACAAAAAATATGCAATTCCCATCTCTTCCGTTTCTTTCCCATGGAAAAATGCTATTTCAGTTTGTCTTTATGTAGCAGAGAAAATGACTGTGAAGTCATAATGCTCAGAGCGCTCTTCATAAATGGTGCAACTATTTTACACAAGTATGCTTGATCATTTATTTAGAATAAAAGCTACTTTGCTCTTTCTGTAGGATCCCTTTATAATAAAAGTAATAACTCCTAAGAAATGATGTGTGGTTAACTGATACATGAACTGGAGACTATTGATATCTGAATGTTCTGATATATGTTCATGGAAGAAGAACACGCTGTCTCTGATTATTACATTTCTGAGTAGTAGCACTGTTTGAATGGGTATCTTGACTCACCTGTAATGGCTTTGTTATTTCTCAGAAATAATGAAGAAGCTAGAGAAACAGCATAAGGACAGAAGGAAAAGATGGCAACATGCCTAGTTCCAAACAAAGGCACAGAAACAAGTAAATGAATGCTGAAGATCTGAGAAACACAGGATGTTCTGTACCTGGGAAAAAGATATGAGAGAGCAAACACTAAAATGTTAACAGAGTAGCCTTTTTATCAGCAATGCAAATTATTGTTTTAAACATTGAAAAATCAGTTCCACTAAATGTTACATATCTCATTATCTGTACCTGTGTCTAGCAATCTATCAGTCCACAAATGAATTTAATGAAGTTGTACTACCAACATTCTCCACTGATAACTAGCATATTCCAATCTTCTTCTCAAACAGTTAAGATGTTGCATCTTCTGTGAAGTACCATATTTGCTGGCATATAAGACACACTTTTTTTCTCCACAAAATAGCCTTTGAAAATGGGGTGCATCTTATATGCTGAGTGCGTCATTATGAGCCCTCCTTTTGCACCCCTCCTTCTCCACGCCAAGGCAAAATGCATAGGAAAGGGAGGGGTGAAAGGAGCACTCACACAAAGCTTCCCCTACCCCACTTCCCTTTCGTTTTGCCTCGGTGGAGAAAATCTTACAATTGGAAGATTTTGATTTGGGTGGCACAACTTTTAATGGTGTAACACACTTAAAGCTAATGCAACTTTTAATAATAATTTTATAAGGTGTGATTTACTCAGAGTGTGGAATAAGTACAAACAATGATTGTGTCCTAAAGTGCTTTTGTGGGTCTCTCTCCATGAAGCTCTCTTTTCAAAAGAAATAATAATCAGAGATAAATTGATAACATATGATGTTTTAATTAATGTGGAAGGAATCCAAATACAAATCAAGTGAGGAGTTGAATGCAAGGGGTATAGTGTAAGATGGTTTTCATACAGGCAGATATTTGAAAGATTTAAAATGGATAAAAATTTTTGATCCATATGGATCAAAGGGAAAAAATGTGGACAAAAGACTTGAAAAGATTTGACTTATGATTTGAAAGAAAGTTTTATAAAAAGATGTTCAGTTAATAACTTATCCTGAAAAACTTTCTAAAATATATAAAGGCTCAACTAGTTGTTGGAAATGAGATCAATCAGAAGGGACATTTTATCATATGTGGTGGACTTCTCATAAAGCAAAGAAATTCTGGGTGATGAGACACTGTCTGATGGAGAATATTTTGAAGATTAAAATTCACCTATTACCAGAACTGTTTCTGCTGGGACTGATAAATAGATTGACAAGAATTATGTAGAAGTCATACAATACATAACTGTGGTAGTGAGAAAATTTGGTGTTCAGAAGTGGAAAGATTTCACAATTTCATCTCAAGAAGATTAGATGATGAAGTTACTGGATATGACAGAGATGGATAAATTGATGACCTCATTAAGGAATGGTTCTCTTACTGATTAGAAAAAAATTGGGAAAGGATTATATCGTTTTTAAGGTCAGCTGGAGGAATACAAGCAGCAAGAGGGTTTGATTAACTGGAAACTGTTTGGAAACTTCAGTGGTTCAAAATATGGCAGCCAGAATGCTGACTGAGGCCAGTTACAGGGAGCATATAACTCCCTTGCTAAAACAGCACTGGCTACCTTTTTGTTTCTGGTCACAATTCAAAGTGCTGGTTATGACCTATAAACCCCTAAATGGCTTAGGTCTAGGCTATCTGAAAGACCATATCTCCCTATACAAACCAGCTACAGCCTTAAGATCTGCTGGGGAAGGCTTTCTCTCTGCCCCACCACCATCTCAGGCTCACCTGGTGAGGACATGAGAGAGAGCCTTCTCACTGGCTACTCCTACCCTGTGGAACGCTCTTTCCTGGGAGGCTAGGCATGCCCCCTCCCTGAACTCCTTTCATTGGTAGGTGAAAAGTTTTCTTTTCTAACATGCTTTTACATAAGCTCAGCAAGCTTTATTTATTAACTTGTTGTAAATGGAATATTGTTTTAAGTGTTTTTATGATTTTATATGATTTTAATGTTTTTAACTGTTTTAAATGTTTTTAATGTACTTAATGTGTTTAATATGTTTGGGTCTCAATTCCTGGAGAAAGGTGGCCTACAAATACTATAAATAATAATAAATAATAAATTTAAATCACAAGTACTACATCTGAAATCTTAACTATCTTAAAATTTTGATAAAATTTTTGATACAAACGCAATGTACTTAGTGCACTGGTATTTGTATGTATGATGTATGAATTTTAGCTGTAATTATAATTGTATACTATTATTATTTTATAATAACTTTTTACATACTTTTATTTGGTCCATGACCATATATAAACATATGGATTGATTGACTGGTTGATTGACATGATCTTATTACAGTCATCCCTCTGCATTCTCGAGGGTTAGGGGCACAGGACCTGCGTGAAAGTGGAAAAACCGTGAATAACTCTAGGCCTTCCCAAACCATATTCAACCCACTATGGATTCCTTTGAGGTATCAGGGTTCCTTCACAAGGCAGAAGTGGGTGGCTGGTGGGGCTTACTGCCACCTCCACTGCTGTCCCACACCATTTTTAATAGGGACTAACAAGCCTTCTTTGCAGTTTCTCAGTCTCACATGGCTTGCAGTCCCTATTAAAAATGGCCTGGGGAGGCAGCAGAGCTGACAGCAAATAATTCGTGAATAATCAAATCCGCAGAGGTGAAGCCTGCAAATGTGGAGGGCTGACTGTAACATCAAACCACAAATTAAGTGGACCATAGAACAGTTGCAAAGAATTGTTACAGGTCCAGGGTGCAATCTTCTGTCTTCCAAAAATGCAAAACAGTGAACAAAACCTGAAAGTCTCCTTCAGGTTTTGAAAAACTTTAAGAAAAAGTAGTCCCTGCAACTTGTTTAAAACATGAGTTCTTGCTCCTAGAGGTTTTTATATTCCCACACACATTTTTTTTTTGGCCAGAAGAGTGCAATCCAGAATGTTTGGAGGCTCCAAGGACCATAAAAACAGTTTTGGGAAGGGCATATACATTCTGTGGTCACAGGTTGACCACTTCTTTCTCTTTTGGCTTTTCACCCCCCCTCCCCACCTCTCAAGTCCATTCTACTTTTTACCCTCACACTTCTCCGTATGGTAACATCAGACCTGGGAGCCAAGAAATGCAGCTAGCTAATTTCCCACCTTCCTATCCCTGCCTATGCCATCCCCTCAATTCTGCATATGACATTCCTAAAAACAAAAAAACAGAAACAAGTCCAACTGAGGTTAATGAATAAAACAGGATTTACTAGTAATCTTTGAAAGTCATACTTTTCCCTAGGGACAGGGGAGTCAGAGATGATGCGATGATTCAATTGTGCAGGGGGAAAAGTTCTGCATATGCGCAAAGGTACTGAAAACATTTCTGAATTCTGAATTAAGAATTCTCCATCCTTGATTCACTCACTGAGGCCATTTGCACACTACATGGTCATAGTGTTATTATTACACTTTCAACATCCTGTGGAATTCTGGGGCTTCTGGAAGAGAATTCTAAATGTCCCTCCCTAAACAGCAATCTCCAGGATTCCATAGGATGTTGAGTGTGGAATAATAGCACTATTGATAATGTAATGTGGAAATGTGGCCTGCCCTTGCAGTGGAGCTGAATCTCTGCATTCTCCCTGGATTCTTAATCCCAATAAGAAATGTGATCTGCATAGAGCAAGTGTTTTTTCACTTAATTCAATGGGATTTAATTCGGACTAAATATTTTTTAATGAAAGGACATTGGCAAGAAGGGGAAGGCATGGATGTAGCCAGCTGTATCTTTTGAGTACAAGCACCAGTCTTTACAACTGCCTCAAGGTGTGTGACCCATTGAAGAAGGGGATGGAGGAAACCAGTGTGAGGGCATAGGGAAAAGCCTAAAAAAAATTGTGTATGTATATGTTTATATTGCACGACTAGTCTCTTCTAAAGGATTGTCCAGGAAGGTATACATCTTTGCTGATCTTTCAGAAAACTGCACATTCTGTTGTATATCCCGCAGGCTTCTTGGGAGCTGAGCTGAGTTTTACCCATACAAAAGTAGTAGAGTTGTGAGCAGGAGAACTGGAATATAGTAAAAATTTGGTCACCCTAGTACTGTCTGGAAAGAATTGTTCATGGAATAGTTTGTTAAGCTGGCATTTGTTTGACTCCCCTCTTGGACATGGAAACACACTGGGTGACATTGGGCAAGTCGCATTCTCTCAGACTCAGAGGAAACCAAAAGCAAAAACCCCTCTGACCAAATTTTGCAGAGAAAACCTTGTGATAGGTTCACCTTAGAGTCACCATAAATCGGAAGTGACTTGAAGGCACATAACAACAAGTAGTTTTTTGGTCTTCTCTGGATTTTGCTTTTAATTATCTAAAATGTTAAAATTAAAATTATCTAAAATTATCTAAAATGCTCAATCTGGCCATATAATATAATATAATATAATATAATATAATATAATATAATATAATATTGTTGATTATAGCATGCAGCAGCTAACTGTGTCCTATCTAATTTGCAAGGCATGAGAGAAACTGAAGCCTTGAAACTGGCAGGGTGAATCATATCAAGAAGAACAGTCAGGGTAGGCAGAATGCCTATCTGGCAGATTTGGGTACAATCTCCAGTGGCATATCCAGCTTCCTGTGAACAACTGGATGATGTGTGTCTCTTCCTTCTGAAGAAGTTGAGACTATTTTCTTTTTGCTATGTGATGGTCTGTCCTCCCCAGTTGGCTCTCATTTGTTGAAAGGATAAGCAGCAGCGCTGAGCAATTTTTTCAACTATATCCTCAATGTCAATAGGGTGTTAATCTATATCCACTTTTCCAGGAGAAAGCCAGGAACTTATATTCAATTTGACTTACTTTTAAATAAACATATACAGGATTGTGCCATCAGAGGTCAATTGTGCATTAATGATGGCTGGGTGTAAGTTGAAATGTAATTTACTCAGTGTTAACGTGATGCCTTGCCTGCAGCTCACTGATAGGTTTCTTTATTTAATGATAAGCTGGGAATGATCTTTATGCAGTATTCAGCACAAGATGAGACTTCTCTATCCTCTCCAGTGTGGTAACAGCTAATGTAGCATCCCACATTTTCTGCACAGCAAAAATTTCACAAAAGGAAGGGAAAAGTCTCCATTTACAGCAAAATAAATACTAGCAGGATTAGCCTGTCAATCTCCATGTGCATGATTTGGCCAGGATACTATTTGGATTTTAATTCCTTATTGGTTATGGGATACCACAGTGAACCCCCACAACTAAGAGAAAGAGACCAAGAGGATGAGAGGATGAGGAAAAGAGAGAAGGAAATTTCAGAGGACTGTTGCTGCATCATTCTGACCATTTCCGCATGGGGCGAGGGAATTGCCCTGTGCTGCTACTTACCAGACTTCTTGGCTCCCCGGTTTGGTCCGCGCTGCTCTGGAGCAGTGCATGCTCATCGCTCCACTGCTCGGGGATGAAAATGGCAGCTTCCAGATGGTTGGGGGTCTCGACCAACCGCTGAAGCTCACCAGCCTAAATCCCACCCCTGGTAGATCGCAGGCTCGCACTGGTGCGAGCCTGCAAATCTGCACTGGAGAGCGGGGACGGAATGGCGCGCTCCGTGCTTTTGAAAGACCTGTTTTAAGTGGTCTTTCAAAAGCACGCTTGACGACCACTTGGGGTCGTTCTGGAGCGGGCTGAGGTGCGGATCTACGTTAAGTAGGTCCAACCCAGTCCACTCCCAGGTGCAGACGTCCTCCCTGGAGGACGCTTTGTACCGTTTCTATTAGCTCATGCGGAAATGGCTTCCGTCTAATGATAGGACTTGCCCTGGGTGAGAGATCATAAGAAAAGATAAGGGAATATTATTGGAGAAATAGTCTTGACACAGAATAGGCTTTGCTAGCACCGGATACAACCTTTGCAAGAAACTGACCTTTGCTTTGTTTACTCGTTCCTACCTATCCAAACTTACACATAAAGGCTGTGATTTCTAAGAAATAGAGTATGTAAATAGTTCCTCTAGAAGTGTTCATTTTCATTTTCGTTTCTTCTCCTTTTGGAAGTGCAGATACATTTAGAAACTTGGGAGAGATTGTGGAAGCAGCACCAAGTCACAGCACTGAACAGAAACAAGCAACCACAGTAAGAGCAAAGAGTGTGTTGCACATTTAATTTTCTGCCACAGGCAGTATTTAACAATAAGTACATTTCATAGTATGTGCTTATCATTTTCTTTTCCTGAAGCAGCGCTTCAGCTTCATAGCTGTTCTTTCTGTACTTCTCTGTTTCTGGTGATAATTAACTAAACACATTGTAAACTGTTTAGGGAATGCTTAGCATCGATAAGCGGCATAGAAATGTAATTGCTATTGCTAACTGCTATAACAGTTTTTGTGTTGTTGATAGTGGGGAGCATGTGTATGTGCACATATATCTCCATTTCCTACTTATGAAGCTTCTCTGCTTTTTAAAAACTCGCATTCTTCTTTTCTCATTTATCACATCACAAATTTAGTGCACCTTCCTTTGTGTTATACGGTCCTCCCTCTACATTTGTGGGTTTGATCTTTGCAAATTTGATTATTCGCGAGGCAGGTGCTAGCCTCCCCCCCACATTATCCTCCTCCCATCCCTTGAATTCCTCACCCAGGACTTGCGAGGTTTGTGTTTAAAATGGAGATTTTTTTCCCTTTTGAGTGAGCAAAGCACCCTCCCACATCTCAAAGCGTGGCCTCTCTGCTGTGTGGTTGCATATTCTGCTGTGTACTGGCTGCTGATTGGTCAGGTGCTCTCTTTGTTTCTACTCCTCTTTTCTCAAGATAGTGGCAGGAAGTAATTAGAACTCCAGAACTCCCCTCTTCTCTGTCTGAGAGGAAAGTACTGGTAAGCCTTTTTTTCTCCCCCACCTACGCCAGGGCCAGAGGCAAAGGAATGGGAGAGGAATCATGGGGGAGAGTTCACAGTTTTTCTGCTTTTGTGAGGGTTGTGGGACCTCAGCCCTCACAAACGTGGAGGGACTACTGTATATTGTGGTTATTCACCTTTGTGCCTCCGTCACTTATTTATTAGGTGTTTGTTGTTGTGTGCCTTCAAGTCAAGAGCCAGCGTGGTACAGTTGTTTTGGCACTGGACTATAACTGGAGACCAGAGTTCAAATCCCATCTTCAGCACGGAAGCCTACTGGTTGGCCTTTGGCAGATCATTGTTAACTAGGCTATACACCCCCACTCCATGATATTGTTTGATTGGCAAATATTAATTGGCATGAAATAGAAATTATATCCTGTTATGGCTGAAAAGCCTGCTGGCAAAGAGAAACTGGCTGAACACATGCATGGCTAGGTCACAGTCAGAGAAGCTCCAGTGATGATGGCTTTGCAAATGTCTTCCAATTACTTGACCTTTAGAAACAACAATACCCAAAACTGCCTCCATGGAATGACTGATTCTCTTCGACTCTCTTCCTTTGTTCACCAAAACTCCTCTCTTGTCCCATCACCTGTCCCACCATTAAGGAGCAATCACGATTCCTGTCAGTCCTTTGTCACCTAATGCTAAGGCCATTAGCTCATTCCAGACCCCACTGTCTACTCTGCCAGAGAGCCACTAACACTTTCCCTTCAGGGTGATAAAAGGGTATTTAAACCATGGTTCTGAACCAGACAACTCATAGTATGTAGTACTCTGGACATAGGCCATCAATCTGCTGCTCCGATTCCTGTTCTTGTACTACCCTTGGACTCTTAGTCTAGGCCACATTTCTTCATCTCTTCTGTTGAGATAGGTAAATATCGCCCACTAAATATCACCCACTTCACCCTAAGGTCTCGCTATCCAATTTTTCCTTCCTTTCCTTTTGTTAGCCTTGTATGATTGTGAGACTGCTTGAATCTTGTGTGTGTGTGATTGTTGATTCCCCCAACAAAACAATATTATTTGAATCTCTGACTGGTATTCCTGCATTCATACCAGTATACACAAGTGTAAAAGATCCTGATAGGTTACTCCCCTCTTGCAGGCCTCCCTGTGGAGCTAATATTCCCCTCTGTTCCATGGAGGCACTGGCATCGTGAGTAATATCACAGTTTCTCAGGCTCTGAGGAAGGCAAGGGAAACTCCCTTTGAATAAATTCTGCCAGGAACCCCCTGTGATAGATTTTCTTGAGAGTTACCATATGTCAGAAACCACTTGAAGTTTGACACATGGTGACACTATCACAGGCTTTTTTTGTTTTGTTTTGTTTTTGATAAAATTTTCTTCAGAGGGGATTTCACATTGCCTTCCTCCAAGGCTGTGACTTGCCAAGGTAGCTCAGTGGGTTTCCATAGCCAAGAGGTGATTCAAACTCTGTGTCCCAGAGCCCTGGTCAGACACTCAAATTTGTAATCAATTATGCATTTCTGTGACAGATAATGGGAGGCACGAACTCTTCTAATTCTGCAGCAGACAAGCTCAATCCTCACTCTGTTGCCATTCAGACAGGTAAGAAATGACTGGTAGTCATTCTCAAGCAATTAGTTCCCTTCCAAGTAAAATTATTCATGTTAAGCATCCTTTTCCAAATACTTATTTCATGTCACTTGGGTCTAAGGGGAACATATATTCCCAGCTTCAGTGGGATTTATTTAGTGATTCCACAGCCAACAGACTTGCAGATCAAGCCCATGTTTATATTCCAGCGATCAGTTACAAAAGAAATTATGCTCAATGCGAGATTAGGAACCGCGAAAAATCATGTGCTATCACAAATAGCATCATTTACCTATTTGAGAGAACATCTTGTATCTGGGTTGTTAATCAGAAGAAACCACATAGAAAACATAAGCTAGCAGTCTCTTCCTTTTTCCTGTCTGGTAGCAGTTGCTGGGGAAAAAAAAGAAAATAAGAAAGCGGAATTTTCCAGCTAGGTGAACCAAGGTACTGCATCTGCCCTCCAGTGTCTAGTTCTTTTTCACGTATACATTTAGCATCACTAATAGATTATTCTGATAAGAAAGGGTCCTTTGTAATTTTTAAAAATGCCTGTTCTGGATTTTTTATACATTACTGTTGTGACATGAGGGGTGTGCACTGACTACTGGATCGAATTTGGATCCTGATTCAGCATTTTGTAAAAAGGCCCACTTGTGTTTGGACTAATTCAAACACAGACTACGATATGTCCATCAGTGCATACTATGATGTAAAATACCTATATTATAATAAATTACATAAATAAGAAATATTATTCATAGGTTATACCAATTGGGGTACTGGCTTTACAACATTAGCACATTATAAGCACTTGTTTTTTGTTGTGTACCTTCAAGTTGTTTCCAACTTAGGTGGCCCTAAGGTAAACCTATCACAGGGTTTGGTTTCTCTGGGGCTGAGAGTGTGTGATCCCCCTAGTGTGCCCAGTGGGTGCTACCTTTCTCCAGGCATAGGGACCGAAGTGGACCAAAACTAAAAACAAGATACGCTAAAAACCTAACAATAAAATTAAAACTCATTTTTTTTAAAAAAAATCACATTCTAACCATTAATTTATTTTTAAAAAGTATAAAATCATTCAAAAGCATACCATAGTTAAAAAGAATGGCGCACCCCTCCCCCATAAAAAGGCTTCTTGCATGCATTTACTCATTAAAAGCCTGTTTAAACTAAATTTTTTAAAAAAGGAAGGGGGATGATGCCTTCGCCTGACAAGAGCAGAGAGTAGGCCAACCAAGCCAACTGTGGACTGAATTGCAATGAAATAGGTAGCCACCTTGGCCCAGAAATTTCCAGAGGCTGGCAGTGGAGTCTGATGTCCTCCACACCACTTAGAAGGAGACAAGTGGGGAAAAGAAAGAATGCAGTAGCTGCTCTTTCTATGCTGTACTGCCCAGAGTGGGGTTACAAGTGAGTAAGGAGATTGTGGGGTCCATTCTTCCCCTGTTATTTAGGCAGCTTTTTCCACCAAGCCCCCCCCCCCGTGCACCTGTAGGGTCCAGAGGGTGAGCAGGACAGAGGAAGGCAACAGCATACCCTCCAACATTACACAGAAGAAAACTGGGCCTGTGTGGCTGAGAAACACCAGAATGGTCAAGAGGGCAAAAGTTATCATTGAGGGAGAACATAGAAGCTATGAGAGGATGCTACAGTTTGCTTCTGTCTACTAGCAAAAGCAAGGTTCTGATCCCTCCTCACTCTTCGCCCCTTAGTTGAATACCAGCTACGTGTGCCCTTTGAATTCATTTTGCAGCAACTGAAGTTTGTTGTGGACAAAGGCGGAAAAGCGGAGGAGGAGAAAGAAACTGGAACATTTAAAAGCAGCTAAAAAAAGTGGGAGGATAGGAGATTGATGAGAGGGCTGCTGCCAAATCAGGAAAGCTGGAGGATACCAAATAGCAGCTGTTCCCTGTCTCTGTTTACATCTGTCTTTGCCACCCCTCAGACTGGCAAAGGGGATGAAGTTTTGACAGACAAGCACACATGGGAACTTCTTGGCTGGCCAGTCCCCCCCCTTTCCCCAGACTCTGCTGAAGGGCAGGAGAAAGGAGTGAAAAAGTCTATGTACTCTCCAGTAATCTCTCCTCTTCACTCAATCTGCTTCAAAAACAAGAGCAGCAAGGATCAAACGCTCATTTTTCAAATAAGGGTTTTAGGTCATGGGAAAAGAATATTTCTGAATAAATACAAATAAGATTAGGATGCTGGTACTAGGTGATCAGCAGCTGGGACGCCTATGGGGGTCGCTCCAGGTCTAAGTAAGATGTTGTAAAAACAATTCTTTAAATAGTTTTCAGTGTAAAGAACGAGAAGTAAAACAAAATCGGTGGTACTGGCTGGGAAAAAGTGGGGTGAAGCAAAAAAAGGGGGTGAGGAAAACAGGGAGAAACATTGCCTGAAGTTTAAACAAACGTTATTTGAAGTTAAAACACAGAATAGGATTTTTTTGTTTCGCACATAAAGAGAGTGTATTTTTGGTAGCGAGAAAAAAAATCTCTCCAGAACTTTTCCCAGGGGCCTTTTCTCCCACCTTCGCTTCTATACAATATTTCTATAACAAGAGGGGTCTCTGTGAAACACAGGAACAACGGCGGGTTCTCGCTTCCTGTAAAGCTTTTCATTTTCACTTTTGCTTACTTCCTGCGTCTATCGGAGCCCGGCAGAACTTCTGAGCGAAAATCTCCCCCTGGGACGAAAAACAATCGCGGTAAGAGCACGAAATGGGGGTGTCGAGATAGAAGGGCTTGCTGCAGTAATTGCATTTAGAGGGCTGCGGGGAGGGGGCTTGCGATCGCCTCCTTCGGTGCTGTAGCTAAAGAAAGAAAAAAGCGGCTTGAGTTCCAGCTACACTCTTACAGCGCGATCATTTCACTTCCAACATCCTATGGAATCCTGGGGTTTGCAGTTTAGGGAGGCGCCGTCTGGCCCCTCCCTAGACTGCAAACCTCAGGATTCTATAGGATGTTGAAAGTGGAATAATCGCGCTTTAATCATCATCATCATCATCATCGCGCTCTAAGAGTGTAAGTGCGGAAATGGCCTAAGAATGTGAGAGGTTAGGTCTGGATTCAGAACTAAACTTAATATTGTACAGATCTTGTCCCCGCGGTCTGCCTCGTGCGCTGAAGGTTTTTTTTTTCCTTTTCTTTTTTGAAGCAGGGAGAGAGAGAATTCATGTCATTGCCATCAATGGGTGATTTCGTTCCAGTGCAAGCAGTATGTTCGGAGGACAGATATTCCTCAAGATTAGAGAAGGAATTGTTCTGTGCCTTCAAGTTGTTCCTGACTTACAGCACTCTTAGGGAGAACCTAACATGAGGTTTTCTTGGGAGGATTTCTTTAGAAGGGGTTTGCCATTGCATTGCTCTGAGGCTGAGAGAGTGTGACTTGCCCAGGGTTGCCCAGTGGGTTTCCATGGCTCAGTTAGTACTGTAAGCTCTGGAATACCAGAGGCCTTGTCAAAACATTCACACCACCACACCAACTCACAGTAAAGGAAGGAATGGACTGTTAAAATCCGCTCCTCCCTGCTGCAAAAGTGAAACTTACCAGTCATTCCTTGCATGATAAGGGTAAAGATAGAATCAGTGTTGCCATGGCACTTCCAAATAAATATGTGTTGGCTTGGGCTGTGTATGTGGGTTAAAATACACCTGCATCTGTGTAGCATACAAGCTAATACTCTGCCCTTTCTACTCCCAAGTAAGCTTTCCCCACTTTTCTTCTGTAATAGAACCACACTTTTCTTTCCCCTGAACATAGTGAATTAAGTTTGCTGTTGAGAGCCATGATCCATATTTTTTTCAAACTTTTAAGTATATGTAGAATTTTAGCTCTGTATTATATAGCATAGCAGTCTGACAGCAGTAAGCAGGTATAAACCACTGATTCATTTACTATTTATTAAAATATTTTAATCCCTCC
This sequence comes from Iguana delicatissima, assembly GCA_948472985.1. Classification (NCBI taxonomy): domain Eukaryota; kingdom Metazoa; phylum Chordata; class Lepidosauria; order Squamata; family Iguanidae; genus Iguana; species Iguana delicatissima. Next base: position 759,262 of record CAOKZL010000147.1, on the reverse strand, counting down.
TCTCTTTACCATAAGATCTCATAGCAGCAAACAGATCAAACAATATAAACAATTTAAAGAATTTGAAAACTGCTGACAGTAAAACAAGATAAAACATATTAACAATTCAAACAACTTAAGAGAGCATTAAAAAGATTAAAAGAGTTAAAGTCATATATGTGTTTACAAATAAGCAGAGCTCCAAAGGCTTTAATGAAAATCCACATCTTGACTTGGCACCAGAAGGACACCTACGCTGTTGCTATTTGGGTCTCTAAAGGGAGGATATTATACAGGTAGGGTGCCACATCTGAGAAGAGCCTCTCCAATGTCCTCTAGTGCAGTGGTTCTCAACCTTTGGGTCTCCAGATGTTTTTGGACTTCAGCTCCCAGAAGCTCTGAGTATTGACCATAGTGGCTGGGGCTTCTGGGAGCTGAAGTCCACAAACATCTGGGGACCCACAGGTTGAGAACCACTGCTCTAGTGGGACATGCTCCCTTTGATGGGACATAGAACAGTGATTTTCCAGTGGATCTTAGGATTTGGGCAGGCACTTGTAAGGAGAACCGCTACTTTAAGTAATGTGTTCCCAAGCCTAAGCTTGATTATCTTTGAATGATGGACTTTTCAGGGTTTGTTATGCATAAAGAAGTTAAGGCTGCAATCCTGTAGACAGTGACCAGTGAGTAAGCGCAATTGATTTAGTAGGGCTTGCTTCTGAGTCCGCATGCATTGAATTGTACAGTCTAAATCTGGGGCAAGAAACATTGGTCCTCCAAACGTAGTTGGACTGTAACTCCAGTCCTGCCTCCCCATTGGATGGGTGGGTCACCTAAGAAGGCTTTCAACTCCACCAGCATCTGGAGGGCCCTGTAAAAGCTATGCACGTATAATACAGATTTTGTTCTTGTCGCTTCTTTCTTTTTTAGATTAAGAATGGCTGATATTAAATCTCGACTGACCAAAAAGGAGAAGAAGGGACTGCTATATTTATTGGGAAGCAAACACTTAAGCCTTCTATATAAAGGAAGTGTTCATGGGTACAATGCAAATGCATTTCATAACATCTGCAACTTCCAAGGCCCAATTGTAGTTGTGGCATACAATACAAGTGGTTATATTTTTGGAGGCTTTACTGCACAGAGTTATACTTCCTCTGGAGCATATGCAACTGATGAAAAGGCTTTCCTCTTTAAATTGAAAGGGAAAGACGAGGAGCTTTGCCCTTTGAAATTCCCAGTCAAAAATGCCAGTGAAGCTGTACATCATAATAGTGGATATGGTCCTTACTTTGGAGCTGGATCTCTAATATTCCTTTCACAAAATGCTGCTGCAGTAGCCACAAATGTTAAGGCTGGCACCTACGTATTCGAAGCAGAAGACCTACATGGAAATGACCATGTCCTTTTAGAATGTGAAGTATATCGATTGGAAGGTGGGTTGAAATAAAGAGATAAAATTCTCTGAATAGAAGCCAGTTGATTTTACACTTTCTTATTTTAAATCTTTTCCCTTAGATGTTGACGAAATGATGGAGAAACCATGGAGGAGGGTTAACTGGACATCTGGGTAGGTTAATTTGTGACTATGAACCTGAGAATATCAAAGTGTTATAAATAGATCATAATTGTAATTAACTGTGAACAAATGTATGGTACCATCTAATGGTAATTGTCAAATCTGTGGAGGGACAGTCTGTAGGGCCAAAGAGCCAAACAAAGATCCTAGAGTCTAACAGCTGTCATACAAGACAAATTGCTAGCATCCTTTTTGTCTATCTCACCATGGGTGAGGGGATTAAGAGATCCTCTGGTGTGATGCAGCAGCCTCCCTTGCAAAAGCCAATTCTGTTCTGGGCTGCATCAACACGATTATAATGTCTTGGTTGATGGAAGTATTAGTGCCAATCTAATCTGCTTTCATCAGAGCTCACCTGGATTTCTGTGTGTGGTTCTGGGTACCACAGTTCATGAAGTATTTTGACAAACTGGAATGAGTCTAGACAAGGGGAACCAGGATGATAAAGTCTCAAAACCAAGCTTTATGAGGAGCAACTTGTTAACTGCCATCAAATTGACTTAGACTTATGGTGACCCTATGGACAAGAAGCCTCCAAGTTACTGTATTATCAACTGCCCTGCTCAGATGTTGCAGATTTGGGGAAGTATCTTTCTTGATTGAGTCTATCCATCTGTAATGTGGTCTTCCTCTTTGCCTGCTGCCTTCTACTATACTAAGCATTATTGTCTTTTCTATTAAGTCATGTATTCCCATGATACGGCCAAAGTACACCAGCCTCAGTTTAGTATCTCGACTGCTAGGGAGAGTTCAGGCTTGATTTGCTCTAGGATCCATTAATTTGTTCTTTTAGCAGTCCAACCATCAAAATCAAAATGAATTCATTTTCTTCTTGTCAGCTTTCTTATCTTTCCAGCTTTCACAACATACATAGAAATTGGAAATATGATGGCATAGACAATCCTAACTTTAGTATTCAATAATATATCATTACACTTCAGGATCTTGTCTGGTTCTTTCATAGCTCCACTCCCAGGCCCTAGTTTTCCTCTGATTTCTTGTTTGTAGTTTCCATTCTGATTAATGACTGAACCAAGGTATAGAAAATCTTGAACTATTTCAGTGTCTTCATAGTCTACTTTAAGGTTATGTAAATAACCTGTTCTTGCAATCCCTAGTGTTCCCTTTCTTGGGAATTGGAATGTATATTGAGCACTTCCAACCTGTGGGCTATTTTATTTTGTTTTCCGTATTTGTTGACATATTTTAGTTAAAACAAGAGTAGATCCTTCCTCTGTAGCTTGAAGCAGCTCTATTGTTCTGCCATCTGTTCCTGGTGATCTATTTCTTGCAGCTTTAACTTCACATTCTAATATTGGTGGTTCATCTTCCTTCTTCCTTGGCTCTTCCTTGAATGAATCTGTCAACCTTTCATCTCTTTTATGTAATTCTTCTGTGTATTGTTTCCATTGTCTTTTTATTTCTACTTTGTCAAGCGGTATGTCCTGTGGCGTTCATAGGGCATCCCTACTCTTTGTTTAAATTTCCCTTTGATTTCTCAGAACTTGTGGAAGATATCTCTTGTTTTTCCTTTTTTGTTGTTGTCTTCTATTTCTCTGCACTGATTATAGTAATTCTCCTTGCCCATGCACACAAGTCATTGAACAGTTGCATTCATGATTCTGACTCAATTTCTGCCACCTTTTACTTTTTTGTCTCATCTGACCCTAACGGCTTGAACAATTTCATCTGTCATCCAGCGAGGATCCTCTTTCTTTTTGGCTACAGAGAGTATCTTTTTGCATTCCTCTCTGACAGTGTGCCTGATTTCAGTCCAGAGTTCATCAGGCTCCTGTTGAATTAGGCTTAATAGTGCAAATTTGTTTCTCACATTATCGTTAAATTCTGTAGGGATTTTCTTTAGATTGTAGTTTGGCATGATGGTTGGTTCAGTGTCCTACTTTAGCTGTACTCTAACTTTTGCTTTTATTTTTTCACGATCTGTGCCACAATCAGCTCCTGGTCTTGTTCTTACAGGGCGAATGGAGCTTCTCCATCTTCTGCTTTTGATTATGTAGTCTGCTTGACTTAGGAGCAACTAAGGGAACGGAAAATGTTTAGCTTGGAGAAGAGAAGACTGAGAGATGACACAATAACTATCTTTAAATATTTGAAGGGATTCATGTGGAAGATGGAGCCAGATTGGTTTTTCCTGCTCCAGAAATTAGAACACAAACTGGTTGGTTCAAATTATAAGAAAAGAGACTCCATCTAAACATCCGGAAACACTTTTTATAATAAGAGTGGTTTGCCAGTGGAATAAAATGCCTTGGAGGGTGGTGAATACTTTCTTTTGGCAGATCTTTCAACAGAGGTTGGATGGGCATCTTTCAGGAGTGCTGCAGTTGATAACTCAAAACAGTGGTGGACCTTGAACTCCACCAGCAATGCCAGTGTCTCCTTAAAAAGATGGGAATTGTAGCTCAAAGGAGGGCTGTGAGAGGTAGGTGAGTACAGGACCTTTTCACCTGTGTATACTGGTACTAACTGCAAGACGCTCGTTGAGAATCACAGGAATGTTTTATTGGGTGGTTTACAGAAACACACAAGAAATGAAGGAGTCTTATGGACCATACAGTGTTAGTGAAGGGAAAGAAGAGAGTGGTTGGAAAGAGAGAGATTTTGGGTGTATGGGTGATATTTACTGGCTCTGGAGCAGAGGATTTAAGAGAGGTGGCTAAGAGAGTTTGAAGGCAGCATGGAGGAATGAGTCTAGGGTGCAGCATGACAACTAAAGTGCTAGCAAAATGCTGGGGTTGGAGCTAGTAAATACCCTTTTTCCTGCCCTGAAGAGGTGAGTGTTAATGGCTTGGGCTGAGTAAACAAAAGGGGTCCAGAACAGACTGATTGTTTTACTTTGGGTGAGAAAGCATTGATGCAAGTCCTGGCAACCTCTTAATGTCTTAGGTTGGGGAAGGTGAATGGGGAAGATTTAGGGAGGAAATGTGCGCAGTAGGAGTGCTTGCCTGCCACACCTGGGTAGTTTTGCTGACTATTGTATTTAGATGTCAGGTCACTGAAAGGATTACTGGAAATCTGTTCACTCAGGGCTTTCGTGCTTAACTTTTCTTGACCTTATGACCTGGGCATGCTGAGGCTATGCTGACTTAGCCCAGGCATACAGCCAGAGACCTGCTTGCCAAATTTCCCAGCCATAAGTGTCCAATTTTTATATAATATTTCATGCCAATTAAATATTTTTTGCCAACCATGCTATGCCACGTAATGGTGTAAGGCATGGTAACATAGTTGTCTATTCCTGCATGGCAGGGGGGTGGATTAGACGGCCCTTAGGGTTCTTTCCAACTCTTAAGACTCTCTGATTCTCTAGGGCATTGCTAAGAGTCTAAGGAACACCTGTGTCCTCTGTTGTATGGCTTAGTCCAGAAATGTTTAAATGGTAGCAATAGCCAAGACGTAAAGTATTAGATCGCTGAATCCTTCTGGAGGGAAGCATATACAACTTAACAGGGGGAGCAGTTTACTTACAACAGCAAGGAGGAATAAGAGTACAATATACAAAAAGGTAGAGGAACATTTGGGAAATATATAGCTAGACAAAAAAATAAGAAAGTTTAGCCAAACCTTATTATTCATAGTCAAGCATGGGCCTCGAACAGAATTCCAGGACTGAAAAACAGATGCTCAAAAGGCAGAAGAAAAGCAGTAAGTCAACTCCAGACTGCAACTGCAGAAATCCCTAACAGTCTTAGGTGGTTCCTATTAACCACTCACAAGCTAGGTGGCTGCAAGACTCCTGTAGTTTGATAGCTGAACAATTGCTCTTAATCAGCGAGGCTTCGCCTTTGATTTTGAAAACCTCAGTTTCAGCTAGAGCACTTGGTGTGCAACACTACACACTTTGGATACATAGTTTGATTGCATTTTAACAGTCGTGGAACCATCCTGTGGAATACAGAGATTTGTAATTTGGTAAGATACTTGGAATTTTCTCTTAGAAAGTGCATATCAACTCCTCTGAACATCAGCACTAGTGCACTTGAGTAGAGAAATCTAAGTATCAGTCATCACATTACTAATCCCCAAATCCCATAGGATGAAGCCATGACATTTAGAATGGTATCATAGTGCTATAATTACATAGTATGGATAAACCCAACAGGTGGCTTTATAACTATATAAACTTTTATGTTCTGGAAATAGAAGCTACTGGAAATATGTATATTCACCATAATGTTAAAATCTTGCAAATGGTTTAAGGCAGCTGTTCTGAGCGTGGTGATTTCCTTATTGTTGGCATACAACTCTTGATTTTCAGTGGCTGCATTGGCTGAGAATGATATGGACTTTAATCCAGTGAACAACCAGGAGTGTGTTAGGATGATAAAGCCTGATCTAAGGTGTCTAGAGACCACAGTGCTGATAATATGTTTCTCCTCTTTGCTTTTCAAATTCTATCTAGTTATCACCTCATCAGTTTACTTCCAGCTATATTGTAGGGGGGAAATCCTTAGTTTTGATTGCAAGTTTACTCATGCAGGCAATTTAGGAATTAGCAGTGAAAGGCCACCTGCTTTTCCTGCCCCTTTTAGGGTATATGCAGCTGTGTGTAGGATGTATGTAACTACTTTAACTACAGTGGCTACTTTAAATAAAGGAGCTTGACTGCAGGTTCCTACAGCCCTGACTGAAGGTGAGATATCATGGAAGTTGTAGTCAAACAACGTCTGGAGAGCCACAGGTTGCTCTCCCATGATTTTAAAGTATCGCATAGTGTACATGAACCCACAGGGTTCTATTTCCATTTAGCCCCAGTCATCTTTTCTGCAAACTGGAACAAAGGCATTATGGATGCAATGGCCATCTAACTCCACAGTAAGTCTCTGCTTTCCTTAAATGGTTGGGTTAAATGTTAGAGAGAATGCTTGAATACATTTGTGAGCGTATTAGCTCTCCTGTTAAATTGAAAACTTTCTGAAAATGAAATGTGCTGAAATGTATGAACTTCTTGGCAGCAAAGATTACCTGCACTCCAGCTTTATAACATTTTTAAGAGGGTTCTTTGTCTTGCAGAGATCCTGTCATTTCTTCTGTTTGTGAACAAGATTTTTTCCTTTGTCTATTTGTCTCACAAATAAATGTTTAGAACTATATAAGCCAATATAGCTAAACAGATACAACTCTGTTTTGCTGTCTCAACAGGGAAAGAAGAGAAGTGTGGAGCCAGATAGCAGCTTACAAGCCTCAATTGAATTCAGTGCCACAGTTTCGGGCTCTGTTCCTAGGGCCAGTTGGAGCAGGAAAGTCCAGCTTTTTCAACTCTGTGAAGTCTATTTTTCGGGGCTACGTGACAAGTCAGGCCATAGCAGGATCAGATTCTACCAGTGTGACGATGCAGGTTTGCTCTGCACTGCTAAATCTAAAATCACTTGACAATTTTCATCATTTTTTTTCTTGATGTTTCAGGTACATTTTTTCAGCCACACGTTGTGAAAAAGACAATTCTACACCCAAACTTCAAATTGATCAGCTGCAAAATTCATCACATCAAACAAACTAAAGGATAATGCTAAAATCCCAAGAAAAGTTATATCTTATCTGACGCTCTATGTGTTTAAATCTCTCTGTGTTACTATCATAGGAAGAGTAGTTTGTTTTCCCTTTAATGAAATCCAAACCATGGAAGTATACAATTGACATTTCTTCTCTGAATTCTCTTTACTAAGTTTTTAGCCAGTGCTATGTAAATAGCAACTAGGGTGAACTATTTGGTTTATTTCGTGGATTCTTGTCCTGTGTCTTTGTTTAAAGTAGAGTCTCTAAATTGCTCACAATATTCATAAAATGTGATTGGATACATTAAAGAAGTCCATAATAAGTCCATTAAAAACTATTCTCAAAATAAATACTCAAAATAAAACAAGCCCATCTAAAGCAAGAACAGGTGTGCAGTTCCATATTGACTTGTTATGTCTGTTTTTTGGATTTGCTCACTCACTAAGGCCATTTCCACCCTACACTTTTATAGTGCTATTATTCCACTTTCAAAATCCTGTAGAATTTTGGGGTTTGTAGTTTACTGAGGCCAAAGAGCTCTCTGGCTGAGAATTTTAAATGCCCCTCCCTAAACTGCAAACCCCAGGACTCCATAGGATGTTGAAAGTGGAATAATAGCACTATAACAATGTGGTACAGAAAGACCCATTGTTCTGTGATGGTAAATCAAGTTTTCCCACGGGAGCAGTCATCTGATATAGGCATTTGCCTGCCTTGCACTTTCTCTAAAACTCTTTGGTGATTCAGGGTGTAATTCTGTGAACCCACTGGAATTAGTAGTTTTATTCTGACTGCAGTGCTGCTTCACAGCTGTGTACACATAATCCATCATTTTGGTTTTTTTCTACATACCAGAACTGAAAGGAGATTGAGGAGTCTTCAAAACTGTTTTTATTGCAGAAGATATTAGATAGATAACCGACACTGTTTTCATGATGCACATCTGAAAAATTTAATACTAACATACTAACCAGAGAGAGAAAAGATGAAGTTGTACAATTAGGTGACAAGTTAAAAGGCAATAGTTGATTGAGGCTGATGTGGGGCTTGCCAGGTCTAGGAAACAAATTTATAATTAGTGGTCTAACTGAGAAGATAAAAGAACATTTTTGTTATAAGATGGGGGAGTCACTGTAAACATTTAAAAACAGAATGAAACATGGTGTGAACAAGTGGGCAAGGCATTCCTAACCATCATAGATCATTATCTGAGAGGTTTTGAATGGTGTGGATATTCCTTTCTCCTAGGCCATTTCCGCACTACAGTCTTATAGCATGATGATTCCACTTTCAACCTCCTATGGAATCCTGGAGTTTGCAGTTTTGGGAGGGGCCGCATGGCCCCTCCTGAAACTGCAAACTCCAGGATCTATAGGAGGTTGAAAGTGGAATCATCGCACTATAAGACTGTAGTGCGGAAATGGCCATAGTGTATCTGCCTTGGAGGTCTATGAGCAAAGCTTTTTCAGACAAGCAAGCATCACTGGCTATTTTTGTCTCCAACGGAAGCAACAGAACAGAGTTTTCTTCACTGGTAGGACCCAAAACTCACATGTTAGAGTTGTGGCAGGAGTGGCACTTGCTGTAGTGGATCCCACATCTCTCTAGATACAATCCTAGACCTGGGCAATTTATTTCTCTCCTGTCCCTGGAAATCCAGTCCAGGTGACTTAAAAAAAACAACTCACCTTCCTTCACCTGCAGTGCTGTTCTGACTAGAGTAACTTAACAGTGGTAGTGAAAATGGTGGTCATCCTTCATTTTGCTTCCCTTCCCGCAGTTTAGGATTACTCTGTAACCAAAGAAAATACAAACCTTTTACCTAAATGTCTCTTCCAAGTAAACTGATGAAGAGTTTATAATTAATAACAAAGCTTCTTAAGAAATAATCTGTATGGATTTCATGAAGGGAAGGCGTGCCTCAATGACCTTTACAGTAAATAAACTAGTGGAAGGGGTGAATCAGTGGAAATACAGTACTGGCCTTGCAGCTTTGTGGCTATGTTTTCAAGTTATAATTTGTAGTTGGGTAAATGTTGCCAAATATAATCATGGCAAATTTTTCTGGGGAGATATCTCAGGCTGAAATCTGATGATAGGGTCTTTACAGAGTAGATGGACAGCCACACCTAGATATACAGGTATACCTCAGTTAATAAAGCTTCTGATGTAGAAGCTCCTTTTTACAAAGTATTTTTATGAGAGCCCATCCCAACCCTCCTGTTTTCTGGCTGTATGGAAGGGGTGTGTGTGAGTTTTTTGGTTTTGTTTTGTTTGGGGCTTTTTTTTTGGCAGCATTGGTATTGGAAGGAAGGTGAAACAAGACAGATTTTTTTCAGTGCTGGGTGGCAGTAGCACATCTGCAGTAAATAATTCCACAAAGCTTGACCAGGAAAATACTATAGTTATGCATGCTTATGTATAGCAGGCAAAGTAAACAGCTGCCTCCAGAATCCCTTACTGGGCATGTGTGAAGAGTAAAACAAAGTGGAAAGCGGATGAGCCTGCCTCACCAGTCATCCTGGCATATTGGAAAAAATGGAAATCACAAGAAAAGTGGAGGCTGTTGAAACTGCTGTTTTATTTTTTTGTGATGTAGGAACGTATCTCTGTTCTTTCCATGTTATTTCCACCTCTGGTATCAAAGTTTCTGTTAAAGCTGTGGAATACATTAACTTTGTTAACTGCAGTATACCTGTAAAAGATGTCATGTAAATTGGTATAAAGTGTTGTGTGCTGCGGCAAAAAATGTTCACACATGTGCTAATATCAGTGAGCGAAACTTGGAATTATGGGCTTAAATCTAATTGCTAGTTGCTATCCGAGTATACTTATTGAATCAATGGGACTTACATGAATGACTTACAAATTCCTATTAATTCAGTTGGTGCTAACAAATGGATGTAGGTGACTGTATTCATGTTTGGAGTTGAGTTGAAATTCAGGGTTTTGTTGCATTAATACTGTTTCTCTTATGGCTTCTGGAATATTATACTTATGTTATAAAGCTCTTTCTTTATACCAGTTTTGATATTTGCTGTTTACAAATTAACAAGACTACAAAGTGGATAGGAGAGTATTTCAATACTGTTTAATTTTCTTTTTTTTAAAAACAGTATAGGACCTATCAAGTTAGAAATGAAGACAATGGAAAGCCACTACCTATCATCTTCTGCGACACCATGGGACTCGAAGAAAAGATAGGAGCTGGACTGAACATGGATGAAGTGCCCAACCTATTACAAGGGCATGTTCCTGACAGGTATCAGGTAGGAAGCAGCACCTATTCCTCTGAGGCTCACTTCTAATAAAAAAAATCCTCATGCATCATGAATTTCAAATATCATGCAAATCTCTGACATGGTTGCTTCAGAAAGTCATCTCCCCTCACCCACATGATCACACATGGTGGGGGAGATGCTTTTGCTGGCCTCCCACAAGGGGAAACCATGCAATCACCATGCAACAAGGGTTGCACAGTGGGAAGAGGAGGGGGCGGAGTCTGCAGCCCCCTTTGGGGCCGCACCGCACCTTCCTCAGCCTCTTTGTTTGCTGGCAACCCACCCTCCCACCTTATGGTTTCAGTGTAAGATTACTGGTCACTTTGGGGCCAGGTAGGAATTTTTCCTCCCCTTGGGGGGTGGTTTTGCCTACCCTATACTGCGCCAAGGGATCAGGCAATTGACTTAACAGAATGGCATCTTAAATAGGTATTAATTAGGTCTCTGGCTGGCGGGGGGGGCTCTGAGGGTTTTGGTGGGTAGCTATGGCACCCTTTGTGTAGGATAAATGTTATCCTTGGGGCAGGCCCATGGCTGGCCCCTACTGTGGGGCTGCGAGACGGGGGTTGTTGTTTGGGGGCTCGCCTTCCAGAAAAGGGCCAGCCAAAGTTTTAACTCAGCTTCATGAGTTGGCTTCGGGGCCCGGTACCTTGCCCAAGGGGGACTGGGGAAGAGGTCTGGAGGTGACCCTTGTCTTAGCCTACCCATTCTGTTGACCCCCACTTCTCAAATCACAAGTTCAAAGTCAAGTTAAATTCAAGCCCCAAGTTTAAGTGCAAGTTTACTACGAACTTTATGTTCGTTAGGCATATATTAATAAACTGCCCTAGTTGAACCCAAGCACCATGTGTGATCTCTTCGTTTTGTGGGTTGGGCAGCAAAATACAATTGTGTGAAGGCTGATCTCTGTGACGTGCTATACAGTGCAACCTCATCTTCTACAGTGTTTTTCAATAATGTGATAAAAATTATAGGAATTATAGGAAACCTGCTGACAGAATAGATTCCTGTGTTGAGTGGCTTGGACAAAGTTGGATTTTGAAGTGTTGATTGCTACTGCTTGAGGCTATAGATTAGACTTCTAGCTATGGTTGCAGTCCTTATTTTTTGCTCTGTCAAATATATATGCAAAAAACATATATTGATTTCTTTAAACATTTTGAACCAGTGTCTGTGCTTCTTCCTTTGTCTCACAACCACTCTGTTTTTTTCTTAAACACAGTTTAAAGGATCATTGAATAATGATGATGCAGTTATCCCTCATTCACTTAAAATGATACTTTTGGCAGAATGCCAATAGTCTCAACAATGAGAGCTGATTTTGAGAAGTTTGAAGGCAATCACTTGCCATCACAGTATCCAGTAGTAGATAGGCCAGGTGGGAAAAGTCCGTTTCCAATTTAGATTCTCTTCTCTATAAAAAGGGGATCTCTTTATGCAGCACTGCATGCAAGACATTTTAATCTATAAAGAGGAGAGGTCCCTGCTTGGAAGTCCTTACAGTCTAACATTAAGTATTGAGAAAATAAGAAAGGAAATAGAAGTCCAGTGTATTAAATTATTTTCTCTTTCTCTGCTCAATGAGAGAACATCAGATCACTTTGACTTTATCTTCTTCTTCCTCCTCCTCCTTCTCCTCTTTATTCTTTTTGCTAACACACACACAGACAAAATATACAGAGTTAATTATTGTACATTTCACTACATTATGGATACAATGAATTTTTGCAGGATCGAGTTTACTTTTCCTTAATCCTTACAGCAATAAAACTTAGATTTTTGAAATTTATAAAGAGAAAACTAAGAACAGTTAGTTAGATATATAGGTTATAAAAGATGTTTGTCACTTCAACCTCAATTAAGAAAAAAACCTATACTTTCCACATCTACCCATAAACACTGATTCTCTTTCTCTGCCCAATGAGAAAACCTGAGATCGTTTTGACATTCATATTTCAAGTAAAACACATTTGTATCTCTGTAGAACACATTTGTTCCTTTTAAAAAATGCTTATATGGTGGCTACTTCTCTAGCACTTTCTTTCTTTTAGGAATCTGATTCTGTAATAGCTATTTTCCCATATTATAATTATTGTCTTTCTCATTTTCAGTTTAATCCATCTGCTGCTATGGCTCCAAATTCACCAGGTTATGTCAAAAGTCCATCTTTGAAGGACCAGATCCATTGTGTTGTTTTTGTCATTGATGGATCCAAGGTTGAAATCCTTTCTGAAAAGATGGTAGAAAAGCTGAAAGAAATTCGACGAAAAACTAACAAGTTTGGTCAGTCTTCTACATTTATGTTTTGAATAGCCTGAAACTACTATTTGGTGAAGTGATGCTGTCACGTTGAAATACTGTCTGTCCCTCCCACTTGATGGGAGCCTGTGGTCCTCTGGATGTTGCTGGACTTCAGTTCTCTTAAAGTTGATCAGAGATAATGATGTTGCAGTTGAGCAACATTTGGAAAGTCACTACTTAATCATCCATGTTGTATAATAAGTAGTATGTTTTAAGTTGATGGCTTCTCATTGATATGAGAATGCCAACTGGTCATTGTCAGATGAATATTGGCTGAACTTAGGTAAAGGCGTGGAAAATGGCATAAAATATCTATCTGGAGTTGACTTTCTTCTCCTGGAAAAATGCTTAAGAATTATGTAGTATAGTGGAATAAACAGTATTCTCCCTTACACTGGATTGTATTTCATGCTGTGGTGCACACCTGAAAGAGGTATGTGAGTTTCCAGATTGCATTTGGTTCACTTCTGTTGTCAGTCCCTATTCTTCAAATTTAGAGTGCACCCTGGTCATTGGCTGAAGGTTTCATCACATGCAAGAGTTGGGCTCCTCTAGCACAGGCACCCTTCCCAGAAACAGTTCCTTCATTTGCTTTAGAGGGCAAGGTCTGCTGCACAGAGTTTGCTCTGTTTGCTGTCAAGCAAGTTAAGGGGCAGAAAGTCTTATTTTTTCCCCTCAAAAGCACAATGTCCCATAGCTAAGTTTATATCCCCTATCTGTTGACTCTTTTCCTTAGGACACAGCACAGTGCTTTAGTACAAGTAACTATTTCAAATTCAGAGAGTTTTCCTTGATAGTTGCTAAAAAACTATTGTGATTGTGATTGTTATTATTATCATCATTACTATTACAACTATTACTATAATTAATATTACCTTTATTTATATGCTATTTTTTCCCCAAAACTGGGATTCAAGCCAGCTTCCAAATTAAAATGATTTCATTATAGTTAAAAATGTACAATGGGTCAATATGAAAATGGAATTAAACTATTAATAGTTTAAAACATACAGTTAAAAGTATAAAAAGCATTACAAAACCAGCAAAGTTACAACAATCCAGCACCCTCTTGAAAGTCCACTCATTAAAAACCTTCAGTTTTGAAAGTCTGTTAGAATAAAACATGTCATTGCCTGTTAACAGACAGATAACAAGAAAGGGGGCATTCTAAGTTTCCTAGAGAGATACTTAGAGATCATACGGGTAGCCATTGAGAAGGTCTTTTCTCCTGTATCTGTGAAGGTGTTAGGACTGAAAGAAGGGTCTCTTCTGAGTATTTCAAAGTTTGGTAGCTTAATATAGAGAGATATGTTCTGTCAGCCTGGACATGAGCTGGATTTACAGGTCATAACCAGCACTCTAAAAATGTAGAAAAAAGTGGAGGGAGCTAAAACCTAACAAATTTCAGAAACAAAGCAACTGAAGTTAGGAGTTGTAGTATCAAACTATGTATAATTTTTTTAAAAAATACTGTTTTTTATATGTATGTATGTATGTATGTATGTATATGTATATTTTAGGAAACTTGCTAATATATCATATACAATAATTAAATCAATGAAATATTATTATAAAATATATAATATAGAAAATACAATGATACAATAAAAAGAACCAAAGTCCTGTGGGTCCTCTGAAATGTAAAGGCCTTATCGGAGGCAATTGATGGAGATGAATTGGACCTTCAAATGATGTGCTAGTCCTTCCAAAGACAAACGACTGTGGTAACCGCTTGATAGGGAAGAATAAAGTTGACTGATGTCTGTTGTTGTTTTTCTTGTTTTGGTAACTGCCTTTTCACAGTTTATTTTCATCCTCTAGGTGTTCCACAACTTGTAATACTTACTAAAATAGATGAAATTTGCTCTTCTCTTGAAGAAAATGTTTCAGATGTGTACAGAAGCAAAACCGTGGAGAAACAGGTAAACACTGGCAATCGTTACTGTTATTAACTCTACGACTAGGCAGCATTTTGAACCAGCGGCATTGCTTTCAGGGGGCAAGTTTGCCCTGAGAGTGCTAACCTTTTCATTCATATTTGTTATTATGCGGAAGGAATGCTTTTCTAACTTATATCCTAAAAAGTTGCTATATGGAATAAATATATGGTCTGAACACATTGGAAGACCTCATTTGCTGGAGCCAAAAATACATGATATATCTTTTTTTTTTCTCTTTTAAACTGTCTGTGTTATTTGTTGTCTTTAATTTGGACACAGATCCATAGTGAGGTGTGCACACTGCTGCTCAGTCACCATTTCTCTGTTTAAAAGAAGAGTCTGGGCTTCTTGTTTCAGCTCTGATTTCTCTGATTGGCTCAGACAAACCCCTGGACATACTCCATTTTGTTTTAGATAAGCAAAGTGAGCCAGTGAGGTGTAGACATTTGAGTATAGGATTAGGACTTTAGGACTTAGAGAACTGGAATTGAATCCACACTTGGGCATGGAAACCTTGAGGAAGTCCCACTCTCTCAGCCTCAGAAGAAGCCAATGGCAAACCTCCCTGAATAAATCTTCACAAGAAAAACCCATGACAGGATCACCTTAGGGTGACCCTAAGTTGGAAATGACTTGAAAGGAACAGCAACAGATATGCAGAGCTTGGAAATAATTCATTAAAATTTAATTTGTTATACCTAATTGAATAAAAAAATTAATATTGATTTCAGAAGTGATTGTTTAAGTGGCTAAACACCAACACTGTTAATTATATAGCAACAATTAATGCAGTGGTTCTCAACCTGTGGGTCCCCAGATGTTTGTGGACTTCAGCTCCCAGAAGCCCCAGCCACTATGGTCAATGCTCAGGGCTTCTGGGAGCTGAAGTCCAAAAACATCTGGGGACCCACAGGTTGAGAACCACTGAATTAATGTTTCACATTAATTTAGTTCAGCTTATTACTTTGGTGAGTAATTAGAGAGGTGACAGCTTTTTTAATGTTTAGCAGTGGGAAGGCAGGACAGAAAAGTTTTCACTTGAACAAAACCCAGAGAGAAACCCGATCCCTTTAAAACAATCTACTCCTCTCCCTAAAAGCATATAAGGTCTTGTACAAAAGGGTATGTTTACAATAAATGTGCCAAGAAAAATAATGTGTAATAGAAGGAAAATTTGAAAGCTGTATTTTATGAAACAAGAACTACTGTTTGTGAAGTATAAGGAAGAGGCTGAAGTATAATTAAAGTATGGAGTAGTAGAGAATATACAAAACAGGCTCTGCCTGTTCATTAAACTTTTCCAGTGTTTTATATCTGAAAGTTTGTTGATGTTTGGCTTCAAGTTATGGAGACCCTAAGGAAAGCTTATCTTGTTTTTTCCCCTCAAATTTGTTGAGAAGACGTGTGCCATTGCTTTCCTCTAAGGCTGGGAGACTGCGATCTACCCAAAGTCAAGTGGTGCGTTTCCATGGCCAAGTGGGGATTAGAACATTGGTCTCCTGGAGTCCTAATTCAACACACAAACTACACCACGCTGATATCTGGCCACCCTTTTTCTTTTTCATGTTTTATATACTAAAAGTCTAGCTTGTATCTGAAATAATTGCTTCTAAGATTTACAACTTACACGTGAAGGTTACGAAACTTCCCAGAAAATAAGAAGGCCAGCAGACACTTAATAATAGCAGGACTAACATCTGTTATGAATGGTTGGGCAACAAAATGAGATTTTACCAGATAGCCATTATGTTTTTATTTCCCTTGTAGATGCAGTTAACAGCAGAAAAACTTGGCATCCCTTTGTGTCAAATAGTTCCTGTTAAAAATTACTCTTCAGAGCTGGAGCTTAAAGATGAGGTTGATATCCTGATCCTGATGGCAGTGAGGCAGATGCTGCGTTTAGCGGAAAGCTACCTAGATAATTTCCCTTTGGAGAAGACCCCCAATGTGGATTACTATACTGATTCTTGATGGGCTTATGGAAGCCTCTTCAACTCTCCCTGTTTTAGATTTTTAACAGAAGCAATCAAGTTGATTCTGCTTGAGAATGACTGAATGGCTGCAATCAAAGGCTGAATTAATCCTTAAAAAATAAATTGTTCATATCTCGATTTGAGTTTCTTAACTGACATTAAATTGTCGAAAAACTAGCATGCTGTACATGCCAGTTTTGAACCACTGTATTGCTTGCATTGGGTCTCGTTTATGCTTTTCATGTATCATGCTTTGCAGTTGTTAACATTATACCAGAAATGGAAAATTTATTATTGGAATTATTATTCTGTGTCCCACGAGGAAAGGGGTGTCTCTGTCTCTTTTTCCTTTCTTTCCTTTCTTTCATTTGCTCGTTTGTTCATTCTTTTTTTTCTTTTTCTTTTTGTATTTGAGTTCTAAAAAGATGCAGCAGTGAATTTCCACTTTTCATTTTGAGCTATAATGCTGAAAAAAGTTGAAGACAGTGGGAAAAGAAGAAGACCACTTTATGTGTAGATAAACTCAATCAAGAAAGCCCTTGGCCCTGAATTTGCAAGAGCTGAGTAGGACTTTTAATATCAAGACCTTTTGGAGGGTCACTACAAATCAAAGCAGATTTAATAGCACATGACATGTCCTGATAATCTGCTCTGCACTCAAGTTCCATCATACTACTGGTACAATTAGCAGTTAATGCATATGTAGTTATAAGGAAACATTGGGCCTTTCCTCACTACACTGTTATTCCACTTTCAACCTCCTGTGGAATCCTGGGGTTTGCAGTTTAGGGAGGGAGCATTTAGAATTCTCAGCCAGAGAGCTCTTTGGCCTCAGTAAATTACAAACCCCAGAATTCCACAGGATGATGAAAATGGAATAGTAGAACCATAAAAGTATAGTGCAGAAAGGCCCATTGCTAAAGGCTAATGCTTGGGAAGAATTTTGGCCAAAAATATACACAAATATGTATATTTACATATTAAGTGCATAATACTACATGTAACACATGTGCCTTGTATTGAAACTATGCAGCAGTGTACATTTCCTTTGCAGATTGATTGCTCACCTAGGTGGTCCACTTCCACAAAAATGTTGCTGCTGTTTAGTAGTTGGTGGTTGTGTAGTTAATAAAGACAGCCTGTGTGAGGATTCTGATTGGTGAAAGGAACTACTGTTTACTCAGAAATGGAGTGAGTGGGTGGAAGGATGATCAGAACTGTGTAAATACTGAATAATCAAATATCAAGAAGATTAAGACAGTTGTAAGTGAGGCCTCCCGGGTATGCATACGCTGTGCACACTTACTCATGATGTATTGTGAAAGCCTTCTGTTTGGTGAATGGGACTACGTTCAAATATTTACATATTGCACCCATCTTCCATCAGTGGTCAATAAGCCAGTGGTTAATAAAGAAGTTTCATATCTAGCACTGTACCTTTCCTTTTCAGTTGATTGCTCATCTAGATGGTTTCCACAAAAATGTTGGTGCCATTTAGCAGTTAGTAATTATGTAGTTAATAAAGACAGCTTCATATCTGGGAGTGGGTTTGAACTGAGGCTTTCTAAATACCAATTCATAGAAAGATACTAATTGGACATAGTGGTCTGAACCTGCCTTATGAAGTAAGAAGGTTTCTCTTAGTCTCGCTCATGCCAAAAATTGCTTGTTATTTTTTATTTCAGTTTTGTGAACATGGAGAAGAATTTTCCCTTCTGGAGGAAAATGTGCTTTCAATTCTGTTGCAGTTTTCACAACAGTTTTTCTGTACTTGTTTTATGAGTGATTTACAGAGCCATATCTCAAAAAATCCATAGGCATCCATGCTGCAGCTTGCAAAGAAGCCCATGTATGCAATTTGCAACACATGTCACCGACTAAGCCCATCTGATGGGTATTTTAGGTTGCATTTTTACTAGCAGGTAGGAGGAAGTGCCACTGCAGTGAGTAGAATTTAGCTTCATAATCAACTGTGTGTGGAAGAGATAATCAAAACCTAGGCCCTTTTCGCACGGTGTTTCTTAAGCGAAAGGGCCCCTTGGGCGTCGCATAAATGTGAGGAGCGGCCTGCATGGCGCACTCACATTTACGTGACGCTCAAGAGGGTGACGCGAACCGCTAATGGATTTTCTTATTTTCAGCTTCAAACTGAAAATGCCATGCGGTCACGCAACGCTCAGGGGCGTGGAGCACACTTGCCTGCCATGAGCAGCCTCCTGAGCCGCGCTGGTCGCGCTTCCTGCCTTATTGCTAGCCTTCAACTCCCAGGCTGCACTGCGGTAGGAAGGGGCGGATGCGGGTGGGGCTCTTGCGCGACCAGCAAGCAGCTGCGGCGACAAAGCAGCAGGGTTGTGAGCACCTCTCGCAAGAGACTGCTCGCGCGATCCCTGTGCTCCAGCACCGAGAACAGGTAAGTTGCAGAAAGGGCCCTAGACAGGGCTTGTGATTGTGAGTGTTTTTATGACCATGAAGGAGGAAGCAGAAGAGGGAGAGGGAGAGGTCCATCTGACTTTAAGAATGTGTTTAGATTTACAAAACAAAATATAACAAACTAGGTGTAGTAGAAGAGGGGAATTGGGAAGGTTTATCCCTGTTACAAAATTCAGTTCCCAACCACTTTACTCATGGCTACAGTCTCAGGATCCTTGGATGTAATAATTTGGTGATGTACTTAGAATTCTCTTCAAGAGAGTTGTAGTATGCACCTTTGAATTCCATTTCCCAAGATATCCTAAAAAGAAAGGAATTAGGTTTATGATTAAATCAGTTTGATTCGATACTGTAGCCAGATGCTTAGGGAACCTGAACTGTGGTTCAGCGGAGTGGTCCAAAGCTCTCTAATGGAGCCTGATCAGTACTATAAGAGCCTATAAGACTGTATATTGCTATGAGCAAGAATGGGCATGTCCTCCAACTGTTCTCATTGCACAGGGACAGGGAAGTGGGTGAAGTGAAGGATTGAAAGTGAGATTGTTTAAACTTGGGCATATGACGGTAGCCCAGAGCACGAGAATCAGGGAGCTGATAGAGTAATATGCCTACATGTGTCCAAGGTGGTATGAATCATTCATCTGGAAGCCCAGGTTTGCTGGCTAAGAGGAAGAAGCTGGCTGAACATGTACATTGTGAAAACTATGTTAGAAGAGCCCTTCAAGGCACAGCCAGGTCATAGGAAACCATCAGGAAGATAATAGTGCCTGGAGCTTCCCACAAGATGATTAATTGTCTTAAATTCTTTTCCCACCAACCTGCAAACTCACCTATTATCCCTAAATCTGTCCAACCATTACGGAGCTATCACAACTACCTTTAGTCCTTTGTCATTTAACACTACAACCATTAGCCCATTCCGAACTCTGTGAACTCTGCTGTTTCCATTGGAGAGCCATTAATAGCCTTGCCCTCAAGACAGAAATCAGGTATTTAAACCCCAAGTTTTGGCCAGTCAACTCACAGTACACTGATTAGTGGTCACCACTCTGCTGCTCCAATTTCTGATTGTGTACTGTCCTTAGACACAAGTCTAAGCCACATTTCCTTTTTTGCTTCTCTTCTGGATTGGTAGTTATCATACACTATGCCCCGAAACTCACTATCCAAAACTTTCCTCCCTTTTCCTTCAGTTAGCCTTGTGTGATTTCATGACTTCTTGGGTCTTGTGCATGTGATTGTAATTCCTCCCACCAAAATACATTTAAGCTTACTTTTGGATCTCTGGCTGGTACTTCCCTGCAGAAGTACTGGTAAAAACAATGGTGTAAAAGATCTCATTAAGTTACCCCTCTCTTGCAGGCCTCCTATTTTAAGGTCATATTCCCTACTGTTTCTCGGAGGTACTCACATTGCAGGGGGATCCTTGAGTCACCCACATTTTGGGGTAACATTCCTACTCACTTGCTTTTTGCCCAGATGTGGAGAAGGGAGGCACTCATGCAAAGGTAGAAGACAAGGAAATGGGAGGGGAGACTCGGGGGAGAAAGCATATGTGCGTATTGAGAATAATCAGATTTATGAAGGTGAAACCCATAAATGTGGAGGGAGGACTGTATATGTAGAATTTTAACATGTATTATGTAACACAGGCAAATCTCACAGCAATATGCATGTATGAAACACTGATTTATTTTTTATTTAATAAAATATGTTAATTCATCTCATCATAAGATCTCACAGCACCAAACAGATTGAACAAAATAAACAATTTAAAGAATTTGAAAATTACTATTAATAATGTAAAATATATTAATAATTCAAACAAGTTAAAAGAACTTTAAAACTTTAAAATATAATTTATAAACTAAAAACAAAAACATGTCTTGACCTGGCACCAGAAGAACATTTATGCTGTTGCCATTTGGACCTCCATTCAGACATTCCCCAGATAAGGCATGTCAGTCTTCTCACATGTCTTCTAATGGGACATCCTCCTACTGGTAGGACATAACAGATAGTCTTTATGTTAGACTTTAAGCTTCAGGGGAAAGATATACTTCATGAAACAAGAAGTACAGAGAAGGAAAGAAAAGTGAAAATTGACAAAAAATCATGGAAGAGCTCAATGAGAAAGAAAAAAGATTGAAAAACAAACCAGGAAACACAAAAGTAAAGAATGAAATTAAGATCTTACAAAGACAATTAACAATCCAAGACAGCAGAGAAATTGAAAAAAGTTGAAATTCATAAAACAAAAATATTTTGAATATGCGAAGAGAATAGGTAAATGATTATCTTACAGATTAAAGAAATAAAAAGAGAAGAGATTAATCTTAAAAATTAGAGAGGGGGAAAAGATACATCAGCAACAAAATAAAATTAAAGAAGTATTTTACAACTACTCTAAGAAATCATTTGAAGAACAAGTTAAAAAGCATCTATTAGAGAATATTAAAAAATATTTAGAGAAGACAATAATAGTGTAAATAAGCAAGGAAAAAAAAATAGAGTTAAAGAAACCAATAGCAAAAATGGAAATTTTAAACGCAATCCAAAAGCTTAAAAATGGTAAAGTGCTGGTTCCCGACAGTTTTAGGGTGGTTTGCTATAAAACTTTTCAAAATGAACTGGTAGGGCCCCTGCAAAAGGTAATGAATGGATTAGATGAAGGTAAGAGACCAACTTCTTGGGGAGAAGCAATAATTAGCTTAATCAAAGGAGAACAAAGATCATTTAGAGCAGTGGTTCTCAACCTGTGGGTCCCCAGATGTTGTGGACTTCAGCTCCCAGAAGCCCTGAGCATTGACTATAGTGGCTGGGGCTTCTGGAAGCTGAAGTCCACAAACATTTGGGGACCCACAGGTTGAGAACCACTGATTTAGAGGCTAAAAATTATAGATGAATATTGTTATTAAACATGGATTATAAAATCTTCTCCAGTAGTTTAGCAGAGCGATTAAAAAAGGTGTTAAATGGATGGATATATGAGGACCAAAATGGCTTTCTTCCAGGAAGATCAATTAAAGATAAAAAGCGAGTGATTATAGATGTATTAGAGTATTACTATAAACATAATGAAAAAAAGTTAGATCTGATTTTCATTGATGCAGAAAAAGCATTCGACAATGTAAGTTGGTTATTTCTGAGTGAAACTTTGAAGAAAATAAATATGGGAGAGAGAATGGTAAATTGGATTAATCAGATTCGTAAAAATCAAACAGCAACAGTATTAGAAAATGGAGAAAGAACAAAGAAAATTGATGTTAAGGAACAAGACAAGGATGTCCCCTCTCCCCTTTACTATTTTTAATCATCATTGAGATCTTAAATATCCAAATAAAGAATGAACCTCAAATAAAAGAAGTACAAATTAGAAATAACTCTCACGAGATCAGAGCATTTGCAGATGATCTTGTTGTACTGCTGGATAATCCTACACAAAACATTGATAAGCTAAAAAATATTTTGCAGGAGTTTGGTATTATATCAGGTTTTAAAGTAAATTCTGAAAAAAACAATGATGATAACAAAAAATATCACAAATCAAGAAGAAACAGAATTGGAAAGGGAATCTCAGTATGAGGTATCTAAAAAAGTAAGATATTTAGGGATATATGTAACTAAAAACAATACAGATTTATATGAGATCAACTACAGAAAAAAATGGCAAAGTATAAAGTCGGATTTAAAAAGATGGGCTAAACTAGATCTATCCATATTAGGAAGAATAGCAATGGTAAAAATGAACATTCTGCCGAGGATGGTATTTCTCTTCCTAAATCTCCCTATAATCACGAACGACACACTTCTCAATCAATGGAACAAGGATTTAGCAAAGTTTATATGGAATGGCAAAAAACCGTAGATAAAATGGAAGATCATGAAAGACTCAATAGGAAAAGGAGGATGGGGTTTGCCTGATCTGAAACTATATTATCACGTTTATTGTTTCAGTTGGCTTATCGATTGGATCAAATTAGGAAATGAAAGATTATTAGCTTTAGAAGGAGTGGATTTGCCATTCGGCTGGCATTCATACTTATGGTATGATAAAGTAAAAGTGAAACAAGAGTTTAATAACCATTTTGTAAGAAAATCCTTATTGAGAGTATGTTTAATATATAAAAGGAAGTTCTATCCAAAACTACCACTGTGCGTCTTGATGCACAAGGCTTTCTATAGGAGAAAGAGACCACAGTTAAATAAATGGAAAACATACCAAGATCTGACTAAAATTCAAGGGGAGACTGTTGTATTAAAAAATAAAGAATCATAGAATCATAGAGTTGGAAGAGACCCCAGGGGCCTTTGAGTCCAACCCTCTGCTATGCAGGAACACACATCAAAGCATTCCCAACAGATGGCCATCCAGCCTCTACTTAAAAATCTCCAAAGAAGGAGACTCCATCACACTCCGAGGCAGCATATTCCACTGCTGAACAGCTCTGACCATCAGGAAGTTCTTCCTGAAGTTCAGGTGGAATCTCCTTTCCTGCAGCTTGAATCCATTGCTCCTTCTCTTAGGCCCTTTTCGCATGGGCTTTCTCTTGCGAAAGAGCCCCGTGAGCCTTGCGGGAGTAGGAGCGTCACTCTGCATGACGCACTCCCACTTCTGCGGTGCTCACGGGGCTGAAGCAGCGCTCGTGCATATTTTTTTATTTTCGGCTTCTAACTGAAAATAAAAGGTGCTTGCACAAGGCTCCCGGCAGTGTCCCACACTTACCGGAGTGAGGAGCGCCATCGCAGGTGGACCTGTTGTGCTTCCTCCCCGCTTCCGCCCCCAGCTCCGGCTACAGTGCCCAGGGAGTGCTGCGGAAGCTGGGGGCGGGGCCGAAGAGTGCCTGTCGCGGAAGAAGATGCGAGGTGCAGAACGGAGGCAGGGGGAGCAGCAGCGTTTCGCGAAGGTCTCTTGAGCTTGCTGCCCTTCCCCCTCGTGCGAGCGCCGGTGCTGCGAAAAGGGCCCAAGTCTCTGGAAGGGTAGAGAACACGCCTTCTCCCTCCTCAACATGACATCCCTTCAAATATTTAAATATGGCTATCATGTCCCCTTTTAACCTTCTCTTCTGTATACTAAATATATCCAGCTCCCTAAGGCGTTCTTCATAGGGCATGGCTTCCATGAATTCCAGAGGAATTAATAGGATATGGATACAGAACACATTGGCTACTACAAAGACAACTAACAGAAAAATTTAAAATGGATATTAAGACGATAGGAATAGAACCACATGCAAAAGAATTTGATAAAATTTTGAAACCAGTGTTGATCATTTGGTTGGAAAGATTTATAAATCATTACTCGACTTTGACTTAGAACAGGAAGTGGTTAAAGAAAATATGATAAAGTGGACATAGAACGTTGCACACCCAATTCCACTTAAAAATGGGAGGAGTCATGGAAAGATACTCAAAAATTAATTAAAAGCATGGGTCTAAGAGAAAATTATTATAAAATCCTCCACAGATGGTATTATACACCTACACAAATTGCAAATTTACAAAGAACACCAAAACTACATACTGGAAATATGAACAGAAAGCAATGTTATACCATCTGTGGTGGACATGTATAGAGGCAAAAAAGTTCTAGAAAAAAGTTCATGAAAGGATAATGAAAATATTACAAATAAAATATATAATGACACCAGAGATATATCTGTTAAATATGATTGATGAGATCAAATTGCCAAAAAAAAAAACAAACATAAAAAATTGTTACTCTTCATGATTATGGCAGCAAGCATGACTTACGCAAAAAAGTGAGAACAGAAAGTCGCTCCAAAGATAGAAGACTGGTGGATGAAAATATACAATATAATGGAAATGGATAGATTGACAATAATATTATCCAATAATTATTTAAAAAGATTCAAAGAAGTTTGGAACCCCATGGTATCTGCACTAGAAGAAAACTGGGTTGAGATAGCAATAATGGGGATAAAGGAAGAAATCTCTTGATGAAATATAGAAAGGGACATAGAAAATGCAGGATATTATGCACAGCGTCTATAAACAGATCTCAAGAAATGAGGTCAGAGCTTTTATGGATTTAGGATTGATAAAGATAAAGTTATGGAAAGTGGAGAATGGATGGGAATCAGAGGTACAGAAAAATTATGAGTAAACACAACCCATTTGGAAAGGAAAGTGGAAACAGGAAAGATACAGAATGAAACCTTGAGTTGAAAATGAATATATTAAATAGATTAAGAGATTATAAGGACAGATAAAGGTGGAGTTTTCCTTCTTTTTTGTAAATAGTGTCTAAACTACTTAAATTGTTGGTAAGCAGTAATTAAAGAATCACCGGGGAAGACAGAAAAGGAGGATAAGGGAAGATATTTAATGTTAAATAATTTTGAAAATTCTGTTCTTGTATCTTGAAGTAGGACTGGGCATATCTGTTGTGTATGTTTATCTGGTTGTAAATAGGTTTCGGCAAGGAATGTTATGTGAAACAATCAATAAGCTGGAATGTATGGATATTTCCTTGTAGAGTTTATTCCCTTTTGATGATTTAAATTTTTATTTGTGACCCTTTTATGTTTTGTTTGATATAATAATAATAATAATAATATAATAATTTTTAAAAAAGCTTCAGATGGCACATATAGGGAGAGGCACTCCTTCATGCAGTCCACCAACATCTGGAGAGTCCAAGCATGTATAATACAGATTTTGTTGTTGTCACTTCTTTTTCAGACTAAGAATGGCTGATATTAAATCTCAGTTGACCAATGAAGAGAAGAAGGGGTTGCTACATTTATTAGGGAGCAAACACGTAAGTCTTCTATAGAATGAAAGTGTTCATGGGTACAGTGTGAACATATGTCATAGCATTTGCAACTACCAAAGCCCAACTGTGGCATACAGTTGTGGCATACAATTCAAGTGGTTCTATTTTTGGAGGCTTGCTGTACAGAGAGATACTCCCTCTGGACTATATGTAACTAATGAAAAAGCTTTTCTCTTTAGATTGAAAGGGAAAGAGGAAGAGCTTTGCTCACTAAAAATCCAAGTCAAATATGCCAATCAGGTGGTATATAATAGCGGACGTGGTCCTTACTTTGGAGCTGGATCTCTGATATTCCTTTCACAAAATGCTGCTGCAAAAGCCACAAATGTTAAGGTTGGCACCTATGTATTCGAAGCAGAAGACCTGCATGGAAATGACCAGGTCCTTTTAGAATGTGAAGTATATTGAGTAGAAAGTGAGTTGAAATAAAGAGATAAGATTATCTGAATAGAGGCCAGCTGATTTTACTCTTTCTTTTTTAAAAATCTGTTCCCTCAGATGTTAGTGGAATGATGGAGAAACCATGGAGGAAAGTTAACAAGACGTTTGGGTAGGTTGACTTCACCTGAGATTATCAAACTACTGCAAATGGATTATTATAGCAAGTAATTGTGCACAAACATGTGGTACCATTTAATGATAATTGTCAAGTCCATGGAGGTATAGCCAAAGGTCCATACTGTATAGCTAAAGGTCCATACAAAAATTTCAAGGCCTAACATCCGTCACATAAGACAGATTCCTAGCTTCCTTTTGTCCACGTCAATGTGATGCAGTAACCAGAAAAAAACAACCCAGTTCTGGGCTGCATGCATAAGAATGTAGTGTCCTCGTTGAGAGAAATGTTAGTGCCAATCTGTTCTGCTTTGATCAGACTTTATCTGGATATAAACAGCAGCACTGAGCAATTTTTTTAACTATATCCCCAATGTCAATAAAGTGATAACCTACATCCACCTTTCTGGGAGAAAGCCAGGAACCCATATTCAATTTGACTTACTTTTAAGTAAACATTCACAGGATTGGGCTATCAGAGTTCAGTCATGTGCCTGCGATAGCCAAGTGTTAAGTTGAAATGTAACCTACTCGGTGTTCATGTGATGTCTTGCCTGCAGCTCACCATTAGGTCCCCTTACTTAATTATAGGCTGCGGATGATCTCTATGTAGTATTCAGCACAAGAGGAGACTTCCCTCCACTCTCCAGTGTGGTAGCAGCCAATGTAGCCCCCCATACTTTCTGAATGACAAGAATTCTAAGAAAAGAATCCATCTACAGCCAAATAAATGCTAGCAGGATTAGGCAGTCAGTCTCCAGCAGCAAGATGACAGACATGGCTCCTACCACTGTGATTGTATGTCTTTGAAAAGAGTAATAGAATTCATGTAGCTGTACTTGTTGTGTGCCTTCAAGTCATTTCCAATTTATGATGACCCTATGGTGAATCTATTACAGGGTTTTCTGGAGCTAAGAGCCTGTAATGCTGCCAAGGTCATGCAGTGGGTTTCCATGGATGAGCAGGGAACTGAACCTTAGTTCTCTGAATTCCTTTGGTATAGAAGAGATGTTATATGTTCAAATCTCTGTCACTGGTATAAAATCTAAGACAAATAAAAATAAAGTACTAGCAAGTGGGTAAAGAATGAAGTAGAGCTCATGATCGGGGCGAGAGGAGTCCAAGATATTTTTTTTTCTGCTTGAGGGAATGTCAAGATGGCTCCCTTCAGAACTGGTGATGGGATTTAGGAGGTAGGAATCACTCTCCATTGGTCCTGTGGGTCTTCTGGCTAAGCACGTTCTCTTCTCTGGCCTTTCCCCCTTCCCTCCTTCCCACTTGGCTCCATATTTTACAGATTAAATTGGATTATTTTGCATATTTAATGCATACAACTGCGAGGTACAATAAAGTACATATTCTGAGTTGGCATTTTGTGTGATAAGAGGTAGTCAACCAGCCATAAAGAATAGTCAGCCTGCCACAAAATGAGGTAGCAAGAGAACTTGGGGAGGATGGAGGTGAAGGCAGGGCTGGTCTGAAACACATTCTTGGCTGAGAGAAAGGACGAGACGGCACCTCTCCCTATTCTATGTGCAGAATTTGGCCAGAATATTCTTCAGAATTTCATTCTTTATTGGTGATGGGACACCACAGTGTACCCCCACAACTACCCACAAAGAAACCAAGAGGACAGAAGATGAAAACAAGAGAGAAGGAAGTTTCAGAGGACTGCTGCTGTATCATTCTGTCAAATTGTAGGGCTGGCCTTTGGTGAGAGATCATAGGAGAAGATAAGGAAATACTATTGGAAAAACAGTCTTGACGCACAGAATATGCTTTGCCAGTACAGGATGCAATCTTGCAAGAAACTGACCTTTAGTTTATTTACTTATCCCAACATCCCCACCCATACAGGTAAAGCCTATGATTTCTGAGAAAGAGAGGTATGTTACTAGTTCCTGCGAAAGTGTTCATTTTCACTTTTGTCTGTGCTACTTCTAATGTGAAGAAACTTGTGAGGGATTACGGAAGCAGCACCAAGCCACAGAAGTGAAGAGACACAAGCAACCACAGTAAGAAAATATAGTATGTTGCATGTTGAATTTCCTGCCAGAGGCAGTATTTAAGATTGAGCAGGGGTTTCTTTTTACGTGCTTGGTATCTTCTTTTCCCGAAGCAGCACTTCAGCTTCATGGTTCTTCTTTCTTTACTTCTGTGCTTCTGGGATTCTGACAATGGTGTGTGTGTGTGTGTGTGTTTGTGTGCACATGTGCCTCCACTTCCTACTTACAAAGTTTCTCTACTTTTTAAAAAACTGCACATTCTTTTCTCATTTTTCATATCACAATTTTATTGCACCTTCTTATGTTTGTGTTATATATTGTGGTTATACACCTTTGTGCCTCCTTTATTTATTTATTAGATGTTTGTTGTTGTGTGCCTTCAAGTCAAGAGCCAGTGGTATAGTGCTTTGAGCACTGGACTATATCTCTAGAGACTAGGATTCAAATCCCCTCCTGGGCATAGAAACCCATTGCTTGACCGTGGGGAAGTCACAGTCTCTCAGGCTCAGAGGAAGGCAAAGGAAACTACCTCTGAACAAATTCTGCCAAGAACCCCTGTGATAGATTTGCCTTAGAGTCACCATATGTCAGAAATTACTAGAAGTCTGAGATATGAGGACCCTATCACAGGACTTTTTTGACAAAAATTTACTCAGAAGGGATTCATCATTGCTTTCCTCCAAGGCTTTGACTTGCCGAGGTGACTCAGTGGGTTTCCATAGCCAAGGATTGATCCAAACTCTGGTGTTCCCAGAGTTCTAGTCAGACACTCAAATTTGTAATCAATTATGCATTTCTGTGACAGAAAATGGAAGAGAAAAACTCTTCTGAATCTCCAGCAGAACAGCCCAGTCCTCACTCTGCTACTATTCAGACAGGTAAGTGAATGAAGGAATGATTAGTAGTCATCCTCAAGCAATCAGCTCTCTTTCCTTCCAACCTTTCTCTAAGTCTGGGGCCCAATTATTTTTAAAAAATTAAAAAAAATTTAAAATTAAAAAAAAATTAAAACCATTAATTTATAATAAGAGTATAAAACCATTCAAAAGCATAACAAAGACAAGGTTAATAATAGAGCTCCTATCCCCCACAAAAAAAGCTTCCTGGATATATTTACTTATTAAAAGCCAATTTAAACTAAAGTAAAACCAGAACAAAACAAAATATGAGGGGTGGGTGAGGGAAGTGAGATGTTTTTGCCTGATGAAGAGAGCAGAGGGTAGCCCAGCCAACCCAGCTGTGGAATGAATTGCAATGAAATGTGTAGCCAACTAGTTCTAGAAATTAGCTTTCCAAAGACTGATAGTGGAGCCCATTGTCTACCACTCCATTCTCAGAAAGAGATAAAAGGGCAAATAAGAGAATGGAGTAGCTGCTCTTTCTCTGCTGTACTGACCAGAATGGATGATGAGTAAGGAGTCAGAAGTGTCCATTCTTCCTTTGTTTTTTAGGCAGCTTTTTGCACCTATTCTTCCCTCCTGCCCCACCACACACCTGTAGGGCCCAGAGAGGGTGAGTAAGACAGAGGAGGCAACAGCATACCGTCCAACATTACATAGATGAAAACTGGGCCATGTGTGGCTGAGAAACACCAGAGTGTGGTCAAGAGGACAAAAGTTTTCACTGAGGTTGAACACAGAAGCTACGAGAGGATGCTATAGTTTGCTTTTGCATGAGTCTACAGGGAAAAGCACGATTCTGAGCCCTCCCTCCTCCCCCACCTTAGTTGAAGGTGAGCTACATGTGCACTTTGAACTCAGTCAGCAGCAACTGAAGTTTGCTGTGGACAAAGGGGGAAAAGAGGAGGAAGAGAAAGAAAAACTGGGACATTTAAAAGCAGCTGAAAAAGTGGAAGGACAGAAGATTGATTAGGACTGCTGCTACCAAGTCAGGAAAGCTGGAGGGTACCTAATAGCAGCTTTTCCGTGTCCCTGCTTACTTCTGTCTTTGCCACCCTCAGACTGGCAAAGCTGATGAGGTTTTGAGAGACAAGTACACATGGGAACTTCTTGGCTGGCCAGTCCCCCTCTCTTTCCCCAGACTCCGCTGAAGGGCAGGAGAAAGGAGTGAAAAAGTCTATGTACTCTCTAGTAATCTCTCCTCTTCACTTAATCTGCTTCAAAAATAAGAGCAGCAAGGATCAAACACTCATTTTTCAAATAAGGGTTTTAGGTCATGGGAAAAGGAATACTTCTGAATAAACACAAATAAGATCAGGACACCAGTACTAGGTGATCAGCAGTTCGTCTGTCTATTGATCCTTTGAGGTCTAAGTAAGATGTTGTAAAAACCATTCTATGAATTGCCATGGGTTTTCAGTGTGAAAGAATGAAAAGTGAAACAGCATTGGTGGTGCTGGCAGGGGAGAGGTGGGGTGGATTAAAAAAGAGGAAGAGAAGAAAACATTATTTGAGAAACAAATAGTATTTGAAGTTTAAACCCTGAATACTTTTTTTTTGGTAGACAAAGAATGTATATTTTTGGGAGAAAAATATACATTCCAGAGTATACATGCCAGAAATTTATTTTTCTGAGGGTTTTTTTTTCTTCTTCTTCACTTCTATACAGTGTTCTCATAACAGGAGGGGTTATGTTCAGTGATGTAGACTTGAGTGTCATACTGGAATGGGGATTCCAGCGTTAAACTGGGGTTCATACCAGCCTCCAAGGTTGACTCTCATCCTTGGCAAAGGCTGGCAATTTCCTCAGCGTTATTAATTCTTGCTGCCACCACTCACTGAATTATGAATCATGGGACAGTACAGTGAGACCCTGTCCAGAATTAACAATCTCTAAGCTTAAGGATCTTTCCACCTCCCCCCTTCTGAGTGAGAGAAGTCCTAGCTAGCATGTGCCAAAGGCTGACGTGGGAATAGAGAGAAACAGGTTTTACAGAAAGTATTTAATCAGGCATGCAAATAAACAAGACAATATCACACTTGAGAGGCTCCCCCCTCCCAGGCATGCTTAAATTACAAGTAGTTACAAAAACAGATATAAAAACACAAATACATTCTTAAGATCAGCCAGTCTCCAAAATAATAAACAGCCCTAACGCGGCTAACTACTTTTCTCTAGTTACTCACAATTAGGTTATAGGCTTCGATGGTCTAAAGGAGACGGGAGGGGCCAGGAGACGAGGCATGGGGCCTCCAGCCTACGACTGGCCCAGATCCCATCTCTCTCTCTCTTCTCTGTTCTTCTCACTGTGTGTCTCTCTCTGGCCACATGGCCTCCCAGAAGTTTTAAAAAACTCTTCTTGGAAGCATCTCGAAGCATCTCCAAGGTGCCCACCTCTTTCCTTCTTGATTGGTCAGTTCTCACCCTGTGACCTGTGATGCTGACCCACCTAAAATGTAATATAATACCAAGACCTCATTAACCCTTGGTTTACCAGAAGAGGGAAGTATCTCCCTTTTAGCTAAGTCTAGATAATGAGAAGCCCCATTATCACAGAGTCAACTGACTAAGACTCAAATCAGACTTAAGTTGCTTCATCACTCGACTTGGACTCAACTCGGCAATAAACAATGCACTGATGTAACTCGAATGAAGTCACTATTTTTAGTGACTGACTTACTTCCCTTGGTTCAGTAACATAACACATTCATCCAGAAACCTAACGACTTTGAACAATGCTTCCATCTCTGCCTGTTGGTGATATGATAATCTGTCTCAAGCTCAAAATGTGGGTGCATTTCTCAAAGGGGAACAGCAAATGGAAAAGGTAATGGGCTTGAGGCAGGCTTGAGGTCTGCTCAGCAGTCTGACCTACTGCAAATTGAAGGAGCCTTCTAAAACATTTCTTAAGAGCAGAAGACAAGACTCTTCCCCCAGAGTGCAGGGGGTATTTCTCAGAGGAGAACAGAAAATGTGTTAGGCAACGGGGTTGAGGAGCAAGGATCCTTCCTTCTAAAGCTTTTGCAGCTTCAGTAATGGGCAGTAAGAAAGATCCTATTCCACACTTCTGAAAAACCCTCCGGCTTCAAAAATGGAAAATAAGAAGGATCCTATTCCCTGCTTCCGAAGCTGCAGATGGCAAAATCACAAATGGGGAGGGCCGACTCTTCTTAAATTGTTAAAATTGACTTTATTTGACTCTGTCCAGAAATTCTGGAATATAGATTGGGGTGTAAAGTTGGCTCCCAGACTTGAGACTTGTCTTGAGATGTGGACTAAAATACTTAAATGCATTACTGTTTGTGTGAAATACAGGAACAAAGGTGTGTTTTCTCTTCCTCTAAGCCTTTTTATTTTCATTTCATTTCCTCCTTGCGTCCGTCAGAGACTGGCAAACATTGAGTGCAAATCCCCCCTGCAATGAAAAGTAGTAATTGTGATAAGAGTGCAAAATGGGTGGAGGTGGAGAGATTAGAAGCGCCTGCTGAAGTGACTGAACTTTGACTGCTGCAGGAAGGGTTGTTGTGATCCTGTCCTTTGGTGTAGTAGCTAAAGCAGTGGTTCTCAACCTGTGAGTCCCCAGATGTTTTTGGACTTCAGCTCCCAGAAGCCCTGAGCACTGACCATAGTGGCTGGGGCTTCTGGGAGCTGAAGTCTAAAAACATCTGGGGACCCACAGGTTGAGAACCACTGAGCTAAAGGAATAATTTGAGGGGATGAAGCTCTTTTTCTTCTCATAGTCAGATTGATGGAGCAGAAATAAGCAGTCTAGGGGAATCTTCATACACCAAGGAACTACAAAGCGCTCAGAATTTACTTCTAAATTAGTCCCCCTATTAAAAGACAACAACTTGCAGCCTTGAAACGCCTGCTTAAAGTCCTGAAGAGATTTGTGTTTGCAGATAAAACAAAAGAATTCAATGATGCAGCAGTGGTATAAAACAGCAAACTGGGCATGTGATAGACAGCCAAGAAAGTAATAAAACAATAAAACAATTAAAAATGTTAGGCTAAAAACAGTTGGGCTAAAAAAGAGAAATAAATCATGTAAGCTGCAGAGACTCAAGCAATACTTCTGCCCCTGGCACCATCTTACCTCACCTCCCTTCGATCTTTAAAGAGTAACAACTAAACTTAATATTGAATGGATCTTGCCCCCTAAATCTTCCTAACCTGCTGTGGTCATGCACTGAGGTTTTCTTTTTCTTTTTTTGAAGTAGGGAGAGGCAGAATTAATGACATTGGCATCAATGGGGGATTTCCTCCCAATGCAAAGAAGCATATTCAGAGGAAAGATGGTCCTCAGGATTCGAGGAGGCATTGTTATTATGTGTTTTCAATTTTTTTCTGACTTACAGCACCCCTAGGTAGAAGCTATCGTAATGTTTTCTTGAGATGATTTCTTTAGAAGGGGTTTGCCATTGCATTCCTCTGAGGCTGAGAGAACATGACTTGCCCATGATTAACCAGTGGGTTTCCATGGCTCAGTTAGTATTGTAAACTATGGAATACAAGAATCCTCGTCAAAACATATACACCACCACACTGACTCACACCACAGGAAGGAATAGATGATTAAAATCCACCCCTTCCTGTCGCAAAATTACCAGTCATTCAATGCTTGTTAAGGGTAAAGACACATTTAACCTTGCCATGTCACTTCCAAATAAACGTATGTTGGCTTGGGCTGCATATGTGGGCTAAAATACACCTGCATATATATAGCATACTGCCTAATACTCTACCTTTTTTACTCTAAAGTAAGCTTTCCTCACTTTTCTTCTGTAGAAACATTTTTAGAGAATCACATTTTTCTTTCACATGAATGTAGTCAATTAAGTTTGCTGTTAAGAGCCATGACCCATAATTTTTTCAAACTCTATATGTATATGTAGAATTTTAACTCTATTATATAGCATAGCAATCTGACAGCAGTGAGCAGGTATAAACCACAGATTTATTTATTATTAA
Source organism: Iguana delicatissima (assembly GCA_948472985.1). Classification (NCBI taxonomy): domain Eukaryota; kingdom Metazoa; phylum Chordata; class Lepidosauria; order Squamata; family Iguanidae; genus Iguana; species Iguana delicatissima. The sequence continues at coordinate 725,031 of CAOKZL010000147.1, read as the reverse complement.
CTAAAATATTTTAATTCCCCCTCTCCTTATCATAAGATCTCGTAGCAGCAAACAAATCAATGTAATACAATATAAACAAAAGAATTTGAAAATTGCCGAAAGTAAAGCAAGATAAAACTTATTAACAGTTTAAACAACTTAAAAGAGCCTTAAAAATGAAAAGAGTTAAAGCCATATACATGCTTACAAATAAGCAAAGCTCCAAAGGTTTTCATAAAAATCCATGTCCTGATTGACACCAGAAGGACACGTATGCTCTGGCCATTAGGGTCTCTAAGGGGAGGCCATTGTCCAGGTAGGGTGCCACAGCTGAGAAGTCCCTCTCCAATGTCCTCTAGTGGGATATACACTCCCTCTGGTGGGACATTGAAGAGAGCCCTTCCAGTGGATCTCAGGCTTTGGGTAGGCGCATATAAGGAGAAGCGCTCCAAGTAATGTGAGCCCAAGTGTAAACTTGACTGTCTTTGGACTTTTCAGTGATCATTATGAATAAACAGGTTAAAGCTGCAATCTTCTAGACAGTTACCTGGGAGTAAGTCCAATTGATTTAGTAGGGTTTGCTTCTGAGTCCACATACATTGAATTGTACTATTCATCATGTAAATTTGGGGCGAGAAACATTGGTCCTTCAAATGTAGTTGGACTGTAACTCCAGTCCTGCCTCCCTATTGGATATGTGGGTTACCCCAGAAGATGTTCCACTCCACTAACATCTGGAGGGTCCTGTAAACCATACATGTATAATACAGATGTTGCTGTTGTCTCTTCTTTCTTTTTTAGATTAAGAATGGCTGATATTAAATCCTGATTGACGAAAGAGAAGAAGAAAGGGCTGCTACATTTATTAGGAAGCAAACACCGACTCATAGGCTCTTTCTGCACCAGGCAATTAGAACGGGGCAGTGCATCATCTCACAGAGGTCATCTGCACCTTGGAGCGGACTAGGAGAGGACTACTTACCAGAGATCCGCACCTCAGTCTGCTCCAAAACGACCCCAAGTGGTCCTCCAGCGTGTTTTTGAAAGACCAGAAAAAACAGGTCTTTATTTTCCTAGAACGCGCCATTGCGTTCCTCCTCCCTTGTGCAGATTCGCAGGTTTGCACCAATGCAAGCCTGCGATCTGCGGAGGGTGGGCTTTAGACGTGGCAAGCATCAGCAGTTGTTTGGGATCCACAACCAAATGGAAGCTGCCATTTTGCAAGCCAGAAGCCGCCAGTTTGGAGGCCAGAAGCCGCCATTTTGGAAGCTAGAAGCCGCCATTTTGGAAGCTGGAAGCCGCCATTTTGGAAGCCAGAGCAGTGCGGATCTACAGATCTCTCACTGCTCCGATTCGCCCGGGACCAAGGAGGAGGCCTGCGGAAGGGCTTCAGGGACAGTCCACATTGCTTCGGACCCCAGACGAAGCAGTAGGTAACAGCATGGAGCGATTCCCTCGCCTCGTGCAGAAAGGGCCATGACTCATATAGTTAGAAGAGACCAGAAGGGACATTGAGTCCAGTCCCCTGCCATGTAGGAAACCCAATGCATCCCCAACAAATGGCCATCCAGCCTCTGTTTAAAAATCTCCAAAGAAGGTGACTCCATCACACTCCGAGGTGGCATATTCCACTGCCAAGTGGCTCTTACTGTCAGAAAATTCTTCCTGATGTTTAGGTGAAATCTCTTTTCCTGTAGTTTGAATCCACTGCTCTGTGTCCTAGTCTCTGAAGCACTAGAAAACAGCCTTACTCCATCTTCAACATAACATCCCTTCAAATATTTAAACATGGCTATACTGTACTTCTATCGATGAAGCCTAGAATCGCACTCACTTTTTTAGCTGTTGTATCACACTGTTGACTCCTGTGGTTGACTGTTGACTTGTGGTCCACTAAGACTCTTAGATCCCTTTCACACCTACTGTTTTCAAGCCAGGCATCACCCATTGTATATCTGTGCATTTCATTCTTTCTTCCTAAGTGTGGTACCCTAAATTTCTCCCTCTTAAAATTCTCTTAAAATCCCTGTTAAAATCTATCAAGGTCATTTTGAATTCTGGTCCTGTCCTTTAGGGTATTAGCTGTCCCTCCTAATTTGGTGTCATGGGCAATAAGAACACATAAGTCTTCTGTATAAGAGAAGTGTTCATGGGTACAGTGTGAGCACATTTCATAGCATCTACAACTGATTGGGCCTAACTGTAGTTGTGGTATACAATTCAAGTGGTTATATTTTGGAGACTTTACTGTGCAGAGTTATACTTCCTATGGAGCATATGTAATTGATGAAGAGGCTTTCCTTTTTAGATTGAAAAGGAAAGAGGAAGAGCTTTGCCCACTAAATATCCAAGTCAAACATGCCAATCAGGCTCTATATGATAATAGTAGATATGGTCCTTACTTTGGAGCTGGATCTCTGATATTCCTTTCCCAAAATGTTGCTGCAGTAGCCACAAATCTCAAGGCTGGCATCTATTGCCTTTTCTGCATGACAACACTCTCCCATCATCCCATCACAATCTTGGCACTGCCTCTGCTGGGATGAGAGTGTGTCCCCAAACTTGCCCTCCACATTTGACCAACTGCCTGAAGAAGAGAGCACTCCGTCCTTCTGGGCTGCAGCTGGCCTCCTTTCCATGCTGCAGTAGTAGTAGGAAGCACATAGATCACACTTCTGGCCCTTCTGCATGGCCGGCTGCAACAGAAGGCTTGCATGATTGGGGGTCATTAATGGAGTTTCTCTGTCAATGATAGAGCCTGCAATCATGCTGGCTAGCAATGTGAGAAGGGCGGGACCATGACAATGTCATGCGGAACCATCATTGCGATACTGCTCCTCTCATGTCCCCATGTGGGGATGCCATGATCATGTGCAAAGGACCTATGTATTCTAAGCAGAAGAGCTATATAGAAATGATTGGGTCCTTTTAGAATGTGAAGTATATCAAGTAGAATGTGAGTTGAAATAAAGAGATAAGATCCTCTGAATAGAGATCAACTGATTTTACACTTACTTTCTTTTAAAAAATCTTTTTCCTCAGATACTGATGAAATGATGGAGAAACCATGGAGGAAGGTTGACTGGACATCTCGGTAGGTTGATTTGAAGTTATGAACCTGAGGCTATGAAACTATTATAAATTATAACTGTAATTAACTGTGAACAAATGTGTGGTACCATAGAATCATAGAATCATAGAAATGTAGAGTTGGAAGAGACCACAAGGGCCATCCAGTCCAACCCCCCGCCATGCAGGAAAACCCTCAAAGTACTCCCGACAAGTGGCCATCGAGCCTCCACTTAAAAACCTCCAAAGAAGGAGACTCCACCACACTCCGTGGCAGCACATTCCACTGCCGGACAGCCCTGAACGTCAGGAAATTCTTCCTGAGGTTCAGGTGGAATCTCCCCTTCTGCAGCTTGCATCCATTGCTCCTTGTCCTGGTCTCAAGAGCAGGAGAAAACAAGCCCACTCCCTCCTCGGCATGACATCCCTTCAAATATTTAAACATGGCTATCATGTCCCCTCTCAACCTTCTCTTCTGCAGACTAAACATACCCAGCTCTCTAAGTCTGTCCTCATAGGGCATGGCTTCCAGGCCCCTCACCATTTTGGTTGCCCTCCTCTGGACCTGCTCCAGCTTATCCATATCCTTCTTGAATTGGGGTGCCCAGAACTGGACACAGTATTCCAGATGAGGTCTAACCAAAGCAGAATAAAGTGGTAGCAATACCTCCCTCGATCTAGACACCATACTCCTATTGATGCAGCTGAGGATTACATTGGCTTTCTTGGCTGCCACATCACACTGCTGACTCATGTTCAGCTTGTAGTCTATTAAGACTCCTAGATCCCTTTCACACGTACTGTTAGCCAGCCACGTGTCCCCCATCCTATATTTCTGCATACCATTTTTTCTGCCTAAGTGTAGGACCTTACGTTTCTCTCTGTTGAAATTGATTTTGTTAGCCTTGGCCCAGATCTCCAATCTGTCCAGGTCCTTTTGAATTTTGATCCTGTCAGCTGGTGTATTAGCAACCCCTCCCAATTTGGTGTCATCTGCAAATCTGATGAGCATGCCCTCTATTCCTTCATCCAAGTCATTAATGAAGATATTGAACAGCACCGGGCCCAGGACAGAACCCTGTGGCACCCTGCTAATCACTTCTCTCCAGGATGAGAATCTGCCATTGGTGACCACCCTTTGGGTACGGTCAGTCAACCAGTTACAAATCCACCTGACAGTAGCCCTGTCCAGCCCACATCTTACTAGCTTCTTTGCAAGAATGTCATGGGGAAGTTTGTCAAATCAAGATATACTACGTCCACAGCATTCCCTTCATCTATCAAGCAAGTAACTCTATCATAAAAAGAGATAAGATTAGTCTGGCATGACTTATTTTTGAGAAATCCATGTTGACTTTTCGTAATTACGGCATTGTTTTCTAAATGATTAGAAACTGACTGTTTGATGATCTGCTCCAGGATCTTTTCAGGTACTGATGTCAGGCTGACTGGGCGATAATTATTTGGATCCTCTTTTTTTCCCTTCTTGAAGATGGGGACAACATTTGCCCTCCTCCAGTCTGCCGGAACTTCTCCTGTCCACCAAGAGTTTTCAAAGATTATAGCAAGAGGTTCCGCAATGACCTTTGCTAGTTCTTTTAAAATCCTAGGATGCAATTCATCTGGCTCTGGAGACTTGAATTCATCCAGAGTAGCTAGGTATTCCTGTACTACCTCTCTACCTATTCTGTGCTGCATTTCCCCCACTTCCTCACCTGCTCCCCAACCGCCAGGTTGAATGTTTTTATCCTTTTGGGAAAACACTGAGGCGAAGAAGGTGTTGAGGAGTTCTGCCTTTTCTCTTCCTCCTGTTAATAATTCACCATCTTCCCTGCGCAGTGACCCTATCATCTCCTTCTTTTTCCTTTGGCTGCCGACATATTTAAAAAAGCCCTTTTTCTTGTTTTTAATGTCTCTGGCCAGCCTAAGTTCGTTCTGTGCTTTAGCCTTTCTGACCTTCTCCCTACATCTCCTGGCTATCTGCTTATCATCTTCTTTGGTGATTTCCCCCTTCTTCCATTTCTTGTACATGTTTTTCTTAACACTTAGCTCAGCTGAGAGTTCTTTAGTCAACCATTCCAGTTTCTTCAGATGCCTTCCATTTTTCCTCCTTAATGGCACAGTTTTAGCCTGTGCCTTCAGTATCTCCTTTTTAAAGAACTCCCATGCATCCTGAACTCCTTTCTCATTGACTATTCTTGACCACGGGATTTCAGCCAGCAGCTCCTTCAGTTTACAGAAGTCTGCTTTTTTAAAATCTAAGACGAGTGCCTAGCTACACTTGTCTTCTCCTCCCCACTGAATGCCAAATTCTAATAGGGCATGGTCACTCTCCCCTAAAGATCCTACCAGTTCTACGTCATTGACAAGGTCTTCTCTGTTGGTCAGGATCAGATCCAGAATATTTGATCCCCTTGTCGCCTCTTCCACCTTCTGGACCATGAAATTGTCTGCAAGACAAGCAAGAAACTTGCTGGACCTTGCTGTCTTTGCAGAGTTTGACTGCCAACATATATCCGGGTAGTTGAAATCTCCTAATGGTAATGGTAAATGTAATGGTAAAATCATCTAATGGTAATTGTCAAGTCTGTGAAGGGATGGGCTGTAGGGCCAAAGGTCCAAAACAAAAATGCCAGGGTCAACATACAAGACAAATTTCTGGTATACCTTATGTCCATCTCAGCATGGCTGAAGAGATCCTGTAGTGTTATGCAGCAGCCAAACAAATTCTGTTCTCGGCTTCATCAACAGTATAATGTCCTGGCTGAGGGAAGTATTAGTGCCAATTTATTCTGGTTTGATGCAACCTCACCTGGAATACTGTGTCCAGTTCTGGGCACCATAGTTCATGAAGAATATTGCCAAATTGGAATGAGTCCAGAGAAGGGCCACCAAGATCATAATAGGTCTGGAAACTATGTTTTATGAGGAATGACTTGATGATAACCGTCGTCAAGTTGACTTCAACTTAAATTGACCCTATGGATGAGAAACCTGAAAGTCACTGTATCATCAACTGCCCTGCTCAGATCTTGCAGATTCAGGCACATGTCTTTCTTGATTGAGTCCATTTCTCTATGATACAGTCTTCTGCTTTTCCCTCTGCTTTCCACCTTTCCAATGATTGCCTTTTCTGAGTTGAGAAATGATGGTGAGTCATGTCTGCTCATGATATGGCAAAAGTATACAAGTATCAGTTTAGTCATTTTGGTGTTTAGGGAAGGTTCAGCCTTGATTGCTCTAGCACCCATTCATTTCTCTTTTTAGCGGTCCAGGGTATCTGTAGAAATCTTCTCCATTGACATCAAAATGAGTTGATTTTCTTCCTATCTGTTTTTTTCACTGTCCAGCTTTCACAACCTTACATGGAAATTGAACATATGATGGCCTGGTATTCAATTATAGTATTCAATTATAACATCTTTACACTTCAGGATCTTGTCTAGTTCTTTCATAGCTGCTCTTCCAATTCCTAGTTTTCTTGGTTTCTTGATACAGTCTCCATTCTGATTAACGGCTGAGCCAAGGTATGGAAAATCTTGAACTATTTCAATTTCTTCATCACCTCCTTTAAGGTTATGTAAATCACCTGTAGTCACTCCCCCCCCCTTTCTTAATGTTCAACTGTAAATCTGCTTTTGCATTTTCTGCCTCGACTTTCTTCAGTAATCTTTTCAGGTCTGTGTTTTCTGCCAGTTGTATGGTGTCATCTGCGCATATTAAATTGTTGATTTTTTTTTAATCCAGTTTTCGTGCTTCCTTCCTTCTAGTGTAATCCTGCTTTACACATGATTATGTTCATCATAAATGTTATGCAGATAGGGTAATAGAATGCAGCTTTCCCTAACCCACTTGACAATTGGAAATGATTCCCTTTCTTTGTATTCTGTGCTAACTAATCTCTTGTCCTGCATGCAGGTTATGCATCCAGACAATCCAATCCAATCCAGTATACCCATTTCTTTAAGAATGATTCATAGTTTCTCATGATCCAAAGAATCAAAGGCTTTCCTATAATCAGTGAAGCACAGGTTTATGTTCTTTTGGAATTCTTTGGTGTGGTCCAACATATGTTTGCAATATGATTCCTTGTGCCTCTTCTTTTCCTGAACCCAGTTTGGACATATGGCGTTTCTTACTCCATATATGGTAGAGGTCTTGCTGTGGACTTTTGAACATGATGTGGTTTGCACAGGAAATGAATGCAATGGTCCTGTGGTTACTGTAATCCCTCATGTCCCCTTTGTTGGGGATTGGAATGTACAGTGGCCTCTCCGCTTTCGTGAGGGTTTGGGGTGCAGAACTATCATTAAAGTGGAAAAACCATGAATAACTCACCCCCACTCCCCCTCCAATTCCTTTCCAGGGTTCTCCTTTCATTCTCTTGCCTTTTGTCCTGACTCATATGCCTTCCTTCTGGCTGAGGCAAAATGGAAGGGGATGGGATGGGATGGGATTGGATGGGGAGTGTGTGTGTGTGTGTGTGTGTGTGATTCTTTGTTTTTCCACTTTCATGAGAGTTCTGTGCCCCAAACCCTCACATCTTCCACTCCATTCTCTGCCTCTGGACTTGCTATTCAGTAGTCCAAAGGAAGCCTGGCCAGTTTTATCCCCCACCCCCACCCCTACCCCCACCCCCACCCCTCTCCACTTGCCTCCTAAATTCACCAGAGGCAAACACATCTCTTCTCTGCTGCAGGAATTCGAAAGTAGGAGGGTGTCACCTTGTTTGTTCTTAGTCCACCACCATCCTGCAAATAATAGGGGAGCTCTTCTTGTTAGGCCATGCTGCCTTGCCACTCTGTCTCATATGAAAGGTCTCACCTCTTCACCCCTCCTCCCCCTTTGTGGCCCTCCTGGAGATAGTATAGCTTTGCTGAAAATGCAGGGAAAAGGAGACCCTGCTGGAGTAGGTTGAGGAGGAGGATGACGGAGCAGGAGAACATTTTGTCAGGCTGGGTGAGCCTCTGAATTATGGGGAGAGGGGGAGAGGGGGCTCTTCTTCTCCAGGGGGGATTGCATGAATCAGCCCCCTTACCATGATAAAGGAAGGGAAAGGCCTTGTGTCCTTCTCCCCCATCTGTTCCTGCACCAAAAAGCACATCCAGACTGTCATGCTCCCCCTCCATGTGTTCCCCCTTTACTTTTTCTTCTCCTGCCTGCTCTTATTGTTAGTCCTCTCTCCTTGCCAAAGAAGCTCCAGATAGAATGTTCCATCTCCATTACTGCAATGAAATCCTCTTTCTCCACCTGAACTTTTCAACACTTCTCGTTTCTTTAGGATGATAAACTCAATTCCTGTAACCCTCTGAACGCTAGGGGGAGGAATCTTTTAACCTCTTTCTGCAAACCTTCCAGCTTTGCTCTCTGAGGAGGAGGCATTTCTACCTGGCCAAGCCTTCTTTCCCCCTCATATTCCTCCTTGTGAAACTGCCTTCCATGTTGAATGGTGTTGTGTCTGCAGCAGTGTAGGCAGTTACTCACAAACAGCACAGCTCCTACACACAAGGTGAGAGTCGAAGAATATTCAAATAGAAAGGCAGCCAACAGCAAACAAACCCAAAGGGGCAAATCCAAACCATAGTCCAAACAGGCAGGGTTCCAAGACAACCAGATCCAAGAGCACAGGTTTCAGTGCCAAGGAAACCAATTGCTGACCTGGGGAGGGAAGGTTAGCTGGAGCCCTCTTTTATCTATGGCTGCTGCAACCACAGGTGTTCCCTCATTAGGACTCATTTACTATTTAAATAGGCCGAGTGACTCAAGCCCTTCCTTTGATGGTGTCTCTGCTGCAAGGTAGATGTGTCAGCTATGTCTTCCTCTATTTGTTCCCCTGGTTCAGGCCCTTGTTCTTGTTGTGTATTAACTCCTTCTCGATCAGCTTTTGAGGACACTTCAGTCTGTGAGGAAGCCTCTGCCTCAGAATCAGAATTCTCCTTCTCGCTGCCACAGTCTCCAAGGCAGGGCATGACACCTGGGGGATGGGGCTGCAGAGGTAAACCCATTCTGTGGAGGCCAGGGGACAGTGCCTCCCAATTGGAAGAGCTGTTCTGCTTTTGTGGGATTGAAGAGTGCTGGAGGGGGAGGAGAGACCCCCTGCTTTGAGGTTCCTTGCAAAGAAGCTAGTAAAATGCGGGCTGGACAGGGCTACTGTTAGTTGGATTTGTAATTGGTTGACTGACCGAACCCAAAGGGTGATCACAAACACCTGCTTTTCATCCTGGAAAGAAGTGACTAGTGGGGTGCCACAGGGCCCCAGTGCTGTCCTGGGCCCAGTGCTGTCCAATATTTTTATCAACGATTTGGATGAAGGAATAGAGGGCATGCTCATCAGATTTGCAGATGACACCAAATTGGGAGGGGTTGCTAATACGCCAGAGGACAGGATCAAAATTCAAAATGACCTAGATAGATTAGAGAGCTGGGCCAAGGCTAACAAAATGAAATTCAACAGAGAGAAGTGTAAGGTCCTACACTTAGCTAGAAAAAATGGAATACAGAAATATAGGATGGGGGACACGTGGCTGGATAGCAGTACATGTGAAAGGGATCTAGGAGTTTTAACAGACCGCAAGCTGAACATGAGTCAGCAGTGTGATGCAGCAGCCAAGAAAGCCAATGCAATCCTCAGCTGCATCAATAGGAGTATGGTGTCTAGATCGAGGGAGGTACTGGTGCCACTCTACTCTGCTTTGGTTAGACCTCATCTTGAATACTGTGTCCAGTTCTGGGCACCCCAATTCAAGAAGGACATGGTCAAGCTGGAGCAAGTCCAGAGGAGGGCGACCAAAATGGTGAGAGGCCTGGAAGCCATGCCCTATGAGGATAGACTTAGAGAGCTGGGTATGTTTAGTCTGCAGAAGAGAAGGTTAAGAGGGGACATGATAGCCATGTTTAAATATTTGAAGGGATGCCATGTAGAGAGGGCTTGTTTTCTGCTGCTGCAGAGACCAGGACAAGGAGCAATGGATTCAAGCTGCAGGAAAGGAGAACCTCAGGAAGAACTTCCTGACGGTCAGGGCTGTCCGGCAGTGGAATATGCTGCCTCGGAGTGTAGTGGAGTCTCCTTCTTTGGAGGTTTTTAAGCAGAGGCTAGATGGCCATCTGTTGGGAGTGCTTTGAGGGTGTTCCTGCATGGCAGGGGGTTGGACTGGATGGCCCATGTGGTCTCTTCCAACTCTACATTACTATGATTCTATGATTCCTAGAACAGAAAAGTGGGGAGTTGCTTGGCTGAGGGACAGTGGTGCTGGTGGAGGAAGGAACTAGCTGGGCTCCTCTCTCCTTTCACAAAAAGTGTTTATGTGTGTTCCCAGTTTGCACACTGGGCGTACTGGCCAAGCGCTGTCCCTCTGGCTGAACCAAATCAAGTGTGGCAAGAAAGAAAGCCAGCTTGCATGCCCCTGGGCAATTCCTCCCACATGCTAGAGGTGAAACAGAACCAAAGTGTGTGTGTGTGTGTGCCTGGAGATGAGAGACATTTAAAGGTGGAGGGAGGAAAAAAAACCATTTTGAGTGGAAATTCTATCTTGATTTTACTGCCCCTGACCAGCTTTGCATGGGGTCCTGCTGTAGGTCGGGTAGGGTCCCATGGAGCATAAATCAGGCGGTATTCTCCACTCAGTCCTACCAAAGTATGAGAACTCTGCTTCCTAGAGAGACAGGAGGCCTAGTGGTTGGAGCAGGCAGGGGAGAAGGAGGTAAAGAGAGAGCATTTGGGAAGAGAGTGGAGGGGGAGGGAGATGTCCCCAAATGTCCTTTTGGGAGCAGAGAAAAGCCAATTTTGGCATTCTCTGTGCCCATGCAAAAGGCAAGGGAATGAGAGGAGGAGAAACAGAGAGGGAGTCATGCATGTGGCTCACAAATAATCATATTTGTGAGCATCAAACCCGTGAATGTGGAAGGAGGACTTATATTAAATATTTTTAATCTGTGTGCCATTTTTTTTGTTTTCCATTTTTGTTGACAGATTTTAGTTAAAATTGGAGTAGATTCTAATTTTGTAGCTTCAAACAGCTCTATTGTTACAGCATCTGTTCCTGGCGATCTGTTTCTCCCAAGTTCTCTGAGTGCAGCGTTAACTTCAAATTCTAAAATTGGTGATTTGTCCTCGTATGATTCTTCCTTGAATGAATCTGTCAACCTTTCCTCTCTTTTATGTAGTTTTCCTGTGTATTGTTCCCATCCTCTTTTTATTTCTACATGGTCACATAATGTATTCCTCTGCTAGAGCATCCCCACTCATGGGTTAAATTTCCATTTCATTTCTCAGAACTTGTAGAAGAGGTCTCGTGTTTCTCCTTTTATGTTGTCATCTATTTCTCTGCACTCATTATTATAGTTATTTCTCCTTATCCTTGCACACAAGTTATTGAACAGTTCCATTCAGGCTTCTGACTCTATTTCTGTCACTTTTTCTTCTCCTCTACCCTTAACTGCTTGAAGAATTTATCTGTCTTCCAATGAGGCTTCTCTTTCTTTTTGACTCCAGACAGCTTCTTTTTGCATTCATCTCTGACAATGTCCTTGGCTTCAGTCCAGAGTTCTTTTGGCTCCAAGTCAATTAGGCTTAATAGTTCAAATCTGTTTTTCAAATTATCTTTAAATTTTATGGGAATTTCTTCAGGTTGTATTTTGTCATGATATTTGGCTTAGTGTTCTTCTTTACATTTTGCTTTTAAATTTTTCATGGTCTGTGGCACAATCTGTTCCTGGTCTTGTTTTTTTACAGAGAATGGAGCTTCTCCATCTTGTGCTTCCAATTATGTAGTATTTGACTCAGGAACAACTTAGGTAGCTGAATATGTTTAGCTTACAGAAGAGAAGACTGAAAGATGACATATCTAAATATTTGAATGGATTCATGTAGAAGATGAAACCAACTTGGTTTCTCCTGCTCCAGAAACTAGAACACAAATTGATGGATTCAAATTATTTTTTTGAATATATTTATTAAGAATATAACGGAAAGAAAAAAAAAGATAACATGCAAAAGAAAAATAAACAATTGTACAAAAACACAAAGATACAGGTACAAAAACAAAGAAGAGAATGTAACTAAATACACACCCATAAACTGGCATATACATAAAAATTGTATTAAAAAAAAGAGGTTTTCCCATCTGATGAATGTAGAGCTAACATTTAAAAAAATCTTAATTCATACCTCTTCTGAATACAAAAAGGGAGAAAACTAAATATAAATGTAGTATAGTGTAAGTATAAATATAATATAAATGTTATTCCATAATTGTCACCTCAATCTCTTTAACCTAACTACACCATTTAGGCTTTAAAAAAATATAGGAAATGTATACAGGTTTTTGCATCTTTCTAGAAACTAAGAGACAGAATATAATATTGTGAATTTAAATAGGCAGTGTCTGTAAATAATCTCCATTTGCTATAGACCGCTTCCAATATAAATCATTTCCAAGGCGTCAGATCCCTTGGGATTCCTTCCAATGAAAAGTCACCAGATAATTTAAGTATAAATTAATTAACAATTGAATCCGTACATTACCAATCTCATGCTTTGTATGCAAGAAATCTTTAAGTGGTGCCAAATCTCTGCAGAATTTGCTGTTCGGCTTACCATCTAGAATGCACGTAAGTTTGTCCATTTCAGCTATGTCTATCAGTTTCTCCACCCATTTTTCTACTGTTGGAATAAAACTCCCCAATATCTAGCAAATACTATCCTGGCTGCTGTAAGATGGGTTAAAATTGTAAGAAAAGAGATTTTACCTAAACATGAGGAAGAACATTTTAATTGTAAAAGTGGTTTGCCATTAGAATAAATTGCCTTAGAGGATGGTGAATGCTTTTTCTGTGAAGGTCTTTAAACAGAGGTTGGATGGACATCTTTCGGGAGTGCTGCAGCAATCTATTCCTGCATGACAGGGGGAGGGGGGAGAGAATTAGATAGTCCTTGTGGTCCCCTGTATCTGATAAGACTCTCTAATTCTCTAAGACATTCTTTAGAGTCTAAGGAACCCAGAAGCAGGACCTGTGTCCTCTGTCACATAGCCAAGTCCAGAAATGTTTAAACAGTAGCAACAGCCAAAGAGTAAAGTGCTAAATCACTGGATCTTTCTGGGGGCAAACGTGTACAACCTAACAGGGGGATCAGTTTCTTCACAATGGGAAAGTGGAAAAGAGTATTATGTACAGAGAACCAGAGGAAAGTTTGGGAAACATATAGACAGGCAAAAATAAGAAAGTTTAGCTAAACCTAATTATATATATCATAGTGTGGGCTGCAATGGACCAGAATTCCAGGACCAAATAACAGAAGCCAAAAAGGCAAAAGAATGGCAGTAAGTCAGCTCCAGACTCCAACTGCATAAATCCTTAACAGTCTTAGTAATAATCATAATGTAAGGAAAGACTATGGAAAATTGCTTAAGACAAAAATATATTTTAATATATATATTTTAAAATCTCCATGTAGGTCTTACTGCATGAGGCTTTCCAGAAACATGAAAAACTAATTGTGAAAGATGGTTAACTTACAAAAACATATTAAAAAATGGAGGAAGAAAGGCAAGATGAAATCAATAGAAGATTTACTAAAAGAAGTATAGAATGTCACTGGCTTCTACATAGACAGCTGAATGAAAGACTGAAAATGGGTATAAAAATGGAAAAAATGGAAGAACATCTCACAGATTTTGAGATTATCAAAAAGAACATGAACAAATAGGCCCAAAATATAGGCCATACATTTCAGTTAGAAGAATGGGAGAAAACTTGAAAGGTGAATCTCTAATATATTAGTTGTTCCATCTTAAAAGAAAATTATTATTAAAAAGTTCTTTATATGGCATCTTATTAGCACAAAGATTAGCATAAAATGCTGGAAGTGTAGGAAAGAAAAGCAAACAAATTTCCACATGTGGTGGAAATGTGTTATAGCCACAAAAAAAACACAAAAAAACACAAGAAAACAAAAACATAAGAGAATAACAATTATTGGGTATGAATTTTCCATTGACTCTTTAATTATATTTATTAAAGATTTTTAACAGAATTGACACAATGATACAAAAAAGATATAGGAGAATATTGTTATATATGGTGACAGCAGCCAGGTTATTCTATGCAAAAATGTAGAAATGAGAAATCCTTTCTGAAAATGATTGGCTATTAAAATTATATGAGATGTACCAAATAGATAAGCTGTCAATGAGATTAAAAAATAAAATGCAGAAACAAGTTAAAGAACGGAAGAAAGCTACACGTATATGGGAGAGAAAATGGGGGAAAGTGGCTGCTAGAGATTTAGACAATTTATATAACAGATATGGTTTGAGGTCTGATAGAAAGCCACAAATCAGATAATGGGATTACCAATAGACTGTCAGGTATTTAATAGTTGTAACACTATTTTAAATAATATCTAAGCATTTTGTAAACATTCTTTTTAATTGTTACATATATGAGATATAATGTAAATCAAAATTCAAAATACCTTGACAGATTAGAGAGCTGGGCCAAAGCTAATAAAATGAATCTCAACAGAGACAAGTGTAAGGTCCTGCACTTAGGCAGAAAAAAATGGAATGCACAAATATAGGATGGGGGACATGTGGCTGGATAGCAGTATGTGTAAAAGGGATCAAGGAGTCTTGGTAGATCACAAGCTGAACATGAGTCAGCAATGTGATGAGGCAGCCAAGAAAGCCAACATGATTCTTGGTTGCATCAATAGGAGTATGGTGTCTAGATCGAAGGAGGTAATGGTACCACTCTATTCTGCATTGGTTAGGCCTCATTTGGAATACTGTGTCCAGTTCTGGGCACCTCAGTTCAAGAAGGATATCGACAAGCTGGAATGTGTTCAGAGGAGGGTGGCCAAAATGGTGAAGGGTCTGGAAGCCATGCCCTATGAGGAATGGCTTAGGGAGCTGGGTATGTTTAGTTTGCAGAAGAGAAGGTTAAGAGGGGACATGATAGCCATGTTTAAATATTTGAAGGGATGTCATGTTGGGGAGGGAGCGGGCTTGTTCTCTGTTGCTCCAGAGACTCGGACAAGGAGCAATGGATTCAAGCTGCAGGAAAGGAGATTCCACTTGAACCTCAGGAAGAACTTCCTGATGGTCAGAGCTGTCCGGCAGTGGAATATGCTGCCTCGGGGTGTGGTAGAGTCTCCTTAAGCAGAGGCTGGATGGCCATCTGTTGGGAATGCTTTGATAGGTGTTCCTGCATCGCAGGGGGTTGGACTCGATGGCCCCTGGGGTTTCTTCCAACTCTAACATTTTATGATTCCAAATATTATGGATTATCACTAAAAAAAATCAAAGCACAATTCAACAACAACAACCAACAAATCCTTAACAGTCTCAGGTGGTTCCCATTAACCAATCACAGACTGAGTAGCCACAGGACTCTTGTAGTTTGATAGCTGAATGATTGCTCTTAATTAGCAAGGCTTCTGCTCTGATCTTGAACGCCTCAGCATTAGACCATTTGGTATGCCATGCTGCACAGTTTGAATACATTCTTTGCTCCCACTTAACAGCCATGCACTGTCGTATGGAATACTGGGGTTTGTAATTTGATAAGATACGTAGAATTTTCTGCTAGAAGCTCAGTCAGCTCCCCTGAACCTCAGCACCAGTACTCTTGAGCAGAGACATTGAAGTACTGATCACCACACTACAAATCCTCAGATCCCATAGGATGAAGCTATGAATTTTTGGGTTTCCCCCCCAAAAAAAATAGCCTTTGAAAATGGGGTGTGTCTTATACACCTGTGTGTCTTTGCGAGCCCTTCTTTCACCCCCCCATGCTGAGGCAAAATGCATAGGAAAAGGAGGGGGTGAAAGGGGTACTCACATGAGACTTCCCCCACCCCCTCTTTCCTTCCATTTTGTCTCAGTGGGAGTTCTCCCTGCCGAGGCAAATGCATAGGAAAGGAAGGAGGTGAAAGGAGCACTCGCACAAGGCTTCCCTCACTCCCCTTCCATTTTGTTTCAGTGGGGAGAACTCCCCACAAGGCAAAATGCCTAGGAAAGGGAGGGAGGTGAAAGGAGCACTTGCGCAAGTGCTTCTTATATCTCTCTTCCTTTCCTATGCATTTTGCCTCAGCGGGGTACTAAAAATGTTTTTCCCCAGAAAATACCTCTTGGAAAATGGGGTTTGTCTTATATGCTGGTGCATCTAATACACTGGCAAATATAGTAGTTGGCATGAAATATAAATTATATCCTGCTATGGCTGAGAAACAGTGCTGGCTAAGAAGACTGGCTGAGCACATGCAAAAGTAGGTCAGATGGGACTTCAGAGCATGACTAGGTCATAGTCAATGAATCAGTAGGGAAGCTCCAGTGTTAATCAGATTGCAAATGTCCCCTCAATGACTCAGCCTTCAGCAAATAACACCCAAATCTCAACTGATTGTCTTCAACCTGCTTCCTCTTTCTGCTGAAATTTTCCTGGGTTTTCTCACCTGCCCAGCCATTAAGGAGCTATCATGATTCCCATCAGTTCTTTTTCCCCTAATGCTAAGACCATTCCAGACCTCATTGTTTGTTCTGCCAGAGAGTCATTAACACCTTCTCTTTCAGGGCAGAAAAATAGTATTTAAACCCTGGCTCTGAGCCAGACAATTTGTAGTACAGTACTCTGGACATAGGCCATCACACTGCTGCTCCAATTCTGATTTTTGTACTACCCTCTGACTCTTAGTCTGGGCCACATTTCTTCACCTCCTCTCTCAAGATAGGTAAATATCATCCACTTACTCAACATCTTGCTATCCAATTATCCCTTCCTTTCCTTTTATTAGCCTTGTGTGATTGCAAGACTGCTTGAATCTTGTGTTTGTGCATGGTTGTTGATTTCTCCAATAAAACAATATTCTTTGAATCTCTGACTGATGTTCCTGCATTAGTACCAGTATACATAGGTGGAAAAGATTTCACTAGATTACCTCTCTCTCGCAGACCTCCCTTTCGAGATAGTTATTCCCTGCTGTTTCACTGGCATTTTGGGTGGGCCTCAAAGTCACCCACCTTTTGGGGTAACAGTTGGTTGGCTGAGGATGATGTGGACTTTAGTCCAGTAAACAGCCTGGAGCATGTCAGGTTGGTAGAGCCTGATCTAAGGTGTCTAAAGACCACAGTGCTTGTAATATGTTTCTTGTTCTTTGCTTTTCAAATGCTACCTAGTTATTACCTAATCCATTTACTCTCAGCTATATTATAGGAGGAAACTCCTTAGTTTTGATTGCAAGTTTACTCATGCATATAATTTGGGTATTAGACGTGAAAGGCACCTGCTTCTCCTGCCCCTTTTAAAATACATGCAGCTGTGGGTAAGATGCATGCAGCTATTTGTCCCTTGCAAGAAATATGGAGAATGCAGTGGCTACATAAAATAAAGAAGCTTGACTAGAGGTTCCTACAGCTCTGGCTGATGTTGTGATATCATGGAAGTTGTAGTCCAACATCTGGAGAGCCACAGGTTGCTCTCCCATGATCTCAAGTATCACATATTGTGCATGAACAGGATTTTTTTTCTTTGCCTTTTTGTCTGACAAATAAATGCTTAGAACTATATAAGCCAATATAGCTAAACAGGTACAACTCTGTTTTGCTGTCTTAACAGGGCAAGAAGAGAACTGATGAAACAGATAGCAGCTTACAAGCCTCGTTTGAATTCAGTGCCACAGCTTCGGGCTCTGTTGCTAGGGCCAGTTGGAGCAGGGAAATCCAGCTTTTTCAACTCTGTGATGTCTATTTTTCAGGGCCATGTGACAAATCAGGCCATAGCAGGATCAGATTCTACCAGTGTGACGATGCAGGTTTGCTCTGTGCTGCTAAATCTAAAATCAAAATGCATTCAGTCACTCTGCAGTTTTTGTTATTGTTTTTCTTGATGTTTCAGATACTTTTATTCAGTCGAATATTGTGAAAAGACAATTCTGCACCCGTGCTTCAAATTAACCAGTTGCCAATTTCATCACATCAAACAAATTAAAAGATCATGTTAAAACCTCAAGAATGTTCCATTTCATCTTAGGGTCTTTGTGTTTAAATATCTCCGTGTTATTATCATAGGAAGAGTAGTTTGTTTCCCTTCAGTGAAATTAAAACTATGAAATTACACAATTGACATTTGTTCTATGAATTCTCTTTACTAAGATTTGATTCCAGTGCCATATAAATAGCAACCAGGGTGAACTATTTGGTTTATTTCATAGATTACTACCCTGTTTTTTTAAACCAGAGTGTCTAAATTGCTCACAATGTTCATAAAATGTGATTGGATACATTAAATAAGTCCATTAAAACCATTCTCAGATTAAATTCTCAAAATAAACCCATATGAAGCAGGAACAGGTGTGCAGTTCCATACTTTCCTGTTATGCCTGTTTACTGGATTTGCTCACTGTTTTTATTGCAGAAGGTATTAGAGGGATAACCCACACTGTTTTCATGAAGCACATCTGAAAAAATTTAATACCAGTATTAGTCCTGACAGAGAAAAGATGAAGTTGTACAATTTGGTGACAAGTTAAAAGGCAATGGTTCATTGAGGCTCATATAAGGTTTGCCAGGTCTAGGAAACAAATTTATAATCACTGGTCTAGCTGAGAAAATAATAAATAAAAGAACATTGGGTAGTCACTGTTACCATTTAAAAACCATTTAAAAACAGAACAAAATATGGTGTGAGCAAATGGGCAAGGCATTCCTAACCATCCTAGATCATTATCTGAGGGGTTTTGAATGGGGTGGATATTCCTTTCTCCTAGTGTGTCTGCCTTGGAGGTCCATGAGCAAAGCTTCTTCAGACAAGCAAGCATCACCGGTTATTTTTGTCTCCAATGGAAGCAACAAAACTGAATTTTCTTCATTGGTAGGAGCCAAAATGGGCATGTCAGGGTTGTGCCAGGAGTGGCGCTGGCTCCAGTGGATCCCACATCTTTCTAGATATTGTCTTAGACTTGGGCAGTTTATTCCTCCCCCGTCCCAGTCCAGATGACTTAAACAAAAAAAAGAGCTCACCTTCCTTCACCTGCCAGTGCTGTTCTGACTAGAGCAAGCTGACAGTGGCATTGGAAATGGTGGGTTATCCTTCACTGTGGTTCCCTTTCCCCAGTTTAGGATTACTCTGTAACCAAAGATATTACAAACCTTTTTATCTAATTGATGAAAAGCTTAGAATTAATAACAAAGCTTCTTAAGAAATAATCTGTAGGGATTTCCTAAAGGGAAGTTTTGCTTTAATGATCTTTCCAATCAATAAACTAGTGGAGGGAAAAAAGTGAGTTAGTGGAAATACAGTACTCTCCTTGCAGCTTCATGGCTATATTTTCAAGTTACAATTTGTAGTTCAGGAAATGTTGCAAAATGTTATAATCATGATAAATTTTTCTGGGAAGATATCAGAATGCAGTGAATTGATAGGATCTTTACAAACTAGATGGACAACAACACCCTGGTGTACCAATATATCCCAGTTAATAAAACCTCTAGCAAAGAAGCTCCTTTTTACAAAGTTGTTTTATGGGAGCCCAGCCTAGCCTAGCCCTCTTTTCTGTTTTCTATCTGAAAGGTTTGGAGGTTTTTTTTTAAAGCATTGGTATTAGAAGGAGGTTGAAACAAGACAGATTTTTTTCAGTGCTGGCTTGTAGCAGCATGTCTACAGTCAATAATTCCAGAAAAATACTGTAGCTGTGTGTGTTTATGTACAGCAAGCAAAGTAAACAAGCACCTCCAGAATCCCTTACTGAGTGTGTGGGAATAGTAGAACAAAATGGAAAGCAGATGAGCCTGCCTCACCGGTTATCTTGGCATATTAGAAAAGCTTGGATCTATAATTTCCTCCACCAAAATGGAAATCGCAAGAAAAGTGGGATGTAGAAACCTATCTCTATTCTTTCCATATTATTTCCGCCTCTGGTACCAAAGTTTCTGTTAAAGCTCAGGAACACATCAACTTTGTTAACTGCAGTATACCTTTAAAAAGTGTCACGTAGATAGATGTAAAGCACTGAATACAGAATACAGAAGCAAAAAGCTTTCACATACGTGCTGGTATCAGTGAGCTAAATTGAAGTTATGGGCTTAAATCTAATTGCTACTCCCAGTCTAAGTAGATTTATTGAAACAATTGGACTTACATGAATGACTTGTTAATTCTGTAATTCAGTTAATTCAGTCTGTTCTAGCTGGTGCTAAGAATTGGATTTAGGAGATTGTATTCATGTTTTGAGTTGAGTTGAAATTCAGGACTTTGTTCCATTATCATTGTTTCTCTTACAGATTCTGGAATGTTATGTTATATAGCTCTTTCTTTATACCAGTTTTGATATTTGATATTGAAAAAGAATAAAAAGTAGATATGAAAATATTTCAATACTGTTTAATTTTCTGTTTTTTAAAAACAGTATAGGACCTACCAAGTTAGAAATGAAGAAAATGGAAAGAAATTACCTATCATCTTCTGTGACACCATGGGCCTAGAAGAAAAGCTAGGAGCTGGATTGGACATAGAAGAAGTGCCCAACCTGTTACAGGGACATGTTCCTGACACATATCAGGTAGCAAGTATCGCCTATTTCTCTGTGGCTCATTTCTAATAATTAAAAAAAAAGTCCTCAGGTATCATTAATTTCACATATTATGCAAATCTCTAGCATGGTAGCTTCAGAAAATACAACTGTGTGAAGCACATGTGTCAAATGCAAGGTCTGTGGGCTGAATCTAGCCCACCAGGCCATTTCATGTGGCCCTTGCAGCTCTCCTGCAGCTGTGGCACTCCCCCTGCCTGGTGAGCCTGGTCCCCACATTGTGGCCATGCTGGTATACTGAAGAGGGGCTCAGCAGCCAGCACTTGCAATTTACTTCTACTTTTGACTGCTCCTCTGTCCAACTCTCGCTATCAGAGCATTGCCACGGGTTACCACGGCAACGCTCCGCATGGCTCACAAGAGTTAGACAGAGGAATCTCGTAAGTAGAAGTAGACTGTGAGTGCTGGCTGGTGGGCTGCTCTTCAGAATACTGGCAGCTGGGGGCCAGCAATGTGGGGATCGGGCTTGCCAGGGTACAGAGAGGGGCAGGGGAGCAGAAAGAGTCACAGAGGAGGAGCAGAAAGAGGCTCAGAGAGGGGCTGGGGGGCAGAAATATCATTATTTAATATGATAATAGAGTAGATAGATTTATATAATCTGAGAGATACAATTGGCCCTTTAAGGACAACCATAATGCTGATGCAGCCCAAGATGAAATTGTGTTTGACATCCCTGGTGTGAAGGCTGATCTGCTTGGCAAGCTATATAATGTTTACACCATGCAACATCATCTTCTGTTTACTTCTTCCTTTGTCTCACATCTGCTCTGCTTTTTGTCTTAAAAACAGTTTAAATTATCATTGAACAATGATGAAGCGATTGCCCCTTACTCACTTAAAATGGTGCTTTTGGCAGAAAGCTAGTAGTCCCAACAGAAAAAGTCAGTAGGAACTGACTTTGAGGCGACTGAAGGAAATCACTTGCAGTCATAGTATCTGGTGCTGGATTGGCCTGATGGGAAAAGTCCATTTCCAGTTTAGGTTCACCCCCTTATAAAAAAGGAGACCTCTTTATGCAGCATTGCATGCAAGGCACTTTACAGACTAAAGAGGAGAGGTCACTCCTTGGAAGTCCTTACAGTCTAACATTAAGTATTGGGAAAATAAGAAAAGTATGAGGAGTCCAATGTATTAAATTACTTTCTCTTAGCCCAGTGAAAAAAACTCGGATCATTTGACTTTCATATTTCAAATAAAACACATTTGTGTCTCATTAGAACACAATTGTTCCCTGAAAAATGTTTATACGGTAGGTACTTCTCTAGCCCTTTCTTTCTTTTAGGAATCTCATTTTTTTGTAGCTATTTTCTCATAATTATTGTCTTTCTCATTTTCAGTTTAATCCATCCATTGCTATGCCTCCAAATTCACCAGGTTATGTCAAAAGCCCATCTTTGAAGGACCAGATACATTGTGTTGTTTTTGTCATCGATGGATCCAAGGCTGAAATCCTTTCTGACAACCTGGTAGAAAAGCTGAGAGAAATTCGACGAAAAATTAATAAGTTTGGTTAGTTATTTACATTTATAGTTTGAACAGCCTGAAACCTATATTTGATAAGGTGATGCTGTCACGTTGAACTACTGTTACATTCCTCAGTATTGGATAGGAGCCTGTGGTCCCCTAGAGTTCCCAGATTGCGTTTGATTCACTTCTGTTGTCAGTCCCTGAGCTTCAAATTTAGGATGCTCCCTGATCATTGGCTGCAGGCTTCATCACATGTAAGAGTTGGGCTCCTCTAGTCCAGGCACCCTCCCCAGGGAGTATCCCTTCATTTGCTTTACTGGGCAAGGTCTGCTGTCCTATAGCTAAATTTGTATCTACTATCCATTGACTCTTTTCCTTAGGACACAGCACAGTGTTTTAGTACAGGTAACTATTTCAAATTCAGAGAGTTTTCCTTGATAGTTGCTAAAAAAATCCAACCATTATGATTGTGATTGTTATTATTGTTACCATCATCATCATCATTATTACTATTACAACTATTACTATTATTAATATTACCTTTATTTATATGCTATCTTTTCCCAAAAACTGGGATTCAAGCCAGCTTCCAAATTAAAATGATTTCATTATACTTAAAAATGTACAAAAGGACAATATGAAAATGGAATTAAACTATTACTGGTTTAAAACATACAGTTAAAAGTATAAAAAACATTACAAAACCAGCACAGTTACAACAATCCAGCACCCTCTTGAAAGTCCTTTCCTTAAAAACCTTCAATTTTGAAAGCCTGTTGGAATAAAACGCGCCATTGCCTGTTAACAGATAGATAACAAGGGGGCATTCTAACTTTCCTAGAGAGATACTTAGAGAGCATATAGGTAGCCTGTGAGAAGATCTCGTCTCCTATGCCTGTGAAGGTGATAGGACTGAAAAAAGGGCCTCTCCTGTGTATCACAAGGTTTGGTAGCCTGATATAGACCCTTTCCGCACGCAGTTATTAAGGTGGGCCTGTTGGCAGATTCCAGGGGACATGCTGTATACCAGCATGGCCCACATAACGTCTGGGCTTCAAAACAGGCAGACCCAAAAAACAGCACAAGTTCAAAATAAATAAAGTCCAGAGCTGAGGCCAAAGTATGGATACAAAACTAAACTAGTATTTATTTAAGTAACATAGGTGAGTAACATAAAGACATCAGAAAGCTAGGCAAAATCCATTGCACTTCTCTCTCCTCTTACAGCATGACAGAGAGAGCAAAAACAGCAAGCAGGCGAACGGGGAGATGAAGGGAAGAGAGAGAGCAGTGAGTGATTTCCCACAGCAGTAGTTATAGGCTACTGTAGGGATGTTTTCCAAACAACCCCAGGTTTCCCACAGGAACTAAGACAAGCCAGATGCCTCTTATCACACTAGCTGGGTCAAGTCGACCTGCCCATTACCACGACCACGAGCGCAGCAGAGGAACAAGACTCAAACTTTAGCCCTTTAGTCTGGGAACCGGAAGGCCTGACACTTAACAGGGCTAATG
This sequence comes from Iguana delicatissima, assembly GCA_948472985.1. Taxonomy (NCBI): domain Eukaryota; kingdom Metazoa; phylum Chordata; class Lepidosauria; order Squamata; family Iguanidae; genus Iguana; species Iguana delicatissima. The sequence goes on along the minus strand of CAOKZL010000147.1, from coordinate 701,417 downwards.
CGTCTTGCCACGGTGGTCTTCTGCACGTTGGAGTGGACTAGGTTCGGTTTATTTACCTTCGTTCCGCACGTAATTCTGAATAAATGCGCTCCCATGTGGTGGTAAAGTGCGCTATTTGAAAACTGGAAGATATCAGTTTTCCAATTTTCCAGATTGATCCGATTTGTACTGTCACAGTGGTGCAGCCATGTACATTCGCGCCAATGTGAATTGGTGGTCAGGGGAGGGCTCATGGGAGGGGCTAGGGGGTAGTATGGACTCACACATGTATGCACATATGCAATGATGTACTAAACCATGCAAAAAAAAAAAAAGGGCCAATCACAGCCGACGGGGTGGGGTGAGGGGAGTAGCGGGAGTGGCCGTGACGGAGGCAGTGTGGATTCATGAACTCTCACTCCTCCAAATCAGAATGGAATATATGCAGCAGCTGTGCGGAAGGAAATGAAGGAAAGTCCACCTTGTTTCCAGCCCAGAAAATCTGGTAAGAAACGTCATGAACCGATTCACCAGCTTCGTGTGGAAAGGGCCATAGGGAGATACATTGTGTCAGCCTGGACATGAGCTGGGTAAGGTTTTACAGGTCATAACCAGCACTCTACACTGTGCCTAGAAACAGAGCAGCAGAGAGTGGAACTGTTAAAGCAGGGGAGTAGTATGATGGCTGCAATTTTAAGAGACCGTGAAATCCATGTTGTTGTTTTTCTTGTTTTGGCAACTGTCTTTTCACAGTTTATTTTAATCCTCTAGGTGTACCACAACTTGTAATACTTACTAAAATAGATGAAATTTGCTCTTCTCTCGAAGAAAATGTTTCAGATGTGTACAGAAGCAAAACTGTTGAGAAACAGGTAAACGCTGGCAATCTTTTTCATTATTATCGCTATGAACAGGCAGCATTTTGAACCAACAGCATTGCTTTTAGGGTGCAAGTTTGCCCTGAGAGTGCTAACCTTTTCATTCATTTTTGTTACTATGTGGAAGGAATGCTTTTCTAAGTTATATCCTAAAAAGTTGCTGTATGGATTAACTATATGTCTGTACACATTATAAGTCCTTTTCCAAACAATGTTTTTTATGTGGAAGTTTGTTGTCATTTGTCTTCAAGTTATGGAGACCGTAAGGCAAGGCTATCTTGTCCCCCTGCCCTCCAAAAAATGCTGAGAGGAAGTGTGTCATTGTCTTCTTCTAAGGCTGGGAGACTGTGATCAGCCCAAAGTCAACTGGTGGGTGTCCATGATCAAGTGAGGATTGGAACACTGGTTTCCTGAAGTTCTAATTCTGTTATGAGTAGTTGGGCATGAACATGAGATTTTACTTGATAACCGTTGTGTTTTTATTTCCCTTGTAGATGCAGTTAATAGCAGAAAAACTTGGGATTCCTTTGTGTCAGATAGTTCCTGTTAAAAATTACTGTTCAGAGCTGGAGCTCAGAGATGAGGTTGATATCCTGATACTGATGGCAGTGAGGCAGATGCTGCGTTTAGCGGAAAGCTACCTAGATAATATACCTTCTGAGAAAACCTCCAAGGTGGATTACTATAGTTTGTTGCATTTTGTTTTGCTTTTTGCTTTTGTTTTGTTTTTGTTTCTGGCTTTTGTTTTTATTTTTGTTTAACAGCCCAGACTAGTTTACTTGTCACCAAAAATGACAAAAAATACATTCCTACAACACTTCCATCACACATCCATATTATTTGAACAATTACACTCAATTGTTGAATACATTCTTTTACATCATAATTATTAATTGTTACTAATCACTTATCATTGTAATTAACTACTTCCTTATCTTCTTCCTTAATTATCTACTTGTTTAATTTTCCAAATTAAATAATTATTAACTTATTCTATATTCTATATTAGTTTCTATAACTTAATATTATCTTATAATAATCATCATCAATCTTATAATAATATACAATTATTTTACAATAGGCAGTCAACAAAATAATAATACCAATAATGCTAAGTTGTAATACTAATAATCAATAAAGAAAATAACAGTAATAATCAAAGATTAATGATAACATTCATATAAAAAGTAGAAAATAACCTTTTAAAGCAACAAATAGAATACATCTTTTAAATTTAGTTTAACACTTCTCATGCAGTAATATAAATTTAAAATTTTACGTTTAAAAGCCTGCTATCATCAAATTGCTTTCTTTTTTCTTCAAAAAAATGAAATCAACCATTTCCATCCAGACAGAAATTCATTTTGTGTTCTGCCTTTTAAACCTGTATGTAAGATTGTTCATTTCAACAACTAGTCTACTTAACCACTCATCCACTTTTAGTAAGTCTGTTTTTCCCCAGTACTTTGCTTATACTAATATTGCTGCTAACAGCATGTGTTGGACCAGTTTATGTTGTTTCTTGTCCACTATTGTATTTTCTTCTCAGATTCCTGATAAATATGGTTCAGGTTTTGTAGGTATTTGAGATTTCAAAGCTTTTTTTATCATATTTTGAATCTTCATCCAAAACTGTTTAGCTTTATCACACATTGACCACATGTGATACATGTACCCAAGATGGTTCTAGCACCTCCAACATATATCTCACTATACATCTTTGCTAATTTCTCTAGCATACAGTATCAATGATACATCATCTTATAGTAATTTTCTTTTTGGTCATAACATATTCTTAATGTCCTTTGTCTATAGCTTTTACTATTGGTCCATCTGTATGTTACATACAAAATTGTTTGCCCAACTAATCATATATTACTTTACTTTTTCATCTTCCATCTCAAACTTCAACAAAAACTTATATGTCTTACCAATGAAATGATCATCATCTGGACATAACAGTACTTTGAAGTAAGATTTAGGCCATTTCCACACAATGGCCCTTTCTGCACGGGGTAAGTAGTATGGTGTGGTATGACCTCTGACGGAGGTCATCCACAGCATGGGAGCAGACTAGGCCAGACTACTTGTCACAGTTTCACACCTCAGTCCGCTCTGGAGTGACCCAAAGTGGCTGCGCAGCGTGCTTTTAAAAACCTGTTTTTACAGGTTTTTCAAAAGCACAGAGCACGCCACTCCGAGCCACTCCGTTCCCGCGCTCCGGTGCAGATTTGCAGGCGCACACTAGTGCGTGCGTGCAGATCTGCTGGGGGCGGGCTTTAGGCTGGCAAGGGTTCTCCGGTTGGTAGAGAGCCTCCACCAACCAGAAGCCGCCATTTTGGATGCCGGAGCCACCATTTTGCACACCAGAGGACTGCGGAACAGTGAGCTCGCGCTGCTCCGCATGGGGACGGACTTACCCGGCTGCCGGTAAGCTCCATTTCAGCGCGGTTGCCCCATTTCCCCCTCCATGTGCAGAAAGGGCCAATATTGCTATAGCATAACAGCAGCAGGTTGTTTCCGGTCCAGGGGTTGTGCTTCTGCATGATGTCATTACTATTTAGCTGCTATCCCATCCCCAGGCATTGCCAAACTGCCATATTCTATTTCCAGAAAAAAAAATCTGTTAAGAGCCTCTATCAGGAGGCTCAGTGTGGTACTGGAATAGCAATTGATCATGCTTCCTGCTATCGCAGATCCAGCAGTGGGCAGGCTGTGGGCGTGCGCAGCTTGTCCCTTCCTCAGCAACTCCCATGGTGTAGTAACTTCAAAATCTATCACCTCACCATGTTTATTTTAACATTCTGCTTTGCATTAAACCTTTTTATTTTTTTAAATACATTTTTAAGCACTATAGCATGAAAACACAATAGTGTACTGGCATGTTGTGCTGTTATAACATTGCTGTGCTAGAATGGCTTCCAAAGGAAAAAAAAAAACCCAACCAATCAAGGGCCATGGGTGTAAAGGTGGGGAAAGGGAGTGGCCAAGGATGGCTGTAGTGTGGAAGGAACAACAGTGGCAATATCCCTAGTCATCCACTGAGGGAGGAATGGTGTGGAAAAGAGTGTTCCTAACCTGATGGCATCACGCAAGCAGCAATGCTGGGATTGCAATGGTACAACGCACTAATGGTGTATGATGTGGAAATGGCCTTAGTCTCTTCAAACTGTTTAGCCTTTTTATCTTCTTTAAATCTTATGTATAATTGTCCATATGAAAGCCATTGCAAGTTAAGACCTTCTTCATGTAAATGTTGCAACAACTTCATCTTATCTTGGTCTTGTTTCTTGAATAGATTATAGTATAGCAACCATTTTTGGCCAGCTCTCATTTCTGTTCTATAAAAAGCCTCTTGTGGAGAGATCCACATTGGAGTGTTTTGACATAGTCTCAATTTATATTTATTCCAGATCTTCAATAAAGCATGTCTAATACAATGATTATTAAAAGCAACATTAACTGTATCATACTATAAACATACATGCCATCCAAATCTTATGTCATGATCTTCTAGATTCAAAATTTATTGACTTACAACATAATCCATTTTTTAATACATGTCATACAAAAGACAGTAAAATAACTCTTCAAATTTGGCAAACCAAGGCCTCCTTGTTCTTTTGAATCTTGCATAACTTTAAATCTCACTCTAGATTTTTTACCTCCCCAAACAAATCTTGACAAATCTTTTTGCTATTGTTTAAATTGTGCTTTGATAGTCAAAATTTTTTGTTGCTTAAAAGAACTGCAACCAGAAAGAGAAGGAAAGAAAATCCCAATTTTGCTAGCACTGGATGAAGTTTACGCTTGTGTGGTTATAAAGGAACATTGTTAAAAGCTTGTGCTTGGGAAGAATCTTGGCCAGAATTGTACATAAATATGTATATTTGCAAATTAAACACAAAATATAACATGGAATACCTGTGTTTTGTATTGAAGATACCCAGCAGTGTACCTATCCTTTGCAGCTGATTGCCCACCTAGGCGCCTTCTCCCCCATTCCCTTGCCTTTTGCCCAGGTATGGAAAATGTGTGCTTAGGCAAAGGGCAAAGGGATGGGAGTGGAGAGTACTGCACAAAGAAGGAAGGAAGTTTGTTGTATATTGAATTCCTGTTCCAGGTAGTATGTGCAGTGAAGCAAGAGTATCTCTGTACATGCTTGGCATTTTTTTCCCCTTGAGCAGCACATCAGCTTTGTAGCTGTTCTTTCTGCCAAGAAAAACCTGTGCTCAATTTGCCTTTGTTGTTACTGTTGTGTGCCTTCAAGTTGTTTGTGACTTATAGCGACCCTGGGGCAAAACTATCATGGGGTTTTCTGGGCCTGAGAGTGTGTGATGCATCCAAGGTCGTCCAATGGGTTTCCACGGCTAAGAGGGGAATTAAATCCTGGTCTCCAGGGTCGATGTCCAAAGCTCAAATCAGAAATGATATGAAATCATTTCCAAGATATGATGACTTATCACAGAATTTTCTTGACAAAATTTCTTCAAAGGGGGTTTGCCATTGCCTTTTGCTGAGTCTGTGACTTGCCCCAAGATAACTCAGTAGATTTCCATAGCCAAGGGGCGATTCAGACCAGAACATTCCAGAGCTCTGGTCAGATACCAAGATTTGTAATCAATTATGCATTTCTGTGAACTCATTATTTTCTGAATCTCAAACAGACAAACCCAATCCTCGCTCTGCTGCCATTCAGACAGGTAAGTGAATGCAGGAATGACTAGCAGTCATCCTCAAGCAATCAGTTCCCTTTCCTTCCAAGTAAAATTATTAATCTTAAGCATCCTTTTTTTTTAAATGTACATTTAATGTCACTTGGGTTTAAGGGCAATGCATATTTCCACCTGTGGTCGGATTTTTTTCAGTGATTTTTGAGCCAAGAGACTTGCAGATTAAGCCCATGTTTATCTTCCAGTGACCAGTCACAAAAGAAAATATGCTCAGTGTGAGATTAGAAATTGAGAAAAATCATGTGCTTTCATAAATAGCATGTTCCACCACTTAGGGAACACCTCTTACTTGGGCTGTTAACCAGAAGAAACCACATAGTAAACACAAGGTATCAGTTTCTTCCTTTCTCATGTCCAGTAGCAGTTGCTGGGGACTGGAGGAAAGGAAGCGGAACTGTCCAGCTAGGCCAAGGTTTCTCCTCTCTCTTGCAAGGAGTAGGCATTTACAATCATTAATAGATTATTCTGATAAAAAAGGGTCCAACATGTTATTGGGGTCTGTGATGGAACCTGGGAGTGTGGCCAATCTGAGTGACAGGGCAACCCTGGCAACAGGTTGCCAAGTATCCCAAGTGGCTCTGGGTAAAAGAGAAACCCAGCTCACTGGTGCAGTGGAGAGGCTGAGCTTTTATATAAAATGATGACTTGTATTTTTGGAGTTTCCTTCAGAGAGATTTCCATAGAGAGAGTTTTGAGTGAGAGCTTTTCAATCAGCCAAGGGAGGTTGTTTGAATAAGGTGAATTATCTTCTCAGGGGTCTAGTGAGGGACAGAGAAGAAACCACCCTATTTTGAGTTGGGTCAGAAAGGTGACCTAAACCTGGGAATTTAGCCTTTGAGCAGAAATGGAAGCCAAAGACCTGGGTGTGTAGGAAAGCTCGGGACCGGAATAGTGTGTTAAGATGAAGAAACTGTTTAAATACTTTTGGAAGTTCTATTGTGTCTGAATATATTTGTAGCATCCAATATCATTCCTGTTTGTTATTTTAATAAAGATTGCATTCTATTTTTATAATTGATGACTTAGCAAAGTAGTTTTTCATCAGTTTTAATTTTACAGAAACATGCTACCACAGATTATTAAATCTTTCTAAATTAGACCACAAGGCTTTACCCCTTAGTCACTAAGGTGGTGGATTTTAAAGCACGGGTTGTATAAGGAGGGCAGCAGGGTGCTATAGCAGGCTTGGAAGGGAGCTGCTGTCTCCACTCCGAGAGAAGAAAAAGCAGGCTTGGCCCCCTCCATGGAATCTTTTGTAGTTTTTAAAAATGCCTTTTCTGCATTTTTGTTATATTTGTTATATATATCTCAGAGTCAACTACTGTTACTACTTTTTCAGCATAATAAACTTTATTATATATAGCCAACAATCTTTACAATGTTTGGCATGAAACATGAACAGATCTGAAATGAATTATTTAATATAATAGACTTTGACATGATTTTAATATAATTTTTTTAGAAATGCCTGCAAACCCAACTAAAAACTATAAATCTAATATTTATTTTACAGTATGATCCTTATTGAATTGAGCACATAGTTTCTTAGCTGTCAATGCAAATTGGGCTACTGAATATGTGACAAATAGTCATGTTGCTGTTGCTGTACGCCTTCAAGTTGTTTCCAACCTGGCTTGCATGAGTAAGCAGGTGGAGGTGACCCTTCTTGCTGTGTTACTTAGGCAGCTTTTTGTACCTGGTAACTCTCCACCTCAATTGTAGTGCAGTTGTAGAGGGTGAGCAAGAGCAGTAGCATACCCTCCATGGGTTCACAGATGAAAAGACTGGATCATGTGCCACTGCTTTCCTCTAAGGCTGTAAGACTGTGATCTGCTCAAAGTAAACTGGTAGGCTTCTATGGCCAAGCGGGAATTAGAACTCTGGTCTCCTGGAGTTCTAATTCAACACACAAACTACACCATGCTGATATCTGGCCATACTTTCTCTTTTTCCTGTTTTAACCTACTGGAAGTCTAGCCTGTGCAGGAGAGCCAGTTTACTGGGGTAGTTTACTGAGGCCAAAGAGCTCTCTGGTTGAGAATTCTAAATGCCCCTCCCTAAACTCCAAACCCCGAATAATAGCACTATAACAGTGTAGTGTGGAAATGGCCTCAGCGTGCAGCAACTGAAATTTGCTATGGACACAGGGGGAAGAAGACAGAATTTGGGACAATTTAAAAGCTGAAAAGGTGAGAAGACAGAAGACTAATAGGGACTGTTCCTGGCAAATCAGGACAGTTGGAGGGTGTATACAGCAGCAGCAGCAGCAGCAGCAGCAGCAGCTTTTCTCTTTCCCTGCTTGCTTATTCCTTTGTCACCCTTCAGATTGGCAAAGGGGGGGGACACTGGCAGACATGCACACCTGGGAACTTCTGGCCTGATGAGTCCCCCTCTCTTTCTCTAGACTCTGCCAAAGGGCAACGAAAAAGGACTGAAAAATTCTATGTACCCTTCACTAATCTCTTCTCTTCATCCTACCTCCTTCAAAAATAAGAGTGGCAAGGATCAAACACTCGTTTTTCAAGTAAATGTTTTAGGTCAGTAGTAGTTAGCTCATCAGGATAAGAAATTCGTTTCTGATCAGAACATCAGTATCAGGTGATCAGCAGCTTGGAGGCGTATGCTGTAAAAATCGTTGGAATTGACAAGACTTACAACTTTAGTCATTAAGGAGTTACTTGGTCTATTGGTGTTATAGAGGACCTTCACCTGCTACTGTTATTGGAAGCAGTTGTAAAGGCTCTAAAAGAACAGCATTCTCTTAGGCCATTTCCACACAGGGTATTTAAAACGGTGCAGTGCATCCTCCACAGAGGACATCTGCACCTTGGAGCGGACTGGAGTTGGACTACTTACCGTAGATCCGCACCTCAGTCCACACTGGAACGACCCCAAGCGGTCCTCCAGCGTGCTTTGGAAAGACCTGATTTTTCCGGTCTTTCAGAAGCATGGAGTATGGCACCGCGAGCCTGCTCCCTTGTGCAGATTCGCAGGCTCGCACCGATGCGAACCTGCGATCTGCCGCGGGTGGGCTTTAGGCTGGCGAGCTTCACCGGTTGGTTGAGACCCACGACCAACCGAAAGCCACCATTTTGGACGCCACAGCAGTGCAGATTGAGGACCACGCACTGCTCCTCCTCACCCCAGACCAGACCGCCAGAAGATCCAGTAAGGAGCGGTGGGGGGTGATTCCCTTGCCCCTTGCAGAAATAGCCTTAGTGAACATTCACTTCCTGATTTGTTGTTGCTGCAGTTTGTATCACATCCTGTTTCATTGTGGTATTGTATTATATTTTGATATATTTTGTATTTGTATTATAACTTGCCAAACTTGCTCATGTTCACCTTTAACCTTTTGTACATTAAGAACTTATATGCTATTTTTATCTTTTAACTAGAATATATAAAAGACTATTTCTCTTTCCTTATTTTGTCTTCTGAATTTCATTTTTGTTTACAACAGAAATAATTACTTCAATTGCAATGGGTTTTCAATATTAAGGAAAGTGAGGCCATTTCCGCACTAGATTACAATAGTGCCATTATTCCACTTTCAACATCCTATGGAATCCTGGGCTTTGAAATTTAGGGAGAGGCCTCAAAGGCTTCCCTCCCTACATTGCAAACCCCAGGATTCCATAGGATGCTGAAAGTGGAATAATCGCTAAACTGAAAACCCCAGGATTCCACACGACGTTGAAAGTGGAATAATAGCACTGTAACAGTCTAGTGTAGAAATGGCCTTCAGCCAACATCGGTGGTGCAGGTAAGGCAGAGGTGGGGGTGAAGAAAAAAAAATGAGAGAAGAAAACTTTATTTGACAAACAAACATAACATCACTTGCGTTTTAAAACTCAGAATAATTATTTTTGGTAGAGAGAGTATGCCTGTTTTTGGCAGGAAAAAAAATCCTGCGAGGAATGTACTTTTCCGAGGAATCTTTCGCATCCATTCGCCCGTAACAAAAGCGATCTCCCTGAACTGCGAGAACAAGGGTGTGTCTTCGCTGTTCAGTTTCACTTCCGTTTCCTTCCTTCTTCTTGGGAGGCTTGGGGAGGATGGAGTGAGCGGATCTCTCTCTCCGACCGAAAACAGCAATCGCGGTAAGAGCGCGAAAGGGGGGAGACGGCGGTGCCGGGTGCAGTTGTTGAACTTTAAGAGAGCTGCGGGGAGGGTTGTTGTAACAGCTGAGAAAAACAAAAACCCACTATAATAAACCACAAATTCTCTGGGTAATAAAGCAGAAGGACCAGCATTATTATGAATGAATCACTTCTTTTAGAACTTTAGTTTGGTACGAAGAAAGACTCGCCCCCAGCGGTGTCGCGCGCTTTGCTGCCTTCGTTTGGGAGACCCGGGCATCTCGCCCTAAGGGCGGTACTGTTGGGAGTCGAAGGGGAGAAATATTTTCCCGCCATTTCCGAGCGGGGCTGTTGTTCCCCGCTACCCCTTTGGGGAGTGCCCGTTCAGTTTTGTTTCCCTTTATTTTTCGGAGGTTTAGGGGTCAGGAAGCCCGCCATTTTAAAACCAGAGAACATACTGCTTGGTAAGCGAAGCCCTCCGCTTACAAGCCTCTGCTTGTTTCCAGGGAGCTGTTGCTGGGTTCAGTGGAGACCTATTCATTACTTGGGAGGGGAGAGCCAGCCTGGCGTAGTTTTTTGGGGGGGGGGGTCAGACTAAAAATATGAGAAGCAAGGGTGGAACTCGGAACTAGTAATTTGATCTTGCATGAATCTTGCCCCCCTTGTTTCCCTCTCGGCTGTGTTCTTCCAATGAGGATTTTTTATGTGTTAGTATGCACTTTTTTTTTCCGAAGCAGGGAGGCTGAATTAGTGCCCTTGGGATCAAATTCCTCCCAATGCAAACAGCATATTCAGAGGACAAGTTGCTTTCAAGATTACAGGAGGAATTATTGTTGTGTGCCTTCAAGTTGTTTCTGATAGGACAATTTCAGGTAACCTTATCATGGCAGGGTTTCTTCAGAGGGGATTTGCCACTGCTCTCCTCTAGGCTGAGAGTGTGTGACCTGCCCACAGTCACCCAGTGGGCTTCCAGAGCTTAAGTCAGTATTCAAAACTCTGGAGTACTGTAGTGGCCAAGAAAGTGGCGAAACCAGGTTTCAGGGAAAAATCAAAAAGCCAGCTTTATTACAATACCTTGCGCAAGGGGCAACAGTTAATTCAGAGCTGTTGTGTCGATTAATTGAGGTAGCATCACTATATACCTTTTGCCTTCTATGTCAGCAATCAATCATTTACTTAGCCCGCCCATCACTGGAGAAAAAGATCTTTGGTTAACTTTCCATTACATCATTGACTGGCCCAGAGAAGAACAAAAGGGTTAGTTTACAAGGTTACTTAGAGTGATACAAATTAATGGTTGCAGCCAAAATGAGGGAGTATGCTCACTCCCATTTAGTTCCCAGACCTCTGAATGTTGCAAGGCTGTTTTCTAAAATTTGAGATTAGACAGACATCTGCTATTTACTCAGAAGTACAATTCAATTCGCTTATTTTTCCTATTCAAGTGGTATTGAATTTAACCCCTTCAGTACTAAAGTCCTTGTCCAACATTTGACCCATTACACCACACTGGCTCACGCTGCAAGAAGAAATAGAAAGCTGAAATTCACCCATTGCTAGTGCAAATGTGAAAATTACCAGTCATTGCTTACATGGTAAGTGTAAAGATACACCTAATATCATAAGTTGGAAATGACTGTTAAGGTACACAACAACAACAAACGCTGCCGTACCACTTCCAGATAAACCTATTTTGATTTCGGCTGCATATGTGGGCTGCATATTTATAGTGTGCTACAAATTCCCTTGCCTTTTTATTCTAAAGTATGATTTCCTTTCTTTTCTTTCGTAGCTGACTTTTACGTGAACCTAGTGAATTAAGTTTGCTATAAGACCCATGCTTTTCTCAAACGTTTCATTACAGGAGGGCAGCCATTTTCGCAAGGGTTTGAGACTCAAGTCCTCAAGAGAGTTGGAAAATGTGAATGCCTCCTCCCCCTGCCTGAGTAAGCAAGTGAGGGAATGCACTCCCTGCGCTTCTCTTTTTTTGGCTGGATGTGCAAGCCATGCCCAGGGATCTCCCCTCCCATTTGCTTGCCTTTTGTCCAGGCACACATGCCTTCCCTGTGCCCTGGGCTCCCCCTTCTCATTCACTTGCCTTTTGCCTGGGTGCACACACCTTCCTTTTCTGTGCTTGGGGCTTCCCTCTCCCTATTTGCTTGCCTTTTGGCCAGGCACACGTGCCTGCCTTCTCCTAGCCCAGGCAAAAGGCAAGTGAATGGGAGGTAGAGAATTGGGAGGGAAGGCATGCCATGCCTTCTATGTGTCAGGGACTCCCTCCTCCCATCTGCTTGCCTTTTGTGCAAATGTGGAGAAGGAAGGCATGTGGGCCTGGGCAAAGGCAAGCAAATGGAAGGGAGAAAATGGGGGAAGGCACATCTGTGCCTCATGAATAATCAAATTGTGAAGGTCAAAACTCCAAATGTGAAGGGAGGTATATAGAATTTTAGCTCTGTATTACATAACATAGGCAAATCTGACAGCAATGAGCATATATAAACCATTGTTTATTGAAATATTTTATTTGAATATTTTATTTAAATTTATTGAAATATTGAAATATTTTAACCTCCCCACCCTGTATCATAAGATCTCAGAGCCTTCCCCTTCAGATCTTAGGGCTCTAGCAGTTCATATAGGGTGATACGATTTTTCAAATAGTTTGAACGTAAGCCATATTAGGGATTTATAGGTCAAGACTAGCATTTTGAATTGTGTCCGGAAATGAACAGGTAGCCAGTGAAGCTGTTTTAACAAGGGAGTTATATGGTCCCTGTAACGCCCTGGTTAGCATACTTGCTACCACATTTTGAACCTACTGAAGTTTCCAAATAGTTTCCAAAGGGAGACCCACGTACAGTGCGTAACAATAGTCCAACCGAGATGTAATTAAGTGTGTGCCACTCTAGCCAGATCTGATGTCTGAAGGGACGGCCACAGCTGGTGCACAAGTTTTAACTGTGCAAATGTGCTCCTAGCCACTGCTGAAACCTGGGCATCCAGGCTCAGAGTTGAATCCAGGAGAACGCCAAGGCTGTGAGCCTGAGATTTCAGGGGGATTGTAACCCCATTCAGCATAGGCAAAGTCCCCATGATCAAATAATGTGAACCATATAAAGAATTTGAAAATTAACATCACTAAGATAAGACATATTAACAATTCAAACAAATTAATAAAAGCCTTTAAAGGTGAAAAGAATTAAAACTATATGCATGTTTACAAATAAGGAAAGCTCCAAAGGTTTTACTAAAACCCATGTCTTGACCTGGTACCAGAAAGACACCTATGCTGTTGTCATTTGGGCCGTCATTTGGTCATTCCTCAGGTAGGATATGGCAGGTGAGAAGGTCCTCACATGTCCTCTGGTGGGACGTAGAACAGTGCTCTTCCAGTGGATCTCAGGCTTTGGGTAGGCACATATAAGGAGAACCGCTCCTTCAAGTAATGTGTTCCCAAGCCTAAACTTGATTATCTTTGAATGATGGACTTTCAGTGGTCATTATGCATAAAGAAGTTAAGGCTGTAATCTTGTAAACAGTTACCTGGCAGTAAAACCACTGTATTTAGTAGGGCCTGCTTCTGAGTACAGTGCATTGGATTGTACTGTTCACCTTCTAAATCTAGGGTGGGGAAAATTAGTCCTGCCTCCCCATTGGATGTGTGGGCTACCTCAGAAAATGTTCCACTCCACCAACATCTGGAGAGTCCTATAAACCCTGTGTGTATAATACAGATGTTGTCTCTTCTTTCTTTTTTAGATTAAAAATGGCTAACATTAAATCCCAATTGACCGAAGAGGAGAAGAAGGGGCTGCTGCATTTATTGGGAAGCAAACACATAAGTCTTTTGTATAAAGGAAGTGTTCATGGGTACAATGTGAATGCATTTCATAACATCTGCAACTTCCAAGGATCAACTGTAGTTGTGGCGTACAATTCAAGTGGTTATATTTTTGGTGGCTTTACTGCGCAGAGTTATACTTCCTCTGGAACATATGTAACTGATGAAAAGGCTTTCCTCTTTAGATTGAAAGGGGAAGAGGAAGAGCTTTGCCCGTTAAAATTCCCAGTCAAAAATGCCGATCAGGCTGTATATCATAATAGTGGATACGGTCCTTACTTTGGAGCTGGATCTCTGATATTCCTTTCACAAAATGCTGCTGCAGTAGCTGCAAATGTTAATACTAAAACCTACATATTCCAAGCAGAAGAGCTACATGGAAATGACCAGGTCCTGTTAGAATTCGAAGTATATCGAGTAGAAGGTGAGTTGAATAAATAAGATTCTTTGAATACAGGTCAGCTGATTTTACATTTTTAAAAGTTTTTAAAAATCTTTCCCCTCAGATGTTGGTGAAATGATGGAGAAACCATGGAGGAAAGTTAACTGGACATCTTGGTAAGTTGATTTGGCCTGAGATTTCAAACCATTATAAATAGATCATAGTAATTGCGCACAAATGTGTGGTACCATTTAATGATAATTTTCAAGTCTGTAGTATGGGTTGTATGGCCAAAAGTCCATACAAAGATGCCAGGATCTGACATCTGTCACACAAGACAGATCACTAGTTGGTGAGTGGACTAGAGATCTCTGGTGTGATGCAGCAGCCAGAAGAAGCCAAAGCTGTTCTGGGCTGGATCAATAGGTGTGCAGTGTCCTTGTTGAGAGAAGTATTAGTGTCAGTTTATTCTGGTTTGGTCAGACCTCACTTGGATTTCTGTGTCTAGTTCTGAGCACTGTAGTTTGTGAGGAATATTCATTAATTGGAATGAGTCCAGAAAAGGGTTCCCAAGATTATAAAAGGCCTGGAAACCAACCCATATGAATGAATGGTGTGTTGTTAATAACTGTTGTCAAGTTAACTTTGACTTACAGCAACCTTGTAGATGAGAGACCTTCAAGTCACCCTATTGTCAGCCACCCTGTTCAGGTTTTGCAGATTCAGGGATGTGTTTTCCTTGATTGAGTCTATCCATCTGTAATGCAGTCTTTTTCTTTTCCTACTGACTTCTAGCTCATCAAGCATCATTGTCTTTTCTAGTGAGTCATGTCTTCTGTGATATGGCCAAAATATGACAGCCTTTCTTTAGTCATCTTGGCTAAAGAGTAGGGTGGATAAAAATCAATGATTCTTTTTTTAAAAATCAGATTTTTAAAATTTAAATTGGATTTTTTAAATTAGATACTTTTTGAGGAAAAATCTATCTAGAGATGGTTTCCTGTTTGAGATACATTATGTACCAAAGGTTATTCATGAAATTGAGATTAGTTTTTAATTAAGTAGTATGAGAATGTATATTCATGGAATGTTTAAATTTTTTTGGTAAATGAATTCTATTAATCCATTGACAATGTTATGATCTTCCAGAGGTTTCTGTAAGATTATGTCTAGAGGATATTATAACAGATGCTTGGTTTTACAGTTCTCAAAACTGAATTTGTGTCTTCTTTTGCAAATCTATGTACAAAGAATCAACCTCTTTTTTAAGTGCTGAGTTTCAAAACTCAGCACAAGAATTTGCACAAGAATATAAATATGAGGATGTTTAAGCAAATACAAGAATACGTAAGCAGTAATATTGTTTTAATTAAATTAAACTATTTAAATTGTTATTATTAAGGTAATGATTATTTCTCTCCTTCCAGTAAAGTACAGCAGAAAAGTTGTTCAAATATGAATGATTAACCTATTAAACTGGAGATCATTCACTTCACAATAATTTCATAATTATCTATCATGTGTTTCTAATGGTATAACCAAATCATTGCTTTTTATGATATAACTAAAACTCTTCTGAAAAGTTGTTATTCAAAAAATGAAACATTCATCTTGTTGTAAATATTAAGATTATACCAGCAAGAATGAGTCTTCGGTAATTCTGAGTTGTGTAAAATACGTATTAAACTTGTAGCGAGGAAGAGTGCCCCTTTTGGTAGGGGGGAAATCACATGATTAAATCGAGTCTTTCTGAGTAGTGATTTAAATTGTGATTTAAATCAAATCCACCCTGGCTTCTAGGGAGAGATTTTAGTCTTGATTCACTCTAGGACCTATTCATTTGTCTTTCTAGCAATCCAGGGTATCTGTAGAAATCTTCTCCATTGGCATCAAAATGAGTTTATTTTCTTCCTGTATTCTTCACTGTCCAGCTTTGACCACCATACACAGAAACTGGAAATACAGTGACCTGGACAATCCTAACTTTAGTGTTCGATGATGTATCTTTACACTTCAGGATCTTGCCTAGTTCCTTCATAGCTTCCCTTCCAATATTAGTCTTCTGATTTCTTGACTGGAGTCTCCATTCTTATTAATGGTATGGAAAATCCTGAACTGCAGTTGGTCCTCCACATTTGAGGGTTTAGCTTTCATCGATTTGATTATTTGCAAGTTTCTCTAATCTCTGCCCCTCCCCCCAACCTTAGGCACTTTTTTTCTGGGAGAACCTCCAATCAGGCCAAGCAACCCTTTAAAAATCTGGATCTGGTCCTCTTCCATCTCCACCAGCTGCTGCCTGGCCAGATAGGGATGGGTCACAATCTGATTTCTTGGCAGACCCTTTCCCGATGCCCCCCCACACCCAAGGAGGGAGATAGGCAAGAGAGAAGAAGTAGATGGCCACCATGTCAACCAACCTACTTTCCTTCTCCTTTCCCTGACCTGGTCTGGACCCTAGGTGCCCATTCTCCCCGCCATACCTCAGCCCCCTTCCTGCAGATACACACACACACATATTTTGATATTGGTGACTTTTCAACTTTTGGGGGAGGGTCTTGCACTCAAACACTAGTGAATGTGGAGAATTGACTGTATTCATTATTTTCATTGTCTGCTTTAAGGTTACGTCCAGAAATTGTTCCAAGGTTTTTTTGTTAGTAGTATGGTATCATCTGCATATCTTAAATTGTTGAAATTCCTTCCTTCAGTTTTCATGCTTCCTTCCTCAGAGTCTAATCCAGCTTTATGTATAACATGTTCAGCATTCAAGTTAAACAGATAGGTGATGGAATGCAGCCTTGCCTGACCACTCTGGACAATTGGAAACCATTCGATTTCTCCATATTCAGTCCTGATAGTAGCCGCTTCTCCTGTGTGCAGATTACATATCTCTATTACCTCTTCCTTTCCTGAACCCAGCTTTGACATCTGGCATTTCTCATTCCATATATGGTAGAGGTTTTTGTTGTAGAATTTTGAGCATGATTTTGCTTCCATGGGAAATTAATGCAGTGGTCCTGTGATTACTGCATTCCTGGTATCTCCTTTCTTGGAGATTGGAACGTATATTGAACATTTCCAATCTGTGGGCCATTCTTTTGTTTCCCATTTTTGCTGACACATTTTACCTGCAACAAGAACCAATTCTGTCTCTGTAGAATGAACCAAGTCTAATCATATGCCAACTGTTCCTAATGATTTCTTTATCTCAAATGCTCTGAGAGCAGCTTACACTTCACTTTCTAAAATTGGCAGTTCAACTTCATGTGGTTCTTCATTGAATGAATCCGTCAACATTTCCTTTCCTTTATATAGTTCTTCCATGTATTGTTTCCGTTGTCTCTTTATTCCCGCTTGGTCATGTAATGTGTCTTTCTGCTGTTTATAGAGCAGCCACACTCTTGGTTTAAATTTCTCTTTGATTTCTTAGATCTTGTAGAAGAGGTCTCTTGTCCTTCTTCTTTTGTTGTCATCTTCTATTTCTCTGTATTGATTATTATAGTAATACTCCTTATCCTTGCCCACAAGTCATTGAGCAGTTGCATTCAGGGTTCTGACTTTATTTATGTCACCTTTTACTTTTGCTTCTTGTTTGTTCTTGACTGCTTGAAGTTTCATCTGTCATCCAGTGATTCTTCTCTATCTTTTTGGCGACAGATAGTGGGTTTTTTTCCCCATTCTTCCCTGATAATGTACCTAGCCTCAGTCCAGAGTTCTTCTGGCTCTTGTTCAATTAGGCTTAATAGTGCAAATCTATTTTCACATTTATCTTTAAATTCTTTGGGGATGTTCTTCAAGTTGTATTTTGGCATGATGATGGGTTTAGTGTTCCACTTTAGTTTTACTCTTACTTTTGGTATTAGTAGTTCATGGTCTGTGTCACAATCTGCTTTTTGTCTTATTTTTACAAAGAGAATGGAGCTTCTCCATCTTTTGCTTCCAATTACGTAATGTATTTGATTTTTATATTGGCCATCAGGTGATGTCTATGTATGCAGTCTTTATTGTATTGGCTTGTCAGCAGACTAGATTGCCTTGGAGGGTGGTGAGCACTCCTTTGAAGGTCTTTAAACACAGGTTGAATGGATATCTTTCAGGTGTGCTGTACCTGTCTTTTCCTGCATGGCAGAGGAGTGGATTAGATGGCCCCTGTGGTACCTCCCAGCTCTTAAGATCGTCTGATTCTCTAGGACGGTGGTTATTAACCTGGGGCCTCTGGACCTGCTGGGAGCCACAGTGTCTTCGGGGTCTGTGAAGCCTCAAAGGCTGCTTAGTCTGTTTCCTTCTCACAACAGAGCATCTACCAAACGGGAACCAAGGCAAAGGCAAGCAGGCAGGCTGGCCGGCCCTGTATGTTTCCTGTCACATAGTTACTCCACTGGAAGGAGGAGATGGGCTAGCAGCTGAGCTACAGTGGAGCTGACAGTCAGCCAGCCAGCCATCTTGGAGGAGAGCAAGATGGAAGAACGAGAGAGGGAGGGAGTTTAGTCAGTGCTGAGTAGAGCTACCAGATCCTCTGTTTGCTAGTATGCCCCCTCCCTCCCATCCTCCCTCTTTTTGGTCTCTTGGATTCACTGTGGCCTACTTTTTCCCTCAAGGCTGCAAAGGAAGTGTGAATCATCACCAGACCTTTTCTGCATGCCGTCCTGCTGCAAGTTAGGGTGCAGATCTGTCCCCCCACATGTGGTCTCCATCCCTGGGTCCTTCTCGGGTGGGAATTGAGTGCTAAAGCAACCACATGGATTGAATGATTTGGTGGCCCCTTCCTGTTTCCACTGCTTGCCAATGGAGGGCTGATTCTGATATGCCAGAGCAGCCTCAGTGTTTTATGAAAACCATCAAATCCATATTAACTGCATCCTTGTATTGCTGACCAAGAAGGACCCAGAGATGGAGACCACAAGCAGGAGAGAGATCGTTGCTTGAGCTTGCAGCAAAGTGGTTGCAGAAAAGGTCTGGGACAACTTGCCCTTCTTTTGCTGCTGCTGCTGCTGCTGCTGCTGCTGCTTCTTCTTCTTCTTGCCCCCCCTCCTCCTCAATCTGCTCAACAAATGTTGATGATGCAGTCCTGGCTTTGGGGGAAACTGTGTGCCAGGGAGATTTTGGCCGTGGCTTCTCACCTTTGCAGCAGTCACCACTGCTGCACCTCTATCACACTGAGGCTGGACAAAAGCCAGGGAAGAGGAAGGAAGGAGGGGGTGGTGGGGTTCGTGCCAGAGACCCTTGGAAATTTATTATTTATAAAAAAAAAATCTGGCACTGTGTCCAACCAGGTGAGTCTTCCTTATTCATCTCCTGCATGTAGGTTTTTGGTGACCCTCAGAGTTACATGCACTCCTTTTCCCTTCCCCATCTCTGCTGGCTGCAGTGTGTCTGCTATCAGAAAAGATTCATCCCCTTCCCCATTTTTTGCTACCTTCATCAGGAGAGGAGGAGACCAAGATAAGGGGGAGGGAGGGAGGAAAAGAAAGAACAGACATACTAGTAAGCAAAGAGTCTGGCAAATCTCAGCACAGATGTCAATTAAACTCCCTCCCTTCTTTCTTCTCCCCTCCTGCTCCCCTCCCCTCCTGATGAAGAAGGCAAAAAATGGTGTTGAAGAATTTCCTGTAGGAAATTGGGCTGCTCCCAGCTTGAAAAGAAGGGAAGAAGAGAAGCGAGAGAGAGAGAAATCTAGAGGAGACTTCTTCTGCTTCCTTTTGCCAATTTGTGGCTAGAGCACATTGAACGGCAGCAGTGTGCAGGCCCTGCCAGCCAGCACCTGTCGCAATCTGCTCCATTGTGGAGAGGAGACAGGCTGAGCAGCAGAGCGACAGTAGAGTGGCCATGTGACAGGAGCCAAGACAAGCCTGGCTGGCTGGCTGGCTGGACCTGCGCTTTGCTGTTCAGCCCACTCCAGCTGCAGACTGGTGGGAAGAAGCAGGAGGAAAGTCTTCCCTCCCCCTCCAGCACCTTTGAGGAAAGTGTGCATTTACTTATTCCTCCTTTCTCTTGCAATTTGAAGACCCTTGATGAGCAATTTCAAGTAAATATTTGGTACACTATAGGGTTCTAAATCTTGAGTTAAGTCTTGGGGGTTCATGGCAACAAAAGATATTTAAAGGGACTCCCTGGTAAAGAAAAAGTTATTAACCATTGATCGAGGACATTCCTCAGAGGCAGAGAATCTGTGTCCTCTGTCATGTAGTTTAGTACAGAAATGTTTAAATACTAGCAATAGTCAGGAAGTGCTAGATTACTGAACCTATCCAGAGAGATGCATGTGCAACCTAACCAGGGGATCAGTTTATTTACAATGGGAAAGGGGAATATTATATTATATATTATACACAGAGAAGCAGAGTAATGTTTGGGAAAAGTATAGACAGACAAAACTTAGAAAGTTTAGTTAAATCTAATTATACATATCCAAGCTTGGGCTTCGATAGAGCAGAATTCTAGGACCAAATAAGAGATGCCAAAAAGACAAAAAAAAAAAAAAAAGGGCAATAAATCAACTCCAGACTCCAACTGCATAAATCCTTAACAGTCTCAGGTGGCTCCCGTTAACCCCTCACAGGTTGAATAGGCAGAGGACTCTTGTAGTTTTGTAGCTGAACTGTTGCTCTTAACTAGCAGGGCTTCTACTCTGCACTTGAAAGCCTCAGCATCAGCTAGACCATTTGATGTGGCATGCTGCACAGGTTTTTTTTATATACTCTATATTAAAGCAATCGATACTTATAAATAAATGACAGCAATATTTTGTTTTTCACAATTTCCTAAAATACAGTTATATTAATACCCTTATTTCCTAATATAGTATAGTACAGATGAGGATCTATCTGTTTACATTTGTTTCATATTTTTATTACTATTACCGTTCTTATCCTTATAGTATTACTATCTTGAAAAAAACATGTATTTACTCAAATCGATCCGTATCTATATTCTAAATGTGCAATTTCAACTTCCTACATTCCCTTGCTTGGTTGATAATTGACAGCTTAAATGTTTCATCTATATCTAATTGACAAGAAACTTCAGAGTCTCTAACATTACATGATCCTTGTTTATTTTTAAGCCTTCATTTCCATTACTCTAGTATATCTCTTTGTTTTACCAAATTTGCTTATAGCTTCAACCCAATCTAGAAATATCAAAAAGTACCCAGCTTTTGTTTCAAATAGTTTTTGACTGGAGCTGATTCTCTTTCATTTTTCCCTTGTATTTCTCTCCTTAGTGCTAAAATTAAATTGTCTAGTATCAAAAATTGCATGAGTTTGATTAGCCATTCATCTGTTTCTGGAATAGCATTGTTCTTCCAATATTTGACGTATACAGTTCTAGCTGCCGTAACCATATATAGTATTATCCTCCAGTACTTCCTTGTTAATGTCTTATCTAATTCATGTAGCATATTCAGAAGAAAGATTTTGGAGGACAATGAGATATTTATCTGTAAGATTTCAGTCATGCTTCTGTGTATATTTTTCTAAAATTTTCTTGCTATAGAACACGACTACCACAAATGGAAAAATGTACCATTTTCCTCGTTATACTTCCAGCAATTGTTTTTCCTTGTTTTGTAAATTTTATTCAGTTTAGCAAGATCTAGATACCATCTAAAATCAGTTTAAGATGATTTTCTTTCAGGATTTGGGCTAATGTAAATTTTTGAGTATTTTTCCAGCTTCTTTCCCAGTTTCCCAGTTTTATTTCATGCACGATATTACGAGCCCAATGAATCATGACATCTTTTACCACTTCTTTTTCTAATTCATGATCTAATAGAATCTTCTAGATTTGAGACATTAAATGGTCAAGTTTCTCAAAAATGGCCTTTTCAAACTCATTAAGTTGTTTATTTGTTTCAAACCCTTCAAGCTTTAAATCCATTTTAAATCTTTCTTTTAGTTGTAAGTAAAGAAACCATTGGCAATTCAGTCCATCCTTCTTTAGTTCCTCTCTTGTCTTTAATCTCAAACAGATCTTATCTTCTTCGATTATGATATCTTTATATTTAGGCCATCTTTCTTTGGGATCCTTCCATCTTCCGAATAAAGCCTTCTGTGGCAATAACCATTATGGAATTCTTCTATAAGTGTTGCGTTTGAGTCTCATCCAGATTGCTAATAAAGAGCATCTTATATAATGATGTGTGAAATCTTTGTCGATCTTTGGTTTAATGTACCAAAGGTACATGTGCCAACCAAATCGCAAATCTGGACCCTCTAGCTTTAATATTCTTTCGTTTTGCCATGTGATCCAATCTTTAATCCATCTTAGTCCACTGGTGAAGTAATAAAGTTTCAATTCCAGGAGTCCACAATCACCTTTTTCTTTTCTATCTGTTAAGGTCTTCGATTTAATTCTTGGTTCTTTTCCTTCCCAAATAAAGTTTGATAAATCTTTCTGCCAATCTCGAAAGCATTTTTCATTTATAATTATAGGTAAATTCTGAAAAAGAAAGTTTACATTGGGAAGGATATTCATTTTTATTGCAGCTACTCTGCCCAAGATAGCTATAATTTCACCCAATTCTGAATCTCAATTTCATTCCATATTTTTTGTAGTTATTTTCAAAAAGTTCATTGTTTTGCTTTGTGATCATAATACCAAGATATTTTATCTTGTCACTTTTAAATCCTGTTATCTGTAGTATATCATCCATCTCTTCTTTCCTAGTATTTTTACATAAGATCTTTGTTTTTTTCTTACTAATTTTGAACCTGGCAACCTCTCCAGTTTTTTTGCAATTTTCCATTAGTTTTGCAATACTCTGTTTAGGGTCTTCTAGAAAAATTACCAGATCATCGGCATAAGCTTTTGATTTATTTTCTTGAACTTTTATCTTTACTCCTTTAATTTCAAACAAATAACTCTGGTAAGAACCTCTAGAACCATTATAAATAGTTGCAGTGAAAGTGGACATCCCTGCTTTGTCGTGCTGCACAGTTTGGATACATTGTTTGACCCCACTTTAACAGCCATGGCACCATCCTATGGAATACTGGGATTCGTAATTTGGTAAAATACTTGGGATTTTCTGCTACAAGGCTCATGTCAACTCCTCTGAACTTCAGCCCTAGTGCTCTTGATCAGAGAAATCTTAAGTATCAGTCACCACACAACAAATCCCAAGATTCCCTAGGATGAAGCTGTGACGTTTAGGGTGGTACCACAGTGCTATAGTTACATAGTATGGGTAAACCAAATAGGTGGCCTACCTAACTGTATAAGCATGTATTCTCTGGAAATAGAGGTTGCTGGAAATATGCTTACTCGCTGTAATCTTAAAATCTTGCAGATGTTCTAAGGCAGCTGGTCTAATGCTGGTAATTTCCATGTTGTTGACATACAATTCCTGCATTTCACTGGCTGTGTTGGCTGAGGATGATGTGAACTTTAGTCCAATAAGCATCCTGATCTGATCTAAGTCTGATCTAAGGTCTCTAGAGATCACAGTGTTTGTGATATATTTCTCTCTCTGCTTTTCAAGTTCTACCCAGTCATCATCTCAGCAGTTTACTCCTAGCTATATTGTAGGGGTAAAATCCCCTTAGTTTTGATTGTAAGCTTACTGATACATGAAATGCAGACATTAGAAGTGAAAAGCACATGTTTTTTCTGTCTCTTTTAAGATATGTGCAACTGTGTAAGATATATACAACTATTTGCCCCTTTCAAGAAGTGTGGAGAATGCATTGACTACATTAGATAAAGGAATTATATATACTTCTGGCTGATGGTGAGATATCAGGGAAGTTGTAGTCAAACAACATCTGGAGAGCCACAGGAAGCTATCCCATGATCTAAAGTATCACATACTGTGTGTGAACCACCATCATCTTTTCTGCAAATTGAAGTAAATTGGGCATTATGGGTACAATGGCCATCTAACTCCTTAGTAACTCTCTGCTTTCCTTAAATGCTTCTGTTTGGGTTAAATGTTAAGAGAGAATGGTAGGCATTGAGACAATAGTATAAAGGGAGAACATACACCAGAGAAGTGCACACTGGGGGCAAATGAGTGTTGAAAGAAAAAGGAACATATTTATGTCAAATGTCTAATAAAAGAGTTTACTATTTAGAGGATACTGGTGTTTTGGCAGTTTCCATTTTCATTTCTCTGGCGCTTGAGTGCATTTCTGAGCATATTAACTCTCTTATTAAACTGAAGATGTTTTGAAAATGAACTTTGCTGAAATGCATAAACTGGGCAGCACAAATTAACTGTACTATACAATAGTTTTTTTTGTTTTGTTTTTTAACAGTGGACTTCTTCCCACACAGATCCTAAGTCATTTGTAAATAAGATTTTTTTTCTTTACCTCTTTATCCCACAAATAAATGTTTAGAATTATATAAGGCAATATAGCTAATAGATATAACTGTCTGTTTGCTGTCTTAACAGGGAAAGAAGAGAACTGATGAACCAGATAGCAGCTTACAAGCCTCGTTTGAATTCAGTGCCACAGTTTCGGGCTCTGTTCCTAGGGCCAGTTGGAGCAGGGAAATCCAGCTTTTTCAACTCCGTGAAGTCTGTTTTTCGGGGTTATGTGACAAGTCAGGCCATAGCAGGATCAGATTCTACCAGTGTGACTGTGCAGGTTTGCTCAGCGCTACTAAATCTAAAATTAAGACACAGTCACTCTACAGTTTTCATTCTTTTTCTTGATGTTTCAGATACATTTTTCAGTTACTCAAATTGACCAGCATCCAAATTCATCACATTGAACAAACTGAAAGATCATGTTGAAATCCCAAGAATGGTCTGTTTTATCTTATGATCATTGTGTTTAAATATTTCTGTGTTACTATAGTAGGAAAAGTAGTTTGTTTCCCCTTCAACAAAATCTATATGAAATTATAGAATTTACATTTGTTCTCTGAATTCTCTTTACTAAGTTTTGGTTCCAGTGTTATGTAAACAGCAACCAGGATGACTTGATTGGTTTGTTTCATAGATCAGAATCCTTTTTTTAAAAAATTGGAGTCTCAGAATTACTCACAATATTCGTCGAATATGATTGGATACATTAAATAAATCCATTAGAAACGATTCACAAAGTAAATTCTTATACAAACCCGTCTGAAATAGAAATAAATGTGCAGTTCCATTTTAATCTGTCATGTCTGTTTTGTGGATATGCTCACTCACTAAATTGTGACATTGTTCTCCGATGGTAGATTAAGGTTTCCCATGTGAGCAGACATCTGATGAAGGCGTTTGCCTGCCTCCCACTTTCTCTAAAACTCATCAGTGGCTCAGGATGTCATTCTGTAACCCATTATTTTTAGCAGTTAAATTCTTCCTGCAGTGCTGTGTATTCTTCACAGCTGTGTAAATGTACCCATCATTTTGATTTAATCCGTGCAGCAGCACCAAAAAGAAGGTTGAGGAATCTTTGCAACTGTTTTTTATTGCAGAAGATGTTAGAGGGATAACCCACACTGTTTTCATGGAGCACATCTGAAAAATTTAATGGTAATCTTAGTCCAGACAGAGATAAGATGAAGTTGCACGATTAGGTGATATGTTAAATGGCTTAAAGTTCATTGAGGCTCATAAGGGTTTTGCCAAGTCTAGGAAACATTTATAGTTACTGGTCTGCCTGTGAAGACAATAAATAAAGGAGCCTTTTTGTAGAAGGTTGGTAACTGCTATAAACATTTAAATAAAATTGGGGGGAGCAAGTGGGCAAAGCAATCCTAACCATCATATATTGGTATCTGAGGGGCTTTGGATAGGGTGGATGCTCCTTCCCAGTCACAGAGGAATTTTAATGCTTCAGGAACTTGCATGTCAGCCTTACTTACCTCTGGTATTGGACCTGTGCAAGAAAAATGTACCTGGAACCACAGATAGAAAGTAAAGAGAGATGGGATGGTTCAGCCTCTGACTCCAGTGTATTGGATTTGGACTAAAGAGTCAGATTTATCACATTTTATATTGGAAAGGGTAGGAATGAACACCAAACTTGACTGTCCCACTACATCTAGCTTGAGCTTTGATTTGCAGATTTATGTTTTATTTTAATCTTTCATTTTATTTTTCCTTGAATGTATTTTAAAGCTACTTTCAGATACATATTTTATGCAGAAATGCAGGGGATTAGTATAGGAGCCAGTGGTGCTGAAAGGAAGAGCCAATGATTTATGGAAAATGAAGGTGCTTCAGAAATATGTGGAGAATCTTGCCACACGCAGAGCTCTAGTGTTTCTTGGCAATGAAGTCTGGGAATGTGTCTGCCTTGGAGGGGGGTGAGCAAAGCTCTTTCAGGCATACAAGCAAGCATCATTGGCTTTTTTCCCCCTCCAGTGGAAGCAACAAAACAATCAGAGTTTTCTCCAGTATCAAGTAGGTTCCAAAATGGGCATGTCAGGGTATGGCAGGAGTGCAACTGGCTCTCGTGGATCCCAAGTCTCTCTGGATATAATCTGAGAGATAGCACATCTTATTTCTTTTCAGTCTGTGGGAATGGTATTTTAAAAATAAATCCAGATGACTAAAATGGAAAAAAAAATCCACCTTTCCCCAGTTTTCAGCGTCAGCAAGCTGATAGTGGCATAGGAAGTAGTGGGTTGTCCTATGCATTGCTTCCCTTTCCCAAGATTAGGATTACTCTGTAACCAAAGGAATTACAAACCTTTGAGCTCGATACATCTAGGTTAATTGAGGAAAAGCTTAAAAAAGGTTAGAATTAATAACAAAGCTTCTTAAGAAATAATATCATAAAGAGGTCATGCCTCAATGATCTTTCAAGTCTGTAAACTAGTAGAAAAATAGGGAACCAGCTTCATGGCTATATTTAAAGTTATAGTTTGTAGTTGGGTACAAGTTCCCAAATGTTTTTAAGTCATGGGAATTTTTTCTGGGACGATAACCCAGACTGCAGTGAGCCAAAAAGACATTTACAAACTAGGTAAACAGCAAAACATTGTTCTACAGCCATTGTTGTGTGCCTTCAAGTCATTTCTGACTTACGGTGACCCTAAGGTGAACCTGTTGCAGAGTTTCTGAGGTTGAGAGTGTGTGACATGCCCAGGGTGAACTAATAGGTTTCCATGGCCAAACGGGAATCAAACCCTGGTCTCCAGGGTCACAGTCCAATGCTCGGACCATGACATCATGCAGGTATACCTCAGTTAATAAGGTCTCTGACGAAGAAGCTCCTTTTTATGAAGTCTTTTTATGGGAGTTGAGGGCAGTCCCCCCTTTTCAAGTCTTCTGGCTGGAGGAGGTGTTTTTTTCTTTTTTTTCTTGTCTTGTTTTGGGCTTTTTGCACTATTGGTATTAGAAGGATGGTGAGGAAGGGTTGAGAAAGATTTTCAGTGTCTGCAGTGAATAAAACTTGACCTGGAAAATAGTGGGATTCCATCTAGGTGGTCCTACCATAGTTGTATGTGCTTATCTACAACAGACAAGGTAAACTGCTGCCTCTAGAATCACTTACAACCATGTGTGAAGAAGAGAATGAAAAGGGGAAAGCAAATTAGCCAGCCTCACCTGTCCACCTCCAAAATGGAAATCATGAACATTATACGAAAGCGGTGGCTGGTGAAAGAAAAAAAAATCCTGGAATTCATTTTGGAAGGAATTTTCAAGGGGTTTCTAGAAGATTCAAAATGTTTTTGTTTAGCTATGCAAGACTTACTTGACATGGTTGTCTCGTTTCATGTTAGTTTTGCTGAAACAAGTTTGAACTGCTTTTCTTCTTTGTGGTATGGGAAGCTGTCTCTATTCTTTCCACATTATTTATACCTCTGGTACCAAATTTTTGTTAAAGAAGTAAAGCTTGGGAATACAACTATTTTGTTAACTGTGGTATATGTGTAAAAGATGCCATGTAGATAAAAGTAAAGTGCGGCATACTGAGGCAAAAAGCTTTCACGTATGTACTTGTATCAGTGAGCTAAATTGAAGTTACTGCCTTAAGTCAAATAGCTAGTTGCAGTCCAAATAGACTTGTTGAATCAATGGGACTTACAGAAATTACTTAACAAATTCCTATTATAGTAGCTCTTTGGTGCTAACAATTGAATTTAGGTGATTGTACTCATGTTTTGAATTCCATTACAAATCAGAACTTTCTTTCATTAGGACTGCTTTTCTTATAGATTATGGAATGTTGTTATATTATAAAGCTCTTTTTTATACCGGTTTTTGATATTTGCTTTTACATATTAAAAAGAATACAAAGTGGATAGGAAAGTATTTCAATACTGTTTAATTTTCTGTTTTTTTGAAAAACAGTACAGGACCTATGAAGTTAAAAATGAAGAGGATGGAAAGCCACTACCTATCATCTTCTGTGACACTATGGGAGTAGAAGAAAAGCGAGGAGCTGGGCTGAACATAGATGATATGCCCAACCTATTACAAGGACATATTCCTGACAGGTATCAGGTAGGATGCATTGCCTGTTCTTCTGAGGCTCACTTCTAATTTAAAAACTGGTAATGTGTCGTGAATTTCTGTTCTAAATTCTTAATTCACTAACTGTGAAGACATTGGAGACTTCATAACTCAAACTGCTCTACATAGTTGTCACATCAGCCACATTCTATAGTCTGTCACAGATTCTCTGTACTGATTAGCACATGGTAATCTCTGACATGATAACTTCAGAAAAATATAATTGTGTGAAGGCTGATCTGTGTGGCATGCTATACTGTGTCCATGCCATGCAACTTCATGTTCTGCAGTGGTTTTCAATAATGTGATAAAATTTATTGGAAGTATGTGGGAACCTACTGACAGAATAGATTGCTGTGTTGAGTGATTTGGACAAAGCTGGACTTTAAAGTGTTGAGGGTGTGAATTAGACTTCTGGCTGTGGTTGCAGTCTTTACTTTTTGCTCTGTAAGATGTCTGTGTAGAAACATATACTAATCTGTTTAAGCTTTTGAACTGGTCTGTGTGCTTCTTCCTTTGTCTCATATCTACTCTGTTTTTAACTTAACCAAATTTAAATGAACACTGGACAATGATGGTTCCGTTGCTCCTTATTAAAATGGTGCCTTTGGCAGAATGCGTGTAGTCCCAACAGAAGAGGTCAATAAGATCTGACTTTGAGGAGGTTGAAGGAAACCACTTGCCATCACAGTGTTCAGTACTAGCTTGATCTGCTGGAAAAAGTCCATTTCCAATCTAGATTCTTCAACCTATAAAAAGAGGATCTCTTTATGCGGTTTTGCAAGGCACTGTACAGAGTAAAAGAGAATGAAAGGGGAGTGCAATGTACCAAACTGCTAACCTTTGATTCTCATTCTGTCCTAGCTGTTTTCTTGTATTATTATTGTTATTGTCTTTCTCATTTTCAGTTTAATCCATCTGCGGCTATGCAGCCAAATTCACCAGGCTATGTCAAATGTCCGTCTTTGAAGGACCAGATCCATTGTGTTATTTTTGTCATTGATGGATCCAAGGTTGAAATCCTTTCTGACAAATTGGTAGAAAAGCTGAGAGAAGTTCGACGAAAAACTAACAAGATTGGTCAGTCTTTTATATTTACATTTTGAGCAACCTGAAACCAATATTTGATTATGTGATGCTGTCACACTGAAGTACTGTCTGTCCCTTAGCACTGGGTGAGACCATGTGGTCCTCTGGATGTTGCTGGAGTTCAGTTCTTTTAAAGTTGTTGAGAGATAATGATGCTGCAGTTGAGCAATATCTGCAAAGTTACTAGGTATGCATCCATGCTGTATAGTAATAAGCAGCATGTTTCAAGTTGAAGGCTTCCAATTGATATGAGAGTACCATTTTAAGATGAATATTGGTCAAACATAGTTTGGCATTCTGAAAATGGCATAGAACATCTACCTGAGTTGACATTCTACTTGTAGATAAGTGATTAAGGATTATGTGGTACAGTGGAATAAAGAATATTTTCACTGACACTGGAATATTTTTCAAGCAGTGTGGCCCACCTGGGAGAGGCCTGTGTGTTTCCAGATATCATTTAGTTCACTTTCATTGTCAGTCCTTCTGCTTCAAATTTAGAATGCTCCTTGGTTTTCGGCTGCATGCTTTACTTGAAGAGTTTGGCAATACCGGGCCAGGCACCCTCCCCAAGGAAAGTCCCTTCATTTGCTTTACAGGGCAAAGTCTGCTGCCCAGAGTTTGCACCATTTGCTATCAAGCAGGATAAGAGGCTTTTCCCCCTCAAAAGCACAGTGTCCTATAGCTAAATTAGTATCTACCATCCTTAGATTCCCCACCCCCCTTAGTTTACAACAGAGGGCCTTTCTGCACTACACTGTTATAGTGCTATTACTCTACTTTCAACATCCTGTGGAATTCTGAGGTTTGTAGTTTATTAAGGTCAAAGAGCTCTCTGGCTGAGAATTCTAAATGCCCCTCCCTAAACTGCAAATCTCAGGATACCTTAGGGTGTTGAAAGGAATAATAGCACTATAACAGTGTAGGGCGGAAAGACCCAGAATATTTTAGTACGAGTAGCTATTTAAATTCAGAGAATTTTCCTTGACTGTTGCTAAAAAATGATTGTTATTATTTTGATTTTCATTATAATTGCTATTATTATATTACTATTTTACTATTATATTTGTTTGTGCTCTGACTTTCCTCAAAGGAGTCAAGCAAGCTTACAAATCAATTAATGATTACAATATCGTTATAAAGTACAAAATGTCAATATGAAATTGGAGTTAATCTATTAACAATTCAAAACGTAAAGAGTATAAAAAGCAGTAAAAAAAAAAAGGCCCCAGCACAATTGCAACCCGCAACCCTCTTAAAAGCTCTTTTCTTAAAAACTTCAGTTTTGAAAGCCTGTTGGGATAAAAAAAGTCTTAATCTGCTGACCGAAGGATAGCAAGGAGGGGGTCGTTTTAGCCTTCCAGAAAGAGAGTTACAGAGCATAGGGGTAGCGACTAAAAAGGCCCTGTCTGCTATACCTGTAAAGGTGGTAGGACTGAAAGGAGGGCCTTTCCTGATGTCTCAAGGTTTGGTAGGCTGATATATGGAGAGAGAGGATCTGTCAGCTTGGACATGAGCTGTATAGGATTGTGTAGGTCATAACCAGCACTCTAAATTGCGCCTGGAAACAGACCAGCAGAGAGGGGAGTTGTTGAAACAAGGCAGTAGTATGATGCCTGCAGTTTAAGAGATTGTGAAATCCGTATTGTTACTAAAATATTACTAAAACAATAACATCTTTTCACAATTCATTTTCTTCCTTTAGGTATGCCACAACTTGTAATACTTACCAAAGTAGATGAAATTTGCTCTTATCTTGAAGAAGATGTTTCAGATGTTTATAGAAGCAAAACTGTTGAGAAACAGGTAAATGCAGGCAGTCCTTGTCAATATCAACTCAGTGCATAGGCAGTATTTTCAACCAGCAGCATTGCTCTTAGGATGCAAGTCTGCACTGAGCATGCTAACCTTTTCATTCATTTTTGCTACTGAAAAAATGCTTTTCTAAGTTACATCCTTTAAAGGTGCCATATGGAATAAATATACAGCCTGAACACATTATAAGGCTTCATTTGCTGGATATACGTTATATGAAATATTAAAATACTATGTATAGAGAGAGAGGGAAAGAGCTTTCTCTGCTATTTGTTGTCTTGTCTTTAGTTTGGACATGGCTGTAGCAGTTCTTGGGAAAGCATGTTAAATAGTGAGGAGCACAAACTACTACACAATTACAGTTTCTTTGTTTAAGAGAAGGGTCTGGGCTTCTTGTTTCAGCACTGGTTCTCTGATTGGTTCTGACAAACCCCTGGACGTTCTCCATTTTGTGTTAGATAAAGAAGGTGAGCCAATGAGGTGTAGTGACTTGACTGTAGGATTAGGACTGTATGACTGGGAGAACTGGAATGGAATCCCTGCTGTGGCATAGAAGCCCACTGTGTGACCTTGAGGATGTCCCACTCTCTCAGCCTCAGAAGAAGGCAATGGCAAACTCCCTCTGAACAAATCTTTGCAAGAAAAGCCCACAATAGCTTCATCTTAGGGTTACCCTCGGTCAGAAATGACTCAAAAGGAGCGACAAATAAGCAGAACTTGGAAATAATTCATTAAAAATTAGTTTGGGTAAATTTGATAAAAAAATTTCGATACTGATTTCAGGAGTCATTTGAATGGCTGAACACCAACACTGTTAATTATTTAGCAAAAATTAATGTTTCACATTAATTTAGTTCAGTTTATTACTTCAGAGAGTAATTAGAGGGTGGCAGCTTTTTACTGTTAAATAGTGGGAAGGCATTGAAAACTTTGAGGACATTGATAGTGTTATATTCAAACTGAAATGAATTTAAAAAGTAGGGAAATTACTACTAGGCAGAACAGAAAAGTATTCACTTGAACAAAACCCAGACGGAAACCCAGTCCCCTTACATTTAAAACAAGCAAAAAACCAAACCCCAAAACTTACAAAGTCTTGCACAAAATAATATGCAGTAAAAAAATTGCAAAGCAGTATTTTATGACCTAAGAATTACTGTTTTCTAAATATATGAAAGGGGTTGAAACATAACCAAAGTACAGAAGAGTAGAGAGGAATTGAATACACAAAGAAAGATCTATTTGTGCTTTAAACTTTTCCGAACAGACATTTGCGTGATTCAAGTTGTTTCAAGTTGTGGAGACCCTAAGGCAAGCCTATCATTGTTTTTTGGGAGGAAGGGTCAAAATTTGTTGAGAGGAGGTGTGCTGTTGCCTTCCTCCAAGGCTAAGAGAATGTGACCTGCCCAACATCACCCAGTGGGTTTCCATGGCTAAGCGGGGATTGGAATCCTAGTCCCCTGGAGTCCTAATTTGGCATTCAGACACTACGCCATGCTGATATCTGACCATATATTGCGCCCTAGGAATACATGAATTCAAGGTCCTGCAAAGTGTCGCATTCATTATCGTCAGTGAATGCAACGGGCAGATGGCTGCACTGCCACAGGTGCATGCACATTGTGTCCATTGAAGATAATGGGAATCAAGCATTTTCTTTTTTGTTTTATGTGGTGAGTCCTGGAATGGAACCCCACTTCTGTGGAGGGTGCACTGTACTTCCTTTTGTTTTACATACTAGGAAGTCCAGTCTGCGCACCAAATAATTGCTTCTAACCTTTGCCGTTTAGACATGAAGCTTAGGAAATTTCCCAGAAAATAACAGTGTCAGCTGTCTTAATAATGTCAGGACTAAGATCTGTTACGAGTAGTTGGGCATGAACATGAGATTTTACTTGATAACCGTTGTGTTTTTATTTCCCCTGTAGATGCAGTTAACAGCAGAAAAACTTGGGATTCCTTTGTGTCAAATAGTTCCTGTTAAAAATTACTCTTCAGAGCTGGATCTTAGAGATGAGGTTGATATCCTGATCCTGATGGCAATGAGGCAGACGCTGCGTTTAGCAGAAAGCTACTTAGATGATTTCCCTTTGGAGAAAAACTCCAAGGTGGATTGTTATACTGATTCTTGATAGGCTTACTGAAGCCCATTCAACTCTGCTTTTTGTTTCATTTAGATTTTTCATCCAAGTAATAAAGCTGATTCTGATTGTGAAAGATTGTATAGCTGCATATTAAATGCTAAATGCTGTCCTCAAGGGATTCATTGTTCATATTGCACTTCCGAGTTTCTTATTTGGAATTACACTGTCAAAAAATTAGTGTGCTTTACATACCATTTTCAGCCGTTTGTATCATTTGCACTGGGTTTTGCTTACGCTTTTCATACATGTGACGTGTGTGCTTTGTATTGAAAATATCCAGCAGTGTACATTTTCTTTGCAAATTGATTGCCTACTTAGGTGGTTTCCACAAAAATGTTGGTGTTAGCAGTCAGTGGTTATGTAGTTAATAAACACAGTCTGTGAAAGGCTTCTGATTTGGTGAAAGAAACTACTGTGTACCCTGGAATGGAGTGGGTGGATGGAAGGATGGTAAGAACTGTGTAAATAGCAAATGATCAAACACCAAAAAGATTGAGATAATAGTAGTAGTTGAGACCTCCCAGCTGTAACCAAGGCTCTGTGTGCATATGTTATGCACACTTCCTCATGACAGATTGTGAAAAGCTTCTGTTTGGTGGATGGGACTACATTCAAATATTTACGTACTGCATCCATGTTCCATCAGTGGTTCTCAAAATGCAGGTTGGATTTCACCTGGAGACATCACTTTCTGAGCAGATGCAATGTTTCATGGAGGAAAAGGATCTTGGGGCGAGTGGAGATTCATAATTCATAAAAAGAGACTAATTGGACACAATGCCTTGTGCCTGCCTTATGAAACAGAAACGTTTCCCATAATCTAGCTATGCCAAATACTGCTTCTTGCTTTGTATTTCAGTTCTGTGAAGATTGAAGAGAATTCCCTCTTCTGGGAATAGATCTTCATAGATCCACATGATTGTTAGTTGGGATCTGTGGAGAAATCATAGATTGTATTTCTGCTTATGGAAAGAGTCATAAAAATTACCATCATGACACAAAAATGAGTATACATGACACAGATCCCAATGAATCCTCTACACTTTTAAGGGGATCTACACAATACCATTATATATGTGCATCTGTAGACTAAACCATAGAACATGGATACAGGGCTCAGATCTTCATGATGTTTACAAATGATCCATAAAACAACATAATACATACTTTGTGGTGACACCATGGCATCACAGCCTAAAGTAGGTCAGGCATCCAAATGGATTTTCTATATTTCTATATAGCGCAAGTGTTAACTTTCCCACATATGTAACCTATGCAAAAGGGTTACGCACAAATAATCAGATCCTTTTGGAATGTTAAGATTTCAAGCTGTAAATGAGTTGAAATAAAAAGTATTTTCTCCTTTGAGGACAATAATTGATTTTCCCTTTAAAACCATTGAACTAAACTTAATTTCCATAAAAGTAGATGTATCAAAATGAAAGGGTTTACATAAGTATCTTTTTACCATTCAGCAATTGATTCAATTTATCTGCTTTGACTGGAACTAGTAATTGGATTTAAGTATATGAGAGCCAATGGTTTGACTGTTGGGACTACAATCCTAGAGATCAGGGTTTGATTCCTCATGATAGGTTTACTTGGAGGTCACCATAAGTCAGAAATGACTCGAAGGCACAGGACAACAACAGCAACTGATTAATATAATTTGATTATGTAACATACTGAGAACAGTATTGAATTTTGGTCTAAATTTTCAGACTTTTTATTGTGTAATAAAAGTCAAGGTTAATTTTTTTCACAGAATATTTTATTGATTTGCCATCTGGCTCTTGGACCCAACAACATTCAACATTTTCAGTAAGGCTGGACAATTATGTTAAATAATTTAGAATCTGGCTAAATTTTAAGGTACTAAAGTTCACACATCCAAGAAGTGATATCTCCAGTGGTCTGTGAATAATTCTACAATGTTCCATCCCAAATGAGTGCAACAAACGCTGCCAAAATGGCAGATGACTCAGTGAGCCCTCAGTATCTGCTGTGGTTTGATTCCAGAGCACCACCTTGATATCAAAATCTGGATGCTTGAGTCCCATTATATACAATGGCATAGTAAGATGGTGTCCCTTATATAAAACGGTGAACTCAAGTGCTGGAAAGAGCCTAAGGATCTGTGAAACTGGCAGGCAATGTTATGTTATACACTGAAATACAAAAATCACAGTGTTTTTATTTGTACAACTGGATTTTTTCTAAAAAATCAGTGGCATATATGTGAATCATCTGAGAGGCCTGAGCAGTATGTATTTCAATACCATGTCATATGCTTTTGCTTTTGTAGAGGACTGATCAAGTTAAAGTTGGACCTAATAGAAAACCACTCCCCATAAACTTCTGTGATATTAGGGGACTAGAAGGAAAACTGGAAGCTGGCCTGGATATTGATGATGTAGTGAAAACTGCTTATCCATGTTGTGGTCTGTCAGGTGGGGAATATAGACAAGCAATGCATCACGTGGGTACGCAAGGATGTGTGCATTTGGAACAAAGAAGCAGAAAAAACAAACAATGGAACTCGATATAATCTGGAACTGGAGATGGCAAAAGGAAGATTAGGCATCCCTGATTCTAATTCATATAGCGCAGAGAATGCCAATTTCTTAATTTCAATGTTCTACAACTCGGGTTCACAACAGCTACCTCTTTTGGTTGCTGCTGCAGTTGTTTTTGCATTCAGACTAAAAATTTGTGCGATGGGGGGCAGTCTGTGGTATACCCATTGAAAAAACGTCAAGGATGGATGGAAATTCCTTGTCTTAACATTTTCATGTATATTGTGCAGATAGTTTAGACATAACAACCAAACTATGGTTTGCTGTTGAGGCTGAAAATTAGACTTAACTGCATTTTTCCCCCATCTTGCCCTTTTATGTTTCTCTTTTCTCTGTCACGTGTAATCCATCCATTTCCTTCTTTGAGAATACTTTGAAAAAGGTCAGAAAAAGTTAGTCATCCCCAGCAGTCTTTCTTCCTCTTCGCACGACTTACTAAGAAGAGGGCCATCAAAGTAAGCTGACAGTGATAATGTCAGTGGTCTCATCTGATAACTCCATTTTCTTAGGTTCCACTGTGGTATTGGATGTTCGGGTCTGAGAGGAGGTTAGTACTGTTCCCATTCTCAATCTAAGGGCATCCTTATGCCTATCTAGTGGGAATGTTGGTTGGTGGACCAGTGCTTGAAAACATTTTTCCAGGAAGCAGAACTGTTAAAAAACTTGCCTAGTCAGCAGAATTCATCCTACTTCCTTCTGTGTAGGCCCTATGCACAGCTCATACTATGAGGAAAGTGAAATATTGCACTTTAAGATTTCATTCATGTTCTACAGCCAGGCTGGAAATTGCTCAGGCATCGAGTGCAAGTCAGAACATCACCATTGCCAGCTGTGGATAAATAGGGTTCAACAATGCGTATAGATGATAAAATTAATGCAGCAATTGTGGATTGCTGGAACAAATCCTGCCCATGCTAACTTCTACAACGCACAGCATTCTTTTCTTTGATGGACTCAAGAGAAGTCCAGTACTCCTCCATTGTATTGTGGTAATTTATGTAAAGACACATTAGACTGATAGAGCTCTGAGAGAATTTCTATAACCCTTTTATTGTCAGTTAGGTTTCCCCCTTTCAGTTGCTAGTAGTTTTCCCCTGCATTGTCTTAATGGCAAATGATACCCTATTATATTCTTTGTGTTAGAAATAATGGGAAAAAAGAATGCAGTGAAAGAGGAATAGATTAAATCTCCAATTCCCATATGCTGGAGTCCCCAGTGTAAATCTTCCCCATACCTGCTGTTAGTTAAAACCACAAGAACACAGACTCAAACTATTAATTAACCACTGTTGTTGTGGTTGTTAATGATTCATGTGGTGTCACGTGTAGTTAAATCTTAAGTTACTGTAGAATTGTCCACAAGCACATCATGATGGCAATAGTCCTCACATGTTATGGTTCCTCAGCGGCTAGGTTTCAATGGCTTACTATCTACAAGACATTTTAAGTTGTATATAAACGTTATGACTAGTAGCCATTCAAAGGTTTAGCCTTCATAGATTTGTCTAGGCCTCTATAAAGCTGTATAACTTATTACCTATACTTAGATCTGGTGGCAGCAAATTCCATTAATTAATTGGAATTAAAGCTATTGGATGTTTCTAAGTGTTTGTAAAATGAGAGGGAGTGCTAGGGAAAGGCAAAACAAAACAACAAACAGGTCAGACTTCTGTTGGTGTCTCATGCATGTGTGAATTCCTTTACACACTAGGTTGTACTCTTTTGCCACCACATAATGGACATGCTAACTTCATAGATCTATAAGCAGAGTTCCACATGTGCAGGCACTTAATAGGGACTTCAATCTTATTACTCCCAAGTAGTTTAGAACCATAGTCTTAGTTTGATTTACCTACATGTTAACTCATTATTCAGCAATTGATTCAATAGGACTACTCTGGTTGAAATTAGCCAATAGGATTCTGGCCATCCAGCTGTATATTCTTGGATGATGTAGAAATTATTCATCATTGCTTTCAGTATACCATTTTACCGACTGTGATTGCAAAACAGCCTTCATTCACCAGTGTTCATTAGAACAATAAGCAGGCACAATTGATTGCTTGGTATTGATATTCACCTGGAGGATGGTGCAGCATGATCACTATCTACTAGATAGAAGTCAAAGTTTGTGAGTTTGCCTGTGCATCAGGCCAAGACCTCATACGATTGACTGTGTGTGAGGTAAGAAGACCTCATATGATCGGCTGGTTGTGAAGATTCTATGGAATCTTGGGTTTGGTGGTTCAAAGAGGGGCCTTTAGGATACTCAGCCAGAGAGCTCTTGAGCCTCAGGCCAGTTGCTATGGAGACAAAGCCTAACAGCAAGGAGGAGGACAGTATTCCCGCAGGAACCCAACTTCTGTATGTTAACAACTCTGAATACAGATTGCATTGGAGAATAAGGGGAAAAGTTACAGTCCTGAAATAGGCCAGTTACTATGGATACAAGGCCTAGCAGCAAGGAGCAGGACACTGTATTGCCCCAGGAAGCAAACCTCTGTATGTTGACAACTGTGAATACAGACTGAATTGAGGACTATGAGGAAAAGTTACAAATACTGGACAAGGCAGTTTGGGGAATTACAGACACAGGATATCAAATCTGTGTATTTCAACCACATCTAATTCCTAAGGTAAGGTAAGATAATTGCTAAGGTATTTCTAACAAGTATTACTTATGAGAAAATAAAATCCTGGGCAACAATGGGTAAATACGCTAGTGTGACTCATGTAGGTTTACACTACGTGCATATGTAGATAGATGATACAGCATCTATCCACTTTCTCCACAACATAGTTTATTATGATGGACAGATTTAAATAAGGTAGTTATGAATGTTTAACCTAGAGGTTTGTAGTTATGTTCCCTATTGTTTAATAAATAAATAGGGACTTTGGAAGTCCCCCAAACCTTACTTACCTGGCAACAGAGGCTGCAAGTGACAGGGCTCTGCTCTTCTGTGGACCGGGAGGCAGCTGACTGACATTTCCACAGTCCTTCACATTGCATGAGCAATCTCAGTTGTGAAGGGAATTGAGATAGGGACTTTCCTTCCGATTATCTTACTGCAGATCATTCATGAGAGGGAGTGGAAACAGTTATGTAGCTAAGTACGTGATGTAGGAAGCTGGCTAATATTTATGTTCTGCCTTATTCACCATTTTTCCTTGAATTGAAGAGCACCAAATGTTGTACTTATTGCTCAGTGATGAAATGCTTAAGGTTCTTGGTCATTTGTGTTGTCTTCATTCTGCATCTTTTCCTGTTCCCTACAATAAAATTTTTGAGATACACGCATCTAGAAATGTACACAGTATTCCCAGTGTGGCTTTGCAACAGTTGTTTTCAACCTGTTTTTGTATGCAGTCCTGTCTCAGGTTATATCTAGAAGTCTTGATAAGTCCCTGAAAGATTGTTGTGGTGCTCAAGTACAAGTGGTACTTCTAATTTTAGCTTAAAACCTGCTGCTTCTGAAGTGGTTTGATTGATTAGTGCTAAGCAACGATTTCAAAAGCTTTCATAACACAATACACTGGAAAATGCTTTTATTGTGGTATTTCCCTTTCACAACTTGTTTTCTTCCTACAGATGTGCCACAGCTTGTAGTAGTAACTGAAGAGGATGAAATTTGCTCTTTGCTTGAGGAAAATATTTCAAGTATATATAAAACAAAAGTGGTTTAGATGGATGTAAACTGTGCTTATTGTTCTAGCAAAATTGCTCTTATATTGTATATCTTTACTGAATATACTCACTTCTCCACTTATGTTCTCAGTCTTATAAATGCATACTGTCAGGGTTATGTCCTTAAAACATGATGGGGAACACTTTTTCCTCCAGATGTTTAGGATTTCCAACTCCCAGAATCCCAGCCAGCTTGTTCCATGGTAGAAGATTGTGAAAGCTATAGTCCAAAACGTATGGAGGGCAGCCATGCTTTCCAACTCTGCCTTCTAACCTGTGAAATGAATTCCTCAGTTCGAGTATTATGCCTTCATTTCTAAGTTATTTTAAACAAGGGGTGGGAATCGTGCGGCCAGTAAGATTCATATGGCCCTTGGGCAGGGCTACAGTGCATCTTCTTGGATCATAACTTATCCCCCCAACCCTCAGCATCCTGACCTAATTTTTGGCCGAACTGCTTTAAACATGCTAAAAAGGCTGTTCCTGTGGAGGGTGGTAACAGCTGGAAAACCCAGCAAAAGGGGCCTAGAAACAGACAGAAGTGATACAGTGTCACTATTGGTCATCCAAAATGGTGAGTGTAGTTTTGGCTGCCATAATGGGAGTGGTGTAGCTCTCAGGGCTCCAACATGGACCCACCCCTATCTTGAATATTCACAGCGATTCTGGTCTCCCAAATGTAGTGACTGCTTCATTCCATTAAACACTACCATTTCAAATCTAAACGTTTTGATTCAGGTATAGAGTCATTATGACATATGTGTCCAAATCTTATGATTAGCCCTGAAAGACTAGACCTGTTGACTCAATTAGATTTAGCTGCCTGTTATTTCACTGTTGAATAATTTTTGAATTGGTTTGCTGTAGCTGGAGCCAATTAACAGAAATCTAGCCATGGGCCTACCTGAGTGTGCGGCCTCCTGCCCAGGATCTTCTTTTCTGACCAAGACTTAGTTGCTTCTAGACATTCCACCCAGAGTACAGTCAGCCCTTCACATTTACGGGTGTGACATTCACAGATTTGATTATTTGTGAGTTTCTCCAACCCCTGCCCTCCCACCTCAAGTGCTTCTTTTTGGGGGGAATCTTCCTTCTTGGTGACTCCAATCACGCCACATAGCCCTTTAAAAACCCACCTCTGGTCCTCCTCTTCCTCTACCAGTCTCTGCCTGGCCAGCTAAGGATAGCTCTCTGCCCAAATTTTCAGCACCACAAACCTTGTACCCATGCCCCACACACACCCAAGGAAGGAGATGGCCAAGAGAGAGGAAGTTCAGGAACACCAAGCCAACCATCTCCTTTCCCTGACCTGGTTTAGACCCTGGATCCCCACCCAGCTCCCTTCCCACAGACACACAAATTTTGTTATTTGCGAATTTTTCACTTTTGCAAAGATCCTGTGTCCCTAACCCTAGTGAATGTGGAGGGCCAAGTGTATTCCAAAAATTTCCATATGTTCCCAGTTGTTAGACTTCTTTGCAGGAAGTGTGGCCCTCATAACTTTAGGCCATTTCTGCACTAGCCTGTTATAGCGTATTATTCCACTTTCAACATCCTATGGAATCCTGGGCTTTGCAGTTTAGGGAGGGGCCCCTCTCTAAACGGCAAACCCAAGGATTCCATAGGATGTTGAAAGTGGAATAATAGCGCTATAACAGGCTAGTGTGGAAATGGCAAGGCAAAGCAAATTGTGAATGGTGGTGTGTGTTGCTAAATAAGCCAAATCAAAGAGAAAGGGAGCAGTAATGTCAAGCTATTTGAAGTTTTTGATGAATGAATAATAACAAATGGGGCCTCATACAGGCAGAAGGGTGGATAATAAGCTGAAGGTGGAAGGGTAACACTGAGAGAATGAATGTGCTTATTTTCAAACTACAGTGAGAAGAAAGGAAAAATACTAGAAGAAAAGAGAGGTAGGTCCAGGATGTACGTGCAATGTGTCAGGCTGGCAGTCCATAACATTGCCAAAATAATTAACATATTTGAGAGAGACAAAGAGAGAGAGAGAGAGACTCAATACTCAGCTGTGTTAGCCCAAAAGTAAATTGTTCTAGTTCAGATTTTGTGCATTCTTCAGTACAACTATAGATATAAGCCATGGTTGTGGTTTAAAGCAAACTGGTGCTTGGTTCAACCTCCTTCTCTTTCTTACAGCTCTCTGGTTCTGAGTTTTTTATCCTCTCATAGCTTTTGTTTTAGGGGCTTGGGAAGGTCCTATTAATTTCACCCACAATTCTTTTCTTTTTTGACCATTCCACCTTTGCATATATATCAGGTGAAGGGTCTGGAAGCCATGCCCTATATACAGTGGTTCTCAACCTGTGGGTCCCCAGATGTTTCTAGACTTCAGCTCCCAGAAGCCCTGAGCATTGACCATAGTGGCTGGGGCTTCTGGGAGCTGAAGTCCACAAATATCTGGGGACCCACAGGTTGAGAACCACTGCCCTATAAGAAGCGGCTTAGGGAGCTGGGTATGTTTAATCTGCAGAAGAAAAGGTTAAGAGGGGACATCATGGCCATGTTTAAATATTTGAAAGGATATCATGTCGAGGAGGGAGCGGGCTTGTTTTCCGCTGCTTCAGAGACTACGACAAGGAGCAATGGATTCAAGCTACAGGAAAGGAGATTCCACCTGAACCTTAGGAAGAACTTCCTGATGGTCAGAGCCGTCTGGCAGTGGAATTTGCTGCTTCAGAGTGTGATGGAGTTTCCTTCTTTGGAGATTTTTAAGCAGAGGCTGGATGGCCATCTGTTGGGAGTGCTTTGATGTGTGTTCCTGCATAGCAGGGAGTTGGACTGGATGGCCCCTGTCGTCTCTTCCAATTGTATGATTCTATGATCCTTTTTGTAGAGTTATGGGTTTCATTTTATTTATAACCAACTGAATAACTTCATCAACCACATCTTTAGGAATCTTATGAATAAATGTTTTGACATGGGATTGGATAATGTTTAACCCTCTTCTCAAAAGTGGAACTGCTTTTCTGAAACGGCTTCTGAAAATTTCACTGAGCCCAGACCCATATGTTGCAGAGATCCTCTGCTTCTCGAGAAGACCATTTACTGCCTGGGCTCTGCAATAATCTATATAAAGGGCTTGGTTTTCAAGATCATGGTTTTAGAGATTCAGTATTCTCCTGAGGTGGAAGTTTAGTTTTACAATCACCTTACCAAAGTAAAATGGCACTTTTGTGTTCTGACCCATCTTTATCTCAGTAGTGATGGTGTCAATGTTAGGGACGTAGAGAGGCTTGCCTGGAACAAATTGGAAATATACTCTGATTGGCCAGTTCAGACTCATGAGGGTCTGAAATATGCCCACAAGGGGCTGAGGGGTCTGAAATCGGTTCCCATTTGTTGTGAGTGGTGGGGGAAGTTCCTAAAAGGGTCACGCAAACTCACTGGGGCCAACTGCGCTGTGAATTAGAAATATACTGTGATTGGCCAGTTCAGACCACATAGGCCTGAGGGGTCCAAAACCAGTTCCTACTGGTCCAGGGTGGTGGGCTGAGTTCCAGGAGGGATCAAATGTTTTTCCCTAGTATGTCCAGGTGAGAGAGGTACATCAATCATTTGGTTATGCCTCAATCATTTTGACAAGCATCAGTCATTCTTGATATGTCATCAGTCATTCTTGACAGGCATCAAAAAGTCATCAGTCATTTTTTATCAGAAACTATTCCCCTGGCTACTTCTCTTCCTAGGTACTTTACTCTATGCACCTGACACCTAGACCGCTTTTGCACTACACTGTTATAGTGCTGCTATTTCACTTTCAACATCCTGTGGGATTCTGGGGTTTGTAGTTTACTGAGGCCTAAAAGTTCGCTGGCTGAGAATTCTAAATGCCCCTCCCTAAACTGCAAACTCCAGGATTCCTTAGGATGTTGAAAGTGGAATAATAGCATTATAACAGTGTAGTGCAGGAATGGCCATTGTCTACAAAAGCTTATGTTACCAATTTCTTCTTCTTAGTCTCAAGGGTGCTACAAGATCCCTTTGAGGACATAGAGAAAGCTTCCAGGAAGAACAGCAACACAAGTATAAATAAAGATATAAGAATGTCAGCAAGACTTAATCAACAATAAACTCAAAGCAAGAACAGCAGCAGATGCAGTCAGATGGCTGATGTAATCTGATGGAAGTGTACCTGATGTTACATCACCTCTGGGCTGGGATACTGTTTATGTGAATGAGGAAGAGTAAGTGTCTCTCATTTTGATTGGACCAAATGTGTTAGCTGATTAGGTGTGATGTGCCTAGAAATGAATGTGTCTATGATCCTCCCTAAGGGGAGTGTATATGTGTGTATATCTGTGATTGCATAGAATAAATAGACTAAAAGATTAACAGATGGCTGGCTCATTCTCCTGTATAAATATCCTGAGATTCTAATACTAAAGGTTTAACTGGACTTTTTTAATTCTGCCTGTCTGGATTTTACGGTGGTCACAAGTTAGATGGCCAAGCAGCCGGAAGGTGATGGAAGGGAGCACAGACAGAAGCAGATTAGCTGTCAAATGGCAAAGGATCTTCAATCCCTTAGTCTAAAGCAGTGGTTCTCAACCTTCCTAATGCTGTGACCCCTTGATATGTACCTCATGTTGTGGTGACCCCCAACCATAAAATTATTTTCGTTGCCACTTTATAACTGTAACTGTAACTTTATAACTAACTGTAACTGTAACTTTATAACTGTAATTTTGCTGTTATAGTTACTGTAACTATAACTTTATAACTGTAATTTTGCTACTGTTAGTTATAGTTACTGTAACTGTAACTATAACTTTATAATTGTAATTTTGCTACTGTTATAGTTATAGTTACTGTAACTGTAACTATAACTTTAAAACTGTAATTTTGCTACTGTTATGAATCGTAATGTAAATATCTGATATGCAGGATGTATTTTCGTTGTTACAAATTGAAGATAATTAAAGCATAGTGATTAATAAAAAAGGATATGTAATTATATATTGTGAAATATTTATTTCTAATTACAAATAAATGAAATTTTGTCTTGAAGCATGGGTAACAGGCTTAATATATCAACAGAAAACTACATTTCTACATTTTGCAACAGTATGCGTAAAAAGCCAACATCAGTGCGAAGGTTGAGTTTGCTTGCTTCTCACCAGATCAGAAATTCTCGGGGCAGTCTTTGCAAGAGCACAACGAAGATCATCTTCCACAACAAGTCTACTCCTGTATTTAGACTTGATAACCAACAAGCTTGAAAACCCTATTTCACAAAGATATGTTGTTGGAAATGGAAG
Organism: Iguana delicatissima; assembly: GCA_948472985.1. Classification (NCBI taxonomy): domain Eukaryota; kingdom Metazoa; phylum Chordata; class Lepidosauria; order Squamata; family Iguanidae; genus Iguana; species Iguana delicatissima. The sequence continues at coordinate 656,533 of CAOKZL010000147.1, read as the reverse complement.
AAGAAGGCGCAACACAGTCTCAGATAGAACAGGATATGACTGAAAACACTTGATTCAGAATTTTGAAACTGGCATTGTAGAGAAATCAGTTCTCGCTGCATCGCTGTTAATAAGTTCAATGAACTCCTCTTGTGCTGTCTCAGGAACATCTTCAACTTTGACTGTGAATGGGCTTCTGGCAAGTGCAAATGGGGTGTCAGGTAGATTTGGAAAGTACAATGAAATTTCCTCTGCAAGCACATGCAATTGTTCTTTCACAGAAATCATCATCGGAATCCTTTTGTCTGGTTCAATGTCATGTTCCTCAAAGAAAGCAGATAAGGTAGGCAGCATGTAAGTTTTTCTTTCATCCAATTTTTTTTGCCAAAGCTGAAGTTTCATTTGGAATGATCGGATCTTTTCAGACAAATCGAGGCATGTTGCATTTGGTCCTTGCAGTGATAAATTTAACTCATTCAAGATGGTAAAGATGTCAACCAAGTAAGCTATTTTCTGCAGTTCACTTTTATCACTGAAAAGTGCTTAGAACTGCGGTCTTGCTTTCTGATTAAAAAATGTTTTGAATTTATCACGAAGCTCAAAAACACGTTTTAAAACTTTTCCTCTTGACAACCATCTCACTTCAGTGTGAAATAGCAGAGTATTGTTTGGCGCATCCAGCTCATCGCACAGTTGCGAAAACAGTCGACTGTTTAAAGCGCTCGCCTTTATGAAATTTACAGAACTTATGACGCTTTTCATTACTTCTTGTAACTCTTGTGGTAGCGTCTTCGTTGCCAATATTTGCCGATGAATCATAGAGTGAGTTCCAATGACTTTTGGTGACTCATTCAGTACCAAACGTTGAAATCCAGATCGACATCCTAGCATGGCTGGAGCACCATCTGTGCAAACACCACAAACCTTTTCCCAAGAGATCTCCTGCTCTTCCAGAAATGAACCAACTGTGTCAAATACATCACGTGCAGTAGTTGTCGTTTAAAGAGGTTTGCAAAAAAGAAACTCATCTTTAAACTCGCCATCATTAACATACCTCACGTAAACCAGTAACTGTGAACAGTTTGCAACGTCTGTAGATTCATCAAGCTGGATACTAAATATTGGAAGTGGAGCAGAAATGGAAATGAAATGGCTTCTCACAGAAGCCTCACACATGTCAGGTTTTTATAGTCACCCAGCTAGGCCAAACTTAAAGGAAACTGGCACCTTTAAAAGGAGTAAGAACCATTGTACAGAATTTAATTAATTCCTACCGTTTAGGAAAAATAAAAAACAAGAGAAGAACAATTATCACAGCCGTGCTACCTTTCTGGGGATTGAAAAAACATATGGTAGTTCCTAAAGATTCAGAGGCCAACTTCTTGCCTCAGATAAGGAAGCGTACAGAAAATATAACTGTTTTAATCATAGAGGCCATGCTACAAATAAATGTAAAAGACTGCCCACTGAAGGGGGATGGCAAAGAGATAAGGGTAAAGCACTAACCTGGAATTCTGCAAAATGCAAACAATTGGTACACGCTGGGAAATATAGGGACCCAAAATCCAGGAGCATGATACAGGTGAAGGAAGAGCCAAGGCTGAGAGAGAGAAGATGACCATATGTGAAGGAAGAAAGATAGGTTTTGCTTCAATGTGTTCAGGCTTGTTCCTGCTTCCACTCACCCCCCTCCCCCGCAACTGAGTTCTTAAGTCTGCTGTCTGCAGCTGTGTTTGACTGGATTTCTTTGCCAGGCTTGGAGCCAACATTGCCAACAGTGTGGGGGGGGAGAGAGCTAGGTTCCCCTTCCCTATTTCCAACCCGGGTGGTGATGGTGATGGCAACAGGAGGAGAATCCCAGCCCTGCATCCTCCTCCTTCCTTCCTCTGCTTCTGTGTCATCATACATCATGGCAAAGGAGGCGGCGGCTGGCTGGCTCCCACTCTGGAGGCCCCTCAAGCCAGGGAGCGGCTCCAGCAGGCCATGCAGCCCCACGCTCGCCTCCCCCCGCCCCACCCCGCCCGGGTCTCTCGGCTGCCGAGCTGTTCCCAGGGCCGCCTGAGAGCAGTGAGCCCGGCAACACTGCCTCCTGCCCCCTGCCACCGCCCAGCTCCCTCTGCCTTCGCCCAGGGACGCCCCCGCCGCCCCCCCACTACCTGCGCTCGTGGCGGCGATGGGGAAGGTGGCGGCTGGCTGGCTCCTGCTCCGGAGGCCCCTCAAGCCAGGGAGCGGCTCCAGCAGGCCATGCAGCCCCACACTCGCCTCCCCCCGCCCCACCCCGCCCGGGTCTCTTGGCTGCCGAGCCGCTCCCAGGGCCGCCTGAGAGCAGTGAGCCCGACAACACTGCCTCCTGCCCCCCGCCGCCACCCAGCTCCCTCTGCCTTGCCCAGGGACGCCCCTGCCGCCCCCCCGCTACCTGCGCTCGTGGCGGTGGTGGGGAAGGCGGCGGCTGGCTGGCTCCCGCTCCGGAGGCCCCTCAAGCCAGGGAGCGGCTCGAGCAGGCCATGCAGCCCCACGCTCGCCTCCCCCCGCCCCGCCCGGGTCTCTCGGCTGCTGAGCCGCTCCCAGGGCTGCCTGAGAGCACAAACTCTGAGCCCAGCAGCAGTGCCTCCTGCCCCCGCCGCTGCCCAGTTCCCTCTGCCTTTGCCCAGGGACGGCCTCACGGGGAGCCTTCTTGCCAGCCAGCTGCCTCCCCGTTACCTGCGCCTGTGGCGGCGGCGCAGAAGCCGGTGGCTGGCTGGCGAGAGCACCGTCTCCTGCCCCCCACCGCCTCTATGCTGGCTCCTACCTGCAGCCGCCCAGTCCCCCTCCGCCTTCCACCCGGTTCCACTTGGCCCGCCCCATGTCACCACGCCGCCCACCCCGGAGTCGCTGGGGAGCATGGCCTCTACCTACCTCACAGCCAGCCACTCGTCCCCCGGTGTCTGTGCTTCGCTCCAGGAGGGAGAAAGAGGAAGGAGTGAGCGCAAGAGCCCACGTGGGCCGTCCACTCCTCCCCTTCTTCCCCGCCCGCCAGCTCCACAGGGAGGGTGGAGGAGGAAAGGATGGTGCCAAGGAGAAGGTGGCCAAAGTGAGAAAGCCCGCTGGCGGCGGCGGCGGCGGTGAGGGGAGCGGCGACCCCCGTGAAAGGGTCATGAGACCCCCCCGGGGGTCAAGACCCCCAGGTTGAGAACCGCTGGTCTAAAGACACAGGGGCAGGAAATCACACTTGTTTCAGTGGCAGTCTAGTAGCCATTACCTACTGCTCTGGCACAGAATTTATTCCACTAAGAGTGTTGAAGTAAGATTCAACTGTCAGCCCACTTTGCTCCTGTAAATCGCATGAAGGGTGACATTATCATGTCCTTTGCTTCAGGCGTCAAAATATCTTGGAGCAGGTCTGAGGTGAAACCGTTACAAGGAATCTTAGCAGGACTGTTTTCAGCTACCTGTGCTCTGCTTCTAAGCATTAAGTTGGTCTTTAGGCGTCTTCTTTTCTTCATAGAATAATTCTTACTTCTCAAACTTTGGTGATAACTTAAGATGCTGCAAGGTACCCAAAACATGAATTTGCTCTAGGTCAGGGCAACTGCAAGGCCATATCCACACTGCACTCTCTGCGGGGGCTGCATCAATGTTCTCAACATGACACTTCACTTCCAGTTTCATTTTTAGCTAATTTTGGGCCATTTAAATTTATTGAGGGGCCCACTAGGCTTGGCAAGGAGGAATTGTTTTGTATAACAATGATTTGGAGGGTTTATTACTATTATTTTTGGGCCTATAGATCTCAGTGACATTTAGTAATTTGCCATGGTCCTGCTCGGTATAGACAGATTTGAATCAATCCAAATTAATCTGTTTTGAAAATACGATAGTCCCGAGATACATACTGTCAGTGTCCCTTTAGTACCAAAGTCAAATTTCGGGTGTCTAGGGTAATTTCTGCACTGTAGCAAAAGCAGTTACATTTTTGAGGCCCCTCCCTAAACTGCAAACCCCAGGATTCCATAGGATGTTGAAAGAGGAATAATAGCACTATAACAATCTAGTGCGGAAATGGCCTAGGATTCAGTTCCAGACCTCTAGGGGAAGCTGACAGACATAGACATGTACATGCATACCAAGCCCTCCAATGTGACACAGGTAAAAACTGGGATACATGTGGTCAAGCAGCATCAGATTGGGGTCAAGATGGCAACAGTTATTAATGAGGAAGAACAAATAAGCTGGGAGGAGCTGCAGCAGTTGGCTTTTGCCTGAGCCTGCAATGAAGGGCAAGATTCTACCCCTCCTGTCTGCTCAGTTAATTGAGTGCATGCTGCTTTTGAGCTCAGTTTGGAGCAAATGAAGTAAGCTGAGGACAAAGGGGGAAAATGAGACCCAGAGAGAGAAGCTGGGGCACTTTGAAAGCAACTTAAAAAGTGAGACAACAGAAGGTTAAACAGGACTGTTCCTGGCAAATGGGAACCATTGGAGGGTATAACTAACAACAGACATACATATAAACAGAGATAGTAAAGAATTATGATCATTATAACAATATTACAAAATACCATATGAGAAGTGCCACAGCAGAAGTTTGTCAGTATTGTACTTTTGATAAAAAACTGATCGAGTTTGCCCTCTAGTGGAAGAAATTGAACACTTTTAATTTGCTAAACCACTGTATTCAGAGCAGGTTTTTTAAAAATGGTACTTTTCCTCTCAAATGGTGCTAGAGCATTGCAAGGGTCTTATAAGAAGCATGACAGGGTTGCCTTCAACTCCTTCTTTCTGTATGAAGTTCTTCTCTCCTGGCAGCACTGTTTTGGCCTATCTCACATCACTGGCATGATGCAGCACTTAATTCCCAAGAAGAACTGCATATAAATTTGTGTTAATCGTTCTCATCTTTGTTCTGAAATGGCAAAATATAGAACACCCTCTTCTACCTGTAACTTCTACTCCTCTTCCCAAGATTTTCCTTTATGAGGGCATTGTCCCACAATAAGAATTATGTCCCCCACAATGAAATTTTGCTTCACTTCCCAAATTTCTAGTATTGCAGTAACTTAAAACTTGAGTAGAGCGTTTAGAAATAGAGTTTAGGTGCCCAAAGAAAAAGGGCAGGGAAAAATTACCAAGGAAATGGGAACAAAGCAGCTACATGAGTTCTAAGCATGGATGATTTTTGAGATTAGTAGAGAAATCAGAGCCAGAGCGGTGTAATGGTTTGAGCATTGGACTACAAAGCTGGAGACCAGAGTTTGATTTCTTGCTTGGCTATGGAAACCCACTGGGTGACCTTGGGCATGCCTTAGTTTAGGGTCTCCTTAAGTCAGAAATGATTTGAAGACACACAACAACAACCATCTTAACTCCAGAGCTTTAGCTGCTCCTGTTCCCCCCCCAGAAAGACAGCATGGTGTAGAATCATAGAATCATAGAGTTGGAAGAGACCCCAAGGGCCATTGAGTCCAACCCCCTGCTAAGCAGGAACACACATCAAAGCATTCTGAACAGATGGCCATCCAGCTGCTGCTTAAAAACCTCCAAAGAAGGAGACTCCACCACACTCCGAGGCAGCATATTCCACTGCTGAACACCTCTGACCATCAGGAAGTTCTTCCTGAGGTTCAGGTGAAATCTCTTCCTGTAGCTTGTAGTGGTTTGATTGTTGGACTATGACTCTGGAGACCAGGATTTGATTCCTGGCTCAGTCATGGAAACCTACTAGGTGATGTTGGGCATGTCACACACTCTCAGCTCCAGATAACCCTGTGATAGGTTCGCTTTAGGGTCATCATAAGTCAGAAACAACTTGAAGGCATACAACAACAGAGAAATCATCTTGGGACAAAGATGAGACATCATCATCATCATCATAATATCATCATCACCTTCTCATTCTGTGAAATGCTAGAAATTCGAGGACTGAAAGAAAATTTCATGGTGGGGCAGAGTTCTCATTTAGAGGGGCAGTGCTGTCCTTTAATTGGGGAGGTGGCATAGTGGATGAAGGTGCTGAATTCCTCCACCCACCACTATCTCAAAAGTTCGTTATACTGCATCATACTGATGAACACTTTTATTACATGAACTATCACATCTTCCTGGGACTTTTTCCCTATAAGGAAATCTTGCAAACCTGGAATTTATGACTTGGGGGAATGAAATCCATCTTAAAATGTACACAGTTCTAGAAAAAGCCTTTCCATATGTATTCTGAATCAGATAGTTTTAACTTTGAATCAGAGAAAAGCTTTAGAGTTCTCCTCTCTGTTACTGGTGTTGGCATATTTCAATTTATCAGATCATCCAAAGATAGCTTACAAAATATAGTCTGTTTAAAGAGAGGGTGGCCAAATTGTGGATCACAAAGATTTAGCATTTAAAATAGTATTCTTCAGAATTAAAAGGAGATGGTGGGAATCTGTGCAAAGCAAATCTATAAAATCAACCAGCAGTGATTCCAACTGAGAGTAATAACCTCAATGTACCACCAGATGGCACGAGAGACTCATGATTCAGTATTTAAACCTTGAGCATAAAGTACCTCTTGTTGTGGCTGTTTTTTGTTCCAGCTCCAGGCTACTATCTTATGAAAATAAAGATTTTTGGATAATTATGACAAAATTGTTGCCTATTCTGTATGTAAGCATTCTGGAACACAGTTGTCCTTTTCTTCACGTTGTATTCAAGATGGGAATCACAAATTTTTGACAAAGCTCTTTCCCTTTACAGAAGACTCCATTAACAAAGCCAGCAAAATGTAGTGGTTTTAACATTGAATTACCACTCTGGAGATCAGGGTTCAAATCTCTGCTCAGCCATGGAAACCAACATTAGGCAAGTCACACTGTCTCAGCTTCAGAAGAAGCCAAAAGCAAACCCCTTCTGAACAAATCTTGCCAAGAAAGATAAACCATGGGATATAGTAGGTTGAGCACTGGAATCTGACCCTGGAGACCAAGGTTTAGTTCCCCAGTCAGCAATGAAAACTCACTGGATGACCTTGGGCATGTCACACACTCTCAGCCTCAGAAAACTCCATGGGAGGTTCACCATAGGATGGGTATAAATCAGAAATGACTTGAAGGTACATAACAAAACATCCTTGGCTATTTTGTAGCTGATTATAGTAATTTTCTCCCTACTGTAGAAGAAAATGAATATTCTTCCACAGCGTTTTCTCAGTATTCAAATGTCCTGAAGAGTTGTGGAGGAATTATTCTGCATTGAAAAACTCATTGTTTTCTACATAGGAAAAAAAGGGGATAGTGGTTTCCTGCATGGAAAAGTGTCTTCTGCACTGAAAACAGGGGCCTTTCCGAACTACGCTGTTATAGTGCTGGTATTCCACTTTCAATATCCTGTGGAATTCTGGGATTTGTAGTTTCCTGGGCCTACCCTAGATCCCTTTTAACAATAAACGTTATACTGTTCACTGTCTACTCCTCTGATGCAGAGGCTGACCATGAGAGTATGTTACAGATTTTATTTAGGAGATCAGCATCCTGTCTTTTGCTGGGTGGATGTCATCTGGATCCAATGATTTCTTTGCAATTTGTCAATGAGGTCTAGAACTTTGCCTGTTGTCACTACTATTTGCCACAGCTCCCCCTTCCCTCCAAACTTAACATAAAAAATTGGAATTTTTTTGTGTCAAAAGATATAATAAAATACCTGTTTTTCTTTCCGTAAGTACAATTTTTATCTGCCCTTATTGCGTCTTCCCCCCTCCCTGCCCTACTTTTTGTATTCTCTAAATATCTGTATTATTTTTTATAAACCGCCAATTGAGCACTTTCTCTCATTTCTCTCATTTCTTTTCCTCTTGTTCCCTCCTCCTCCGTCTCCCTCCCTCCTACCCTATTATCCTTTTTATGCATCTTACCCCAATCCAATCTCAATCCTGTGTTTATCTTAGACTAAACCTCCTTAGTTTAAAATATAATTTTGTTATTGTATTCTAACTGTAATGTTTTACTACCTAATATCATATATTCCCACACAATTATTTTCTCATTCTACACTCTACATTCCACCCTTAATATAGGAGTTACTGTCTCAGAACTTCTCTTCTTCCTTTTCTACCATGTCTAAATCTCCTTCACCCATTTAATAATTGAGTTTCTTTGCTTTTCAAACTGTTGTTTTGAATTTCCTTTCAGTGTGTTGGTCAGTTTTTCCATTTCTATAATGTCCGTTACTTTGATCTTCCATTCTTCTAAGGTGGGCTCTGTTTCTTCTTTCCAATGCTTTGTGTAACATAGCCTTGCTGCAGTAATTAAATTTAGCAATGTCTTCTTTTTTGTTTTCATTTTGTTGTTCCTTTCCATCATGGAAAGGTCATCTCATATTTTATGTCGAGGATCTTTGTGATGTTGTCATGATTTTTTTTCTAATATTTTTTGGCTGTTTGGCATGACATGACCACCACCTATGATAATAAGTTCCTGTTGTTTGTCTGCACTTCCAACATTGGCAGTTCCCTTTGTGCATTATCTTCTTTAATTTCAGGGGAGTCATATACCACCAGTGGATCATCTTATAAAAATTTTCTCTCTAATTTAAACTTTGGGTAAATATTATATCTTCATTCCATGCTCTTTTCCATTTTCCTAACTCAATATTGTGATCAATATTCTGTGCCCACTTTGGCATAAAGTCCTTTATTCATTCTTGTTCCAGCTCTCTTTCTAATAGGATTCTGTAGAGCTTTGAATTGTTTTTGTCACTTCTCGGCCTTTTGGCTAAGATCAAGTGTAATATCTGTTCTTAACAGTTTAATATCTGATACGTCCTCTATTTGAGGACTATATATTAAATGTATTTTTTTTAAAAAAGAAATTGTTTTTGTCTGATTGTTTATCAATATTTCATCTTTTTGTTCTCTTCCTTCTCAATCCCTATAGTTTTTGTGTCTATTTTAAACCTTTCTCTTAATTGCCTGTATGGGAACCAATTTAGTTTAAAGTTCTGGTCACTTAGTTCTTCTCCAGTCCTCAGCACTAGGGTTCTTCCTTCCCATTTTATTAGCTTCTTATACCTTAATACTCCTTAATACTCCTCCTGATTTAGTTTCCATTATTTTGAAAGCTTCTTGAGGTGACGTCCAATTTGATAGCTTGTTATAAAATTTCCTGTTGATGGACTGCCACATTTTGATTAATGCTTTTCTCACAAAGTGATGTTTGAAATCTTGGTTTACCTCTGTTTTCCTGTAACAAAGGTAGTCATGCCAGCCAAATCTAATACTGACACCTTCTAGATCCAATAGTTTATTATTTCTCAATTGTATCCAATCTTTGATCCAATCTAGACAACATGCATAAAAATATACTTTCAAGTGGGGTACTCCAAATCCTCTTGTCACCTTACTGTTTTGTAATATTTTCAGTTTTATTCTTGGTTTCTTTCATGTGCATGTAATCTTTGATAGTTCTTTATCCCAACTTGAGAATGGTTTCTCATTATTTATTATAGGGAGGGTTTGAAACAAAAACATCAATTTTGGAAGCACTGCCATCTTTACTGTATTTATTTGGCCTACTAGTGAGAGGTTAAATTTACTCCAGTTTTGTAGGTCAGTCTTTATTTGGTTCCAGATTTTTTGATAGTTGTTGTCATAGAGTTCTGAATTCTTATTTGTGATATAAATTTCTAAATATTTAATTTTTTTTTATCGATATGGAAACCTGAAATCTTCTTCAACTCCTCCTCTTCTTTTTTCAGCAAATTCATTGTTAATAATATGATTTCTCTTTATTGATTTTAAAGCTAGCCATTGGACGGTAATCCTTCAATTCTTCTAGAAGTCTAGGAAGAGTATGCTTTGGTTCTTCTAAGAATACTACAATGTCCTTGGTGAACGCTCTTATTTTATGTTCATTCTTCTTTATTTTCACCCCTCTTATCTGATTTGTCTTTCTAATCTTGTTGTTTAATATTTCCAGTGTCATTACAAAAACAGGAGGCAAGAGTGGGCAACCCTGTCTCACCCCCTTTCATATTTTGAATTGGATGGATCTTTCCTCATTGATTATCAAATAGCTTTGTGGTCTCTATAGATGATATATATTCTCTGAATCCCTCTCCACAGCCATACTCTTCTATGGTTTTTTTCATGAACATCCAGGAAATATTATTGAAAGCCTTCTTGGCTCACCAAAATGCCATCATAAACTTCTCCTCTATGTTTTTGTCATAATACTCCATGTAATTTATAATTGTTCTTATATTTTGTTTAAGACTCCTTCCAGGTAAAAAGCCCACTTGGTCTTCGTGTGTATAGTCTTGGAGAATCCTTTTCAATCTTTTAGTTAGTATTACTGTGAAAATTTTGTAATTAATGTTCAGTAATGAGATAACTCTGAAGTTCCTGATGTCTTTGAGATCTTTACCTTCTTTTGGAATTAGAATTATATTTGAGTCTCCCCAGGGTCTAGGTCTTCCCTGAACTGGCACTGTTTTTATCATCTGATGTTATGGTAATCCAACTCGTCTTGCAATTTCTTATAATACATTGCCGTAAATCCACCAGGACCCAGGGATTTTCCTACCTTCAAGTCTTCAATTGCCTCTATAACCTCGCTGATTGAAATTGGAGAATTTAAGTATTTATAATATTCATCCGTAATCTTCCTAATTGTTTGATGTTTTAAATAAGACTCAACACGATGTTTTTGTTGGGAGGTTATCATTTTGTCTTGAAATAAATTCTTGTAATACTTTACAAATACCTGCTTAATTTTCTCCTGGTCTGTGTATACCTTCTTTCCTTCTTTTATCTCCATTATTACATTTCTTTCCTTCTTTTTCTTCAACCTGTAGGCTATCCATTTTCCAATTCTATTTGCATGTTCAAAATGATAGCATTTTAAGTATGACAATTTCCTTTCTATTTCTTCTGTCATCAGTTGGGAAATTTCTTTTTGAATTACTATAATGTCATAGTTAATTCTCTTCTTACCAGAGTTCAATGGTAACTTCTGAAATTTTTCTTCTTTTATCCTTTTTTGTATAGATTTCTGTTGTAAGAAGAACCCTTGCATTACTGCTTTACTTGTATCTCATATAGTGATCATTCTAATGCCTTTAATATTTTCTTGAAAAAAGAATTTCTAAGTTTTCTTTGCTTTTTTAAGGATTTCTTCATCCTTTAGGAGGTTTTCATTTAGTCTTCAATTGAACTGGTTTTTTTTTTTTTTACTTCTTCAAGGATCAATGATACTAGGTTGTGGTCTGACATTATTTTTGGAAATATTTCTGCTGTTTTTGTTTCTTTCAATAAATTTTTAAACAATAATATCATATCTACTTTAGTTACTGATTGATAGCATCTGAAAAAAGGTAAAGTCTTTATCCACTGGTTGCAAGTATCTCCAGGAATCTGTCATCTCAAAGAATGCTTTGGCAGTCTCCTTTGATCTTTTTTCTTATTTTTCTTTGTTGTTTGTTTGACTTTTTCTGTATCCAGTACTCCATTCCAGTCACCAGCTAGGATCGATTCTCATACTTGTATTCTTGAATCGTATCATTTAATTTTTTTATAAAAGTCATATTTGTTGTCATTTGGAGCATATATCCCTACAGTTAATGTTTTCTTCCCATTAATCAGTATCTCTATCCCAATGATCCTTCCTTCTTTGTCTTTGAATATTTGTTTCGCTGGGATTTCACCATATCATTTAAGATGTCTAGGAATGTTATCTTTTGAGTTATATCTGGAATTCACATTGATCCAGTCAGAGTTAAGATAGTTCAAATCACCCGCTACTACACCATCATCTCTTTTTGGTGCTTTCCTGATTTTGTTCTCTGTCTCAAGATCTCCCTGAGCACTTTGGTCTGTAGGATGATATCGTGTCCCTAGTATAAAGCACTATAGTAATTGCTACCCACAGTACTTCTGTGAAGAAGTCAGAGAGCCAACCATATTATAGTCTTCCATTTGTCTCAACTTCCAACAGAGTAGGAAGGCAATAGTTGGGCTGGCCTGGTCTGTGGAAAGAATACTTTTGACTGGTAGGCTACTAGATAGTGAAGAAGGATCGTCACAGATAATACCCTTAAGTCAGAAATCAACACTGGTGGAATTGCATGCTAAGGGAAGGAAGTTACGTTTGTGTAACATTCTGCCTGTTTTGTCAGCTGTATTGAAGATGAGAACTCATTTGTTAAAATGATATTTTTTTCTGCATGTTGATAACTAGAGAAATCTTTCTAATTAACTTGCCTGTTGTAAACAGCACAGGAAAGGACAGGTAACTGCTGAAAAAGTCCACCAAAAGATATAATTAAAAAGGAGAGACTCTTATTAGAACTCTATGATGAAGAGTACATACGTGTAGTGTTGGATTGGCGATATTTTACAAAAGTGACCAGAGTCATAGAGTTATATAGCACAATTATGTTCTGAAAATAACACAGCACTATTATACACTAAAAAAAAAAATCAGAAGGTTGGATTTCCATATTGTGGGATATATGTTTAGTTTCCAGATTCTGTGCAGCAAGATCAAATGAACTAAACAGGAACACATATTTGTTATATATAGTCACTGCACAACAAAACCACTGGTTTAGAGGTCCAACATACCATCAATATATGAACCACAAGAAAAGTCAGAATAGTAAGACTCATACTTTCAAAGTTTTTATAGTTTGGGTTTAACTGTTAAAATCAGATCAGGAATAATTTCAAACAGCTTTCTAATTATTCTTATGAGGCACATGTCTCAACAATATGTATCTATGATATATTATTGAAAAATGCAGGTTTACTGATACTTCTTTAACATTCATATAATATTAAGGGGTTTTTTGGAAGACACATTTTCATGTGAGTTATTCTTTTCCTCATCTCGTTGAGGCACATTACTAGATTTCATTATGTTTGGATTTCACAGTGAATAGCATCTTTAGGTCTTTTCTGCCTTTTAACAGGCGTTGAGCCATCTCAGTAGGGGGCCACTAATGAACATGAGTTCTTGTCTTCAGAATAGCTGACAAAAAGTGAAAGCAGCTTTTTAAAAATGGAAATAATATGATACGTGTCAAACTTCTGTCCTGAATGGAAGAGAAGAAAGCAGAACTGTCCTGGCCACTATTCCCATTGCCCCCACTCTGTTCTCCACCTCCAATCTATTTGAAGCCACTTTTGGAATAGAGTTTTGTGTGACAAAAAAATGGATGTCTGCCACTATCTGTGCTACCAAAGGCAAAACCAAACAACCACTGAATCATTGTTCTTTTCTCTCAACATGCTTGCTTCACCTCCCTTTTGGAGCCAGTTGGCAGCTGCTGTGATTTCCAGGTAACATTCATTCCAAATGCACCGGCTCTGCCTTTGAATGAACCATGTAACTAGATAGTATTTTCCCATTGATGTTAGCAGAATGAAAATCAAATAGTTACTTTTTCCATGGCAGACTCCAGAGACACACCACAACAATGTGGAACAATTACACAGTTTCATTGCTGCATTTCAGCAGCATTTACATTATGATGTTGAGGGACTGTCTTCCATTTTCAAACTATTAAGAAAGAGACAGAGTTTTACAAACTTTTGTATCTAATAGGATAATGCCAGTGACAATTTTAGAGCTGACATTAAACTGACAGAGATAAAAGGTTTGGTAGTGGTGGTGGGGGATTCACCACACCATTTCTAGGCAGAATAAATTTGAACATTTCAAAATATCAGAAAAGAGAAGTGCATTTTAAGAATAGCTATGGATGCTAATCCCTTTCTCATCTCACAGTAATTGTAATCATAGATATAAAGATATATGAACAAAAACCGTTTAAACTGTACATGTGATCAACATCACCTAGGGTGCTCCAAGTGTAATGGAGATGGGCAGGAGAATGAAGTAACTTCATTCTCAAAAACTTCAATCTCAAAAAACCTTTCAGGTGGGAAAAGAGAAACAAAACACAGGAGACGTTTATGCATCCTGCTAACCTTATATTAACATGTCACCTGAAACCTTTCCAAGGCCTACATCTGACTGGCAGTCTCAACTAAAGTAGACTCATTGAATCACTTGCTGAATGGTAAAGATATCTGATCCTGTCAGACCAGGAAGCTAACCAGGGTCAGGCTTGGTTAGTAACTGAAGAGAGACTTACATGGAATAACAGGTGATGTGGGCAATATTTGGGGGAAGGCAATGGAAAACATCCTCTAAGTCAGTGGTTCTCAACCTGTGGGTCCCCAGATGTTCGTGGACTTCAGCTCCCAGAAGCCCTGAGCATTGACCATAGTGGCTGGGGCTTCTGGGAGCTGAAGTCCACAAACATCTGGGGACCCACAGGTTGAGAACCACTGCTCTAAGTAAATCCTGCTAAGAAAACCCTATGATAGTGTTTCCACAAGTCAGAGTCCACTTGAAGGCACATAACAACAAAAAAGTCAACCCTTATGTAAACCCCATCGATTCAATGGACTTTCTTCCTGTATGGGATTTAGGCCCGAATTCATAGTCCTATAACTAATTGCAATCAAACCCAACTGAATTCTGTGAGACATAAGATTGTGCTGCTACCCATCTTCATTTTCAGTGCAATCCATAGCTTTCCTAGGTGTAGTGTGTCCTGAAGCAATCACCTCTACATGCCACTGAAAATTAAGCTTCTTATTCTTTCTTAAACTAAGCATATGAGACCTATACAACTTCTTTGCAAACCTTAAAACTGGAAAGCCTCCTGGAAGTGTTGATGGTAGAATCAAAAGCTCTGTACAGCTGTACCTGTAGAACACCCTAAAGCTATAGTTTTCGAATACTATAGCATTAGAAAGCTCTAGCTGTATACCTCTAATGCTCCCAGCAGTTCCTCCCCAGAGCACTATTAATTTTACAAGGAAGATGTATGTCTCATGGATGGCTTGGATTTTGATTTGCAGAGTGAGACCACAATTCTCATTGAGGACGGTGGCCTCTGCAGGCCATGCCCTACCTTTCTAGTTAATAGGAAAAGGAACATCAAGGACACTTGCTTCAAACTATACTGTTGTTTGGCAATCATTACTACTACATTAAACTGCTTAGATGTAAACTGCTACAGTGCAATATATTATTTCTGATCTCTAGTTTATTTAAGGGGGAAATGAGACTACAGCTATTTTTATAAAAGCAAATCATATATCTTGTGAGTGTGACATGGTAATATGTGAGAGCTTTACTGATAGACTTCATCAATCTATTTTCAGTCTGACAGATCCTGAAGTTGTTGAAGTGACTAATCACTGATAAACAATGAATGATTTTAATATGTTTTCAGTCTGCCTACTTTAGGCATAAGAAACAAGGCCATGCTTGTTTACTAAATGCGCAATGTTTTTATTACGAACTTCACAGGGTGCACAACACATTTAATTTAAATTAGTTCATACTGACATTAATTAATGCATATATGTTTTCATAGGCTTTGACATTCCTTGTGCGGCTGTCCAGTTTCTCTGTTAATTTGAGTATCAAAGTGTCAAGCTTAAGCGGCTTGTAAAGGCAGTTTTCAAAATGTCCTGCCTGTTGTCACTCAACATTATGCTGCTGCTGCCTTCTCAGACTCAGATGAGGTTGGTTCAGCTTCTGTTAGAAAAGTAAAGTCACCATCCATTAGCTACTGCTGAAAGAATGCAAAGTAATATAAAGATTACAGGTCCTCTTATGAAATGAACATATTGACAACTGCAACATAAATCCAAGGTTGAAATCCAATTGCTAAGCCCAACTGAAACAGACCCACAATGAATCAATTGCCGAACGGTAAGTCAATGCACAGGAAAAGGCCATTGATTCAGCGGATCTACTCTTGTTGGGACTGAACACTGGATTTAAGCCCAAAGGGTTAGATGGACAGATACCTGATTTTTAAAAGATATTGTAGAATTCTTATTTTCACCATTTTATGGCTTGATTGCCATCCAAACTAGAGTAGAATTAGTCCCATAGTGAAGGGGCAGTTCATTCAACTACAGTTGGTCCAATTGAAAAGCATACACTTTCCCTCCTAGAAATAAAACTGGAAATTCATCCAGATGTGATGATGAATTGGAGGGAGTGAGCTCTTTCATTGTTTGGGCAACATGGCTGAGGGATATGGACTCTCTTCCAGGAGAACAAAGGGTTAATGACATGATGGATTGTCAAAATGGAAGAACAAAGACCACAAAAGACAATTGTCTAGTGGGGATTACCAGCTTGTGAGAAGTGTGAAAGTGTGATGCTTCCAACAGGCAAGTTTAAGACATAGTGTCATGAGGCATGAGGGAGACTTTGAGAGACTTCCAAGTTGGGACTGTGGAGATATAGGGGAAGTGCTCTCTGCCTCATCATCCTTAAGAAAGCTTGGTTGTAGGTTGGACAAGAGGTCCACACTTCTCATGAACATCCAAAGAACCAGAACACCATCTGGATCAGGAGTGGAATATGGATATTTAGCTAGTCACATTAAAGCTTATGTTTTCTTTCTAACCTCAACTGAATATGTCTTAGACTATTTTCATAACGTTGAAACTACTCTTAAATAATGCCTGAAAGAAGGTACCTTCATATATAAGATACTTTTCTGCTAATTAAGATTGCTTACTTAGAATACAAGTTTTCCTTAAAAGATCTGTTTTTCTCCACTTCCTCTCTAAATGCATTTTCTTAATGTGTGTGCATACTTGTATGTACAAGATTCTTATCTCCCATGGAAAAAGGAAGGAAAGTCTCTACGAAATTAGAGGTGGAAACAGGGCAAATTAAACTCCCTCAGTGGCTTCCAACTACGTCACTGAAGATTGAAGACCAGAAGATTAGTGGGTGATAGAACTCAAGAGCAGAAGATGAGGCTGAGCCTGTAACCAGGTAGCACTCAAATTTAAAATTAGAGTTGGTGCTGATGGTTGAGAGACAATTTCTTCTACATAGGCATAACTGTGGGTTATGTCTCCATAAGTACCTGTTTTGGATCTTATGTTAAAGTTCCCACCCCATTGTGACACTATAGCTGCAGGGCTGTGGGGGTGGGTTTAACTGGACCATCTTTCCTGCCACTGAGCAGCTGCAAGGGTACATGTGGATTCATTCCAACCTTTCTTGAGCAGTGATGAAAGAAGAGGAAGGCTTATGTGGAGGGACGACACTGCTTCTTTTTCCTTCCATTTTCAAGAGTACTCAGAATAAGCCTGGGGAACACCCCTGCAGTTGATTGGTGACTGGGGAAATAAGGCTGTGTCTGGCAACCCTTTGGCTGTTGCTGTGCACTAGGTAAGCAACCAGAAAGAGGTGGCAGAGTGAGCAACATTTGCTATATCCCATAAGTATGTTGACGGGGCCATAAGCTCCATCAACAAGATTTAGAGTCTTGGCTGTTATGAGCCAAGCTCAACACCATTCCAAGTCCCTATCTCACAATACTTTATAGTGGAACAAGTGCTACTTGATACCAGATAGTCTCCTTGCTTAGAAGTTGCCACTGACATCAGGGAGTCTAAAGAAAAGACAACTTAAAGCACTTTGGGTCAATTTGTTTAAGTATTGTGGCACTGGGAACTCCATTTCTCATGTTTCTTGCCAACACTTGACTCTTCTCAGTGCTCAAAAGAATAAATGAAATTCAAGGCCTTAAAGATCGGGATCTGTAGCTGCTGATGTCCTCCAAAACACTCTTCTCCATTGCCATTTAGTTGCAACTAATTATCTGACTAATTTTAAAGAACAGGAAAAAATTAATGAGAATGATGTGTAGCAGTTAGATTTTAATTTATACCCTGAAGAAGCCAGCAGCCTGCAACATTATCATCTCTTTCCTAACCATGTGTGGAGAGAAATGATCTAGTTTGTGATTTTCCTGTTGTTAAAAAAGAACACAGTTCAAGAATGAAAATTTAAGATTAATTTTTTCTTAACATTCTGAAATAAGACATCGTCGGCCACTGGAAAGAAAGGTATAAAATCAACCTGTGATTTTGGGCCTTGTCAGCCCATTTTCTAAGTGGGCAGGGTGTCTCACCCTGCTACTGCGGTAAGAATTGAGTGTTTGCTTGGGCTAGAGCAGTGGTTCTCAACCTGTGGGTCCCCAGATGTTCGTGGACTTCAGCTCCCAGAAGCCCTGAGCATTGACCATAGTGGCTGGGGCTTCTGGGAGCTGAAGTCCACGAACATCTGGGGGCCCACAGGTTGAGAACCACTGGGCTAGAGGCTGCTGGCAATTGTAATTGTGATGTCAAAAAGTTAACGGATGACATATTTGCTATATTTGGTATTTATTGCTTCTGCAGTTTCCAGATTTAACTGACCTGTAACACAGTTGTCTGCTGATGACCAGGAATGAATAAAATCAATGTCACTTAAAGCCACCTCTTGATTTGGCATCAGACCTTCATTTCTTTTTTCTCCATTGTTGTCTCCACAGAGTCCACAGGTATTACCTTTCATCCTTGGAGCAACTGTAACCTGCATTGAGAATAGATCTTTGCTGTAAATATTCATGTCTTCCCCTCATAATGTACTATTTCAAAGAAGCAGAAAATTCTGGTACAAAAAGAGCAAGCTAGTAGACTTACTCTCAGCTCGGTACGATTATATGTCACATTCACTAGGCCATATTCTGGAGCCTCAATGGCAACAGTGGTGTTATCTTTGTAAATTTTTATTTTTGCTGCAAAGAGACGGGATAGTTCAGACTGGTTTGCCTAATTTTAAAACAATAATAATTTTCAACAGAACACCAAAACACACAGAAGCTTTACTCAAATAAGGCCTTTTTACACTTTTTTTTAATGCTGTTGGCCAACAGAACAGGTACATATACACAACTGTGCTTTTTCTCACTAGATGTCTGAGATCACAGCTGCATCACAGCAGCTTGTACTAAATGCACTGCCTAAATATGTCCATTCAGTAGGCAGATTCAATGCTCAACTTACACTGCTGAAATCATTTCAAAATTACTTTCTTGACCTCTTAAAGTAAGGCCTTTCAACAATGTCTGGAAAAATTACTTTTCTGCAGTGCAGAAAAGAACTTTTCCCTTACTTTGCCACTCAGGTTTGTTGTGTATCTCAGGCAGAGTAGACCCACTGTGTCTGTGTCAGGCAGGTGAAGATCTCCTAAGATTGGCTGCCGGTGAAGATTCTATGGAATCCTGGGTTTTGCAGTTTAGGGAGGGGCCTTGAGAATTCTCAGTCACAGAGAGTTCTTGGGCCCCAGGCTGGTGGCCTAGTAGCAAGAAGGAGGAAGGCAGTGTATTTCCTCAGGAACGCGACCTCTGTTTGTTCATAACTCTGAATACAGATTGGATTGGGGATGGGGAAAAGTGACACGTACTGGGCAAGACAGTTTTGGGAATAAGAGACATAGGATCTCAAATCTTTCTAACACATATTATCTATGAGAAAATAAAATTTCAGGTATATACGTTAGTATTATATAAGATTTAATACCTGCAGCATCTTCATGCAGCAATTTGTCCAGCAGTACTGGTTTGTCATCACACAGCACAAGAATTCTATCCAAGATAGGTAAGATTTTGACATACCTTTGGGTTGAGAAAAACAAAAAGTATATTTTGTTAGAAGATGTGGTGACAAATAAAAATCCTGATGTTAATGATAAGCATGAATGTGTCTATGCTTCCCTTACAATGTCCACTGAACAGCTACAGGAATGATCTTTGAACTGCTCCTTCTGCTACTGTTGCAGCTTGACAAGAGTGGTCAATGTCATGATGCACTTACAGCATGGCATGGGTCTGATCTCATAAATATTCAGTTTATAAGAACAGTCTTAGTTTATAGGCCCAAATTCATTGTTAGTCCTAATTAGAAAACATCCATTGTATCCATGTGAATTAGTTAAGCACAGTCTTACTATTCTATCAAAAGTCCATTGCCATTCAGCAACTGATTTAATAGTTGGGCCTAGGAATTAGAAATAGGTCATAGAAAACACATAGCGATCATTCTGCAAGTATCCTGAGAAAATAAATAGACATAAAGTTTAATACTTATTTTCCCCAGAAAAGCCTTTACATTTGCTCAGACTTACACAGACTTCAGTTTGAGGTGAATCTCCCTTGGAAGTTTAGGATTGGACTTTCTTGTCCATAAACGGAATGCTGGTACATAACTGGCATTTTTGTTGCAGTCCTGGACTATCAGTAGGTCACAATCTTGGTTTTTGAGTGTAGTGTTGAATATCTTGTCATCAAAAGTTACAATCCTTTCTTCACCCACCTCACACACAGCTGAGAAGGTAATAATTTAGATTTAACAGTGAACACAGGCTGGTTGCTACTCAGGTATAAAGTCTAGAAAAATTTTCTTCTCTTGGACTCAGCTTTCACTCCTTCCAGTGATGATGAATCTGTGGGCTTGAGAAAATCTCTTGTTTTGTTCAACAGTGACTCTCAGCAGCTGTAGATAAGTGAGAAACCCATACAAAGGACACTGCAGCTGAAATATTATACACCAGTGGTTCTTAACCTGGGGTCCAGGGAACCCTGGGGTCCTTGGAGCCCTCACAGGAGTCTGCAAAGCCCTGATACTAGACACCACCAGCAGCAACAACAACAGCGATGTGGCCATGAGGGGGGTTGTGTGTGCTGAAACGGCCCCTTCATTTGCAAGCAAAGGAGGAGTTTGGGCACACGCACACATACCCCTGCTGCCATGTCTCTGAATAAAGGGATATGGTGGAAGGTGTGTGTGCGTGCGCCCAAACTGTGACTCTGGAGACCCTGGTATGAATCCCCACTTGGCCCTAAAAACCCTCTGGGTGACTTCAGGCAAGTCACATTCTCTCAGCCTCAGAGAAAGTCAAAGGCTGCCAAGCAAACCCTCGTGATAGGTTCACCTTAGGGTTGCCATAAGTCAGTTTTCAAAGGGGAGAGACATGACAGCTAGAATGAACTTCCTGCTGTCAGTGACACTATGTTGTTGTTGTGCCTTCCAGTCACTCCTCACTTATGAAAACCCTAAAGTGTTTTCTTTAAACCCTAAACTTATCACAGTTTCCCCTCACCCCAAGATTTGTTCAGAGCAGGTTTGCCTTTGCTTCTGAGGCTTAGATAATGTGACTTGCCCAAGGCCACCAGTGTCTGAGTGGGGATTTTAATCCTAGTCTCCAGAAGCCTTTAATAAACAAACAAACAAATAATAAATATTTGAAAATTTAAATGAGTATTTGAATATTTAAATCTAAATTTCAATATTTAAATCTTGAGTTAAGTTTTGGGGTTCCTGGCAACAAATTATGTTTGCAGGGGTCCCCAGTAAAGAAAAGGCTAAGAACCACTGTTATAAACACTTACTCTAGATTAAGGCCCTTTCCTCCCCCTATCTTCTTCTGATGTTCCCTCGTGGGGATCCCAGTAGTGGCTGTGCTGGGAGGAGAGTGTGCCGGGAGGAGTGTGGCGGGAGTGCTCCCTCCGCACTGGATGGAGGAAGCAAGATGTTCTCACCTCTTCTTTGCACAGTGCAGCCAGGTACTTTCCTAGGCTTCATGGGGGCAGGAAGCACAGCCATTGTGCTTTTGGACCCTCTGCAGACCAGGTAAGTGCAGGATGGTGGTGCAATTGTGGGTCATTGATGGAGAGAACCCATCAGTGATTTATTGCATGATTGCACCACATCAGGATGGGAGAAGGACAGGACTGCAATGAAGTCATGTAGAACTGTTGTTACAGTTCCATCCTTCTCCCATGCCTATGGAGGGTGGTGCGGAAACGAACTAAGTCTCACTGAAAGATTCACTTCTGAGTAGACACATATAAGACTGCACTTTCAAGTTATTTAAGCTGGAAATAGAGATGTGGATTCACCTTTAGATATGTTTAGCACAGAAACGCTGAAACCACTAGGAATTAAGTTATTCATGATTTCAAAGGGTCTGAAGTCTACTTGAAGGGCAATTAAGGCTGGATCTAATCTCGGGTGTATGCAAAAATGATTCTACTGAAAGGTAAGGGACAGCTGAAGTTCATAAGTCCAAATACTAGGTTAGTGTAAAACCAGAATTCATTTACCTTGATCTCCTTTGGCTAGCCATGAAGCTAAGTCTAAAATGTTGAAGGTGGTTATTTGAGGAGGCTGATGATATACAGCTGGGAAAACTGGTAAAATAAATGGACAATAGAGACCATCTTTGTAAAAGGTTTCCTAGAAAGCAAATATTGAATACGTTAGGATCAATGTGGCTAAAGACAAAAGCTTGCATCTTGACTGAACATTTAACAACATATATATATATTAAAGTATATGCACTTTTTAAATGTCCTGAACTCATAGCTTTAACCAGTATGCTCCTGTAAGTGAATGCTGTCTAAATATACGGAAAAAAAAACCCAAGAAAATTATTTTTCCTCCAAAAGTACCATCAACTGTCCATCAACATAAGGTCTGCTTCAAGCCTTTGGAAAAATATATGTTAACCTCTCTGACAAGATTTCTATCTTAATTAAAGCACATCTCTACAAGTTGATAAGTAAACACTTTCAACATCTCTAAGAATTATAAAGCATTTTTAAATGAAACCACTAATATGTAACAAGTGAGGAGAACCTTTACATTTTGAGATATTTTGGTCTACAGCTCCCACAGCAACTGCCCAGCATGACTGATGGCAAAGGACTGGGTGAACTAAAGTACAAAATGTATCGAGGATCAAGGGATCTCACCCCCTGAAATAACAGCGTAAAAACTATGACCTTTTCTGCCCTATACTGTTATAGTGCTATTATACCACTTTCAACATCCTGGGCTTTGCAGTTTAGGGAGGGGCATTTAGAATTCTCAGCCAGAGAGCTCTGTGGCCTCAGTAAACTACAAACCCCAGAATTCCACAAGATTTTGAAAGTGGAATAATAGCACTGTAATAGTGTAGTGTGGAAATGGCCTACATGTGCCTATCATGTACATTTTAATGCCTTCAGAAAAAGGTGAGGCCTTGGAAGGCAAAACACTCTGCTTAAAAACAAAGTCCTTTCCCATGGCAGTGAGAATTGTGCATCCCCCCTAAATGTTGCAAACCTGTAATTTCCAGTTTGACCTTGCATTGACTATGCTGGCTGGGGCTGCTAAAAGTTATAGTTTAACAACATCTGGAAGTCTGTGCAATCCTTAACCTTCCTCTACAGAAAGTAAAGCATTTCTGCACTGATTACCAGCAACATGAGGGAAAGAGTAGCAGAAGAGAGATACAGATATTAAAATTACGGGAAAGTGATAACCGTATGGTGCCTTTTAGCCATAGAGAAATGTACTCAAAATTGGGTCAGAACTGTATGGACTTTTTGTGAGGTGTAAATTTATGCTGGTGGAGTTACACTGGCTCTGACCATTGTGCAACTGATGGCACAGCAGGTGCCATAGGCTTGTACTCACCTCTTGCACAATGGCCAATCATCTCCCTACCTACCTGGTTGAATCTGAGAGCTCCCTTTCCAAGACTTCTGATTGCACAGCTACTTGGACAAAAGTTCTTATAATAGGTTAATGTTCCAATATGATCCTGGGCTTTGTTTCCCTCTAAACCCCAAGACTGTTATCAGCAGCTCATCCTTTGAAGACCATGGCTCTATTTCCATTTGTTCATTTCCCACTCATTTAATCATCTGAAGGCAAAAATCAAACCCTAGCAATTATTTTGAGAAGGAATATTGAGCACATACCCCAGGAATTTTAACAATCATAGCAGTTGTATATGGAGATGTTGCAACCATTCTCAGCATCAGCTCACGAGAAGGATTTTTCTGATGAACTGCTAAAAAACCTGACATGTAAGCAATGCCAGGAAGGAATTCCGTAGCCCTTGATGAAATCAAGATATGAATAAGAGGATTTGGTCAAATTCTTTCAAACCCCAAAGCCCAGCAATTAGGTTCATGAAAAACTTTGTGGTTGGCATACCAGGAAGCTTGTTCCCTGAAGAAAGCAGGAAGCTTGGTCCACTTCATGTTCATTTGCAAGGCAGCATGTCTTGCTACTTGGCCTCTGGAAACCTTTGTGTCAATTCTGTAGTCCCGGCATTCATTACCCCAGCTCACGTAATTCTTTTGTAGGAAGCAAAACAAATGAATTGATGTTATAGGAATGAAACCTAATTATCTGCTTGGATCAATACATAATGGCTATGGTAGATTGGACCTCATGTAATGGTAAATTCATGAATCCTTTTGGTAATTTGAACTAGAGTAGACTGAGTCTGTAAATCTACATTGATTTCATTCTTTGGGGACAAGAATGAACAATTTAACCATTTTTCTTCGCATTGTGCTGTTTTCAAGGATTATTTGTATTTCAGGATTTATTGTGAAAAAAAGAATCCATATTTGTGATGCCCCAAAAAGGATTTTCTGGACATAAACGTTGTTTTATGTGCAGAAAATAATGTTTTATGCACAGAAAGGAACATGTATTTGCAGAAAATGCCATTTTCTGTGCAAAAAAGAATGTTTTTCATGCAGAACAAGCCTCAAAAGGCAAAGATTCTTGTCAATCCAGAATTCTCCTCATCAGGGTTTCCTGACACATGGGAAACCCCTTTTTGTCTGGAATTTGAGAATTTATAAAAATTCTTTCCATCCTTAGAGTAAACTGATGGAATCGACTGTTGAACTGTGAACCATGACTTATGTAAATCCAATTGGTTCAATACGTCTACCCTAGCTTTGGCCATTTCCACACAATGACACTCTTGTGCATTGTTGCATTGCAGTCTCAGCAGAAAAGAGAGTACTTCAGCAATGCTTCCTTCCGCACCTCCCCAGTGCCCTGCAGAAGGGAGTGTGATGGAACTTTCCCATGCTACACTATGGAAGGAAGCATTACCATCGTTCTTCCCTGCCCTTTCACATGATGGTAAACATGGACGTTCTGTGTGATTGCAGGAGCAAAATGTTTTTTTTTTTTCAGCTACTGAATGAGTGTGATGCATGACGATAGGATGGCAATGGGACCGCAATGACATCATGCAGAAGCATGACCTGTGGATCGCTGCCATCCCATCACCAAAGCGGGACAGCCCCATTGTGCGGAAATGGCCTTTGTTTACCAATTGGATTTAGGTTATGATCTTCAACACATTGATGGATTTCAGAACTATTTCTGTCAACCTTGTGCATGTCCTTAAAAAAAACCCAAAAACATGCCTACTCTAAATTGTAGGAAATCCTTGCTCCCTCATAATCATATCAGTTGAGATCTGCCAAGCTATGGTTGGAGTTTACATGGAACTTAATTCCTTCAGCCATCCATGCAATTTGAGCCAGTGGTTACTGTGCCAGATTTATAATCCCATCCCACATAAAATTGGAAAAATCCCTCTTTCATAATTGTTGGAGGACACATGCCAGAAAAAAAACATTTAGCCTTGCTATTTTTATTATTTTACAAATGATAGCTGCTAGTCCTTACAGTAACTGCATTGACTTAGAAGAACTGAAGAAGCTCTCACTCTGAAGTGGTTTGTAACCCCAAACCAGTTAAAGATAATTTATCTGGCTTTTTTGGGGTGCCATGTT
This sequence comes from Iguana delicatissima, assembly GCA_948472985.1. Classification (NCBI taxonomy): domain Eukaryota; kingdom Metazoa; phylum Chordata; class Lepidosauria; order Squamata; family Iguanidae; genus Iguana; species Iguana delicatissima. The sequence continues at coordinate 631,075 of CAOKZL010000147.1, read as the reverse complement.
TTGTTCTGCTGCAGCTGTTGTTTTATGTGATTTTTTTAAAAAAGAAATCATTTTTGTCAAAAAGGGTGCATAGATTTGGAAGCATCACTGAAAATTCATTTCAAATTGCAAAAACAAATGAAAAACAAGCAGAAACCATAAACAAAACAAAACAAAACAAACAAAATAACATCTTTACCTGGAATTTGTAAGGTAACACCTGGCTATCGAAACAGGCCCTCCACTTATTTTTTTCAAGCTCTGTTGCAACCATTTTGATGTGGATTTTGTAGTTTTCACAGTTCATGTACACTGAAAATTTGTAGCCCTGATCTTTGTTGTCACTCCTAAGTGCCTGAGCCACAACCGTGAAGTAAGGCAGAAGTTCACCCCCATTGTCTTCAGTCTGAAAAACAAGCAAACAAAGGACAATGTATCAATGTGTATTGTGACCAGTTGCTCATTAGTTCCCTCTCAAAATTGTAAAAGAGTTAACGACTTATAGAGAGGTAGCATTTAATCTTCTTTAACTTTTGCAGAGCTCTTTAAGAGCTCTTACACTGCAGCAGCTCATTAGATCTTACAAGGACTGGCAGCTCATGAGCCTCTTTCTGGGTTACTAGGGATGATAGAACTTTGAACAAGTGGCTTTGATTGCTATGGGAGCAAATGAGAACCAGGTTGCTCTGAGAACCCCTATAATTTCAGTCATTGATATTTCCATGCAATCACATTTTAAAAAAGATTTTAATATTTAAGGGATGTTCAGATCAGATTGAAAATAAAGAGTCGCTATTTGTGTAAATGTCAATATGCCTCCTTGGCCACATTCATTCCTGTGATTAGGCATTTACCTGTGGATGAGCCAGAGGTGCTTTAGACATGCTAACAATTGCATACAGTACAGGAAGTAGATGGGCTTTTGCATTTTTCCTTAATGTTTACTTTAAAATATATTTTCAGGGAAATAGTCTTCCTAAATTAAGAAAAAACTGTGAAGAAAGCATTGGAACACTTTTGCACACCAGAACTCGGGTCCACATTGGTCCTCTGCTATTTGCATTTTGAAAACATTTTGCATTCTGTAAACATGATGCAAGATATATTTGACCTGTTTGACCAAATATTTTTAAAATTCAGATAAGAGGAAGGGGTTGAGTTGCCATCTGGGTTCTGAAATGTACAATCCCAGGTCCAGCATTGTGCTGTTGCCTAACCACGATCAGGAGCAGGGGGAGATGCTGTGTGTTCAGGAATTGATCCAGTTTACTTGCTTGGATCTCCTTGGGTACAGTTCCAGTTCTGAAAAAGGGTTTCTTCTGATTTTGGAAAAAAACCCTGCTGTTTTTGAACTAGAACAGGCTGCAGTGAGGGACAGACTGCATATAACCAGTTGTGACCTATGAAAGCTTCTGGAGGGTGCAACTGGCCACATGGGGATCATTTAATTTTCACTATGTAGTCCAGGGGCAGTTGGATTCAGGGAGATTCTGGTGGCCACACTGCTGTCCTGTTAGGCTGCATGCAACCCAATAGGTGGCACAATTCTTACCCTGTGCTAACATGATAGCACAACCCTCTATCCATCAGGGGCTACAGGAGTGATTATTTCCCTCCCAGTTTTGCTGATGGAAAAAGATCCATCAGTGGAAACACCCTATTGGATCATGACCCTTATTATCTGGTATTCAGGAATAAATAGGAGGGAGATAATTTTCCTAGCTTTTTCCTAAAAATTAATGACCTGATTATTATTACAGCAGAATGTATATAAGCACTTACATTTCCTTCCCCAACCATAACTTCCTGTTTATTTTATTTACATAGTCAATAAATGATCGAGCTGGAAGAAACTGCATTGGCGGTCTAGTCCAACCCCACTTTTTTTTTCCTTAATTCGCAGCAAGTTGGCTTTAACTGTATGGCGATCCTATGAATGAGAAAATCCAGAGTTCTGCTAATTAACAGCCCTATTTTGGTCTTGCAAAAGGAGGGCAGTGGCTTCCTTGTTTGAATCAATCCATGTGTTGTGGTTGTGATACTCCTCTTTTTCCTGCTGCCTTCAACTTTACTAAATGTTATATTCTAATGAACAACTAAAGCACTCCTAAAAAGATGGCCATCCAAACTCTGTTTGGAGACCCTCAAAGAAGGAAAGTCCATCCCCATCCCAAGGCCATCTGTTCCACTGTTTGAACACCTCTTATTATTACATTTAAAACATACCTGCTGTGACACACTTGAATCACTGCTGCTGCTCCTTCTGCTCTTTGTGTCACTGGAGCTGCTGCTGCCTGATTCAGAGGAAGATGATGAACTGCTTGACTGTTCCTGCTTTGGAAAATAAAGAGGAGGCGGAAAATGAGGAATGAGAACAACAGGGAGAGGAGCGGGGACACTGTGGTGTATGTGAAAATGTAGGACAGTCTTTTTCTGCCTCTGTGTCTTGAGTTTTTATTTTTCAAAACATATTTCAGAGAGACTGGAAAGATGTGACATCTTCATAGGCCCTAGTAAAATGCCTGCTTCTTTTGGCACTCCAGCCCTAAAGAGAAAATAGCCATATCTACTTCTAGTATCTGAGATAAGGAAATCATGTTGGCATATCAATCCATCTACTACTTCCTAAGCACAATCTAAAGTGATGCATCAAAGCCCTAGGGATGAACTGTCAGATTCCCAGCCTACCATTGATTTGTCTCATGTCAATGGACACAGGAGGAATGCAATTTTAAGAGGCTAAATTCTCCTTATTACACAATTCTGTGAGTGCCCAGGAAGGTGTGCTGATATTTCCTACAGCAGAAAATACCTGTTTTTTTCAGGTGATGGGATTTTGTAGGATGATTACATTAGTATTGGAGATGGTATTGTCTCACATGAGTCCCAAGCTGAGAGGCCCATCTGATTTGAGATTGTGGGAGGAGTCTTGCTACTTAAGCAATATATGAAGCTGGGTTTACTCCCAGGTCAGAAGTTAACAATCAATAGATATACATGTACAAGAATCCATATGAGGCACTGTTCTGATGCCCAGGCAACTAAGCAAATTGCTCATGTACTTGATATGAAATATTTGAAAACCACACACTAAAACACTGTGTGGGTGTAGCACTTTTAGACTCCCACAATCCCTTACTATTGAATGCTGCATAGGCCTAACAGCACTTGTTGGCCAAAACATCTAAGGGGTCAAAGGTTCTTCAGTGTTGAACTATAAGACAGGCTTTACTGAGTGATACACTGTTATCAACTGGAAGATCTCAACAGAGCTCACTAGCTCATTGTAACAGACAGACCTACTCTAGTTTGATTATTTTCACTTCCATTTACCACAATTAATATAAACATGATCCAAAGTGGAGTCTCATTTTTTTTCCCTTTCTTGATCTGTTCTTTTTATATACAGTTGGCCCTTCACATTTGCTAGGGTTGGACGCACAGCAAAAGTGGAAAAATTGCAAATATTAAAATGGGTGTGTGTATCTGTGGGAAGAGGGCTGAGGCATGGTGGGGAATGGACACCCAGGGCTCAAACCAGGTCAGGGAAAGTAGAGAGGAGAAGGGTAGATCACCGTGGTGGTCCTATGCTTCTTCTCTCTACCCATTTCTTCCTTGGGTATGTGGGAAATCGGGAGAGGGTTTATGGTGTTGAGAAATTGAGGAGGACCAGAGGTGGGTTATTAAAGGACTGTGAGGCCTGACTGGAGCTGCTAAGAGGGAAGGTTCCCCCAGAAAAGCAGCATTTGAGGGTTGAAGAAGCTCACAAATAATCAAATCTATGAAAGTTAAACCCACAAATGTGTAGGGTTCACTGTAGTTGTTCCTTTTCTTTTATCTAAAATTTTATGTTTTTCCAATGAGTAGTCTAGTTCATTGATATTACTGTTTTTGTTCTTGTGCTGTTTTTTTCATCTACTCCATATGTTTTTTTCTAACAAATGCCTTAGACGATTCCTTTCCTGAAGTCTGCTGAATGGTTTGGAGATCCTGGTACTTTCCGTAACTCACCTTTTCTTGGTGCTGGGGTGCGGGGATTGTGCAAGAAGCCTCCAGCGAGAGGCTCTCGTGTCCCCATTGCTTCAGCTCCGCAGCTGCTTCCTGGTTGTGCAAGAGCCCCGTCTCTTCCTTCTGCAGTGCAACCTGGGAGTTTCCCAGACTGCGCTGGGGCAGGAAGTGCGACCGGCGTGGCTCCAGAGTTCCGCACGTCAGGCAAGTGCATGTGGGGCCCCAGATCAATGTGCAATCATGCATCATTTTCGGCACAAGCGGCGCCTGCCAGGCCCTGGAGCATCGTGCGAATGTGAGTGCATCGTGTGGACCATTCCTCACATTCGCGTGATGCTCGAGGGGCCCTTTTGCATGGCAAATGCTGTGCCAAAAGGGCTCGTGTTATTTTTTAATTTTCATCCACATATGCATTAAACAGGAACCATACCATTCAAATTAAAAGTTCACATAAGGGATTTTCTATATTCTGTGGAACACTGACTTATATAAACTTTGCTGATTGGAAAAGAAAAAAATGCTTCTGTTTCCATGTTGATTGTTGGAGAACTCTCAGAAGTCACAATCTAAAGGGCAAGGTTTTATAGGAGGACTGCATATTAAAGTTTTATAGGGGGGAGTTCAAGTGGGTCTATAATATTTTTTAGAAAAAAAATAATAATGAGAGTAATAAGTACATGCATTATTGATGTTGACTGCAATAGATGTTGTTAATTGTTATACCTTTTTATAAGGAATAATTTGATTTAAGAAAGGATGACAATAAGTTATTCTCTCTTTCCAACAAAGGATGTGTGTTTCAGGCATGCAGCCTACCTGGTTGGAACGGATTTCCTTGAAGCTGTAAATAGACCATTGCAGGCCTCGTACCCTCTGCAAAATTCCAAGAAGAAATGGTTAGACAAATGCAGTCTCACAAATAAATCAATGAACTTCATCTGTGTTGTAGTGGTTTTAAAGAAAACACTTACAGGAGGAGAAAGATCATCCCAGTGTTGCCTCTCTCGTTTCTTGTCAAGGTATTTGGTCAGAGGTCTCTTTGAATGCTTGTTTTCATCCGAAGGTCTCTTGTGATCGCTTGACTGAGTCTTGCCACGTTTCTTGTCCTGGTCTTTTTCGTACCTTTCTTTAGCACGCTGCTCGGATCTGCTGTTGCTGCTACTTTCACTGCTGCTTTGAGGGCTGCTTCTACTTCCACTGCTGTCACTGCTTTGGGGGCTGTTCTCACTGCTGCTACTGTCATCGCTGCTGTGGCTGTTGTCACGGCTGCTGGGGCTGCTGCTCTCACTGCTGCTGCTGGTGGTTTGGGGGCTGCTCTCACTGCTACTTCTGCTACTGTCCTTGGTGCTCCTCTGTTGTTGTTGGCTACTGCTGCTGCTGCTGCTGCTAAGTTCAGCAGATGAAAGTCTCTGCCTTTTCTCACCAGACTGCTCTTGATCATCTTCTTGCTGCTCTTGTTCATTCTCAACTTCCTTCAATTTTTTGACTTTTACTAACTCCTGGGGCCAGGATCCACTGCTTGATGAGCTCTCAGGATTGGATTCGCTGCTTGTTGACCTTCCCTGGTGGATATATCCAGAAAATGTCCAGTAATCCTACTCTTTTAAAAACCTATTCTTATTTTTTTTTAAATATGAGAAAGACCTTTTCTATATCAGATGAACTTGTATAGCATGGAGGGGTAGGAACCCTCTATCTGTCTACCTGTCCATATGTCTAATGAAGCCACAAAGTTAAAACAAATCTGCACATTGCTCTTCCACAAAATTAATGAAGAATAAGAATATTTTAATGTCACAGTTACAAAGTAATGGAAGATTGGGAGTTCTTGCCAACAGAAAACACTGATTTTCTTATTTATAGAATCACAACGTATTTGTAAATGGGCATTAAATGGAAAAATAAAGTTTAAGGCAATACAATCACAACTGTGTTCACTTGTTTCCTTAACTTTGTTGGGATAAGTCTAACCTTGTACGTAACGCACATTCTCCTAAAGCCTTGACTGTAACATGTATTGTCCTAAGATAGGAAAAAGTAGTAGACTATTGGGATGTTGCCATCCTGTGATGTTGATCAAAGCACATACTCGAGAAATACCTTATTTTTTTTTATTCTTAACTCCTTTTCTTCATTCCTCAGCAGTGGTACCTTCTCTGCAGCAGCATGAGTACCTCCTTGAATTGTGAATTGTAACTTCTCAACTGGTGCTCTTGTTTCATCTGAAATTATATAAATTATTAATACTAGTGCTATTTTATAAGATTCTTGTAATTTGTGCAACAAACTGCAGTTTCTCATGTGCAGACACTGGACACTGGACACTTTATAGACATTGAGCTGTTTGTTCCATCTATTCATATGGAAATGGCTGTGTTCCTAAGGCTCATCTGTGACCCTCAGACACACCCCTCTGATCTCACTTGAAGCCATAACAAAAGATTAGTTTAAGAATCATTGTAATAAATGCTTTAAAATACATATTGTATTCTGCTTATTTTATTTCATTTCACTAATTCAGATTTCACTAGGATTTTCAAACATAGGCAATTCTGGAATATATAAGACCTACAATTCATATTACTGGCATGGCTGGAAGGCAATCAGGTCCAGACCCTGACACTGCCATTCCAGTCCAGGACTTCTGCATTTCAGCTGATAAATCAACCTATCCACCTACTGCAAGAAGAGGGCAATATACCAGTTCCAAATGCTTTTGGAGCAAATAGTTTCACATGAATCAGCAAGTGAACCATACCAACTATTTCTACCTCCCCACAGAGGACTGATATAGCATCTAGCATACTAAAAACAACAAGTGGTAAATTATGTTTTCAGAAATGTCATTTCATAGATTTTTTTAAAATATGTATAAAAAAGATTTCAGTGTATGTATGGAGGTGCTAGTGTTGTGTAGTGGTTTGAGTGTTGGACTACCCTGGCTCAGCCATGACCTTGGATGTATCACACGATCTCAGCCCCAGAAAACTCCATGATAGGTTTTTCTTAGGGTTGCCATAAGTTGGAAATGACTTGAAGGCACACAGCAACAACAATGGGGATGGAAGGGTATATAATCAAAACAGAGATTAAAAGTTGCTTCTTGGACTACAACTACAAAAAGTAACTTTTCCAAACTCTAAACCAGAGAAAATACTATCTAGTCATGGATACATTCATAAAAAAAAAAGGACCCCCAAACAGCCAATTCTAGTCATGAAAATCTATTACAAACAAATAATTATCTCATTCTATTTATTTCACTCCAGTTTGCTCCAGTTCTTAATGAGATAAATACTACTATTACTACTCTTTTTAAAACAAAAGGCTTGTGGTCTTTTGCATATCAATACTCAGGGTCATTTGGTGCTTGGAAATAATAATAACTAATCTGTAAAGTACAAAAGATATAGATGAGAAATAATCATGTGTGATCAAAACATAGGATTGTGGGAGAGGAGTTAGTGTTCCCTCACATCATATTAACACATAGTCACATAGATGTAAATCATGGCTGGCATTCTGTTCAGTAATTATAAGGTGGTAAGCCAGAATTACAATCTCATAAATGCTGGAGATTCACATTTACAGTCATTAACATCTGAATGTGAGCCCCAAATCCTATCTTGTCAGCATGGCAGAACCTAAATTGAGGGGTTTCTCAGGTGCTGTAGATCAAGTCTCTGGGAGATGATGTCTACAGTACTCTCCCAGTCATGGGCCTCCTTGAGACAAGCAGTTGTGGCAGGTCCCTGAAGAGTCTCTCCAGCTGCCTATTTTTCATATGCTCCACAACTAGGAGAGTGTTACAATTGTCATTCCCAGTGCCTTGGTCAGCAGCATCTCAGAAATCCTTTGGCTGGGGTGCTGTTAAGCTGAAAAGTCAGGATTTTAGGGGGTGAGGTGGCATTGTTAGATGTTAGTGACAGAGCTCCATCATCATAGTTACATTTGATGATGCAAGATAGTTATGTCAACACTTATATAAAGTTATTATAAAGGTTTTCAGTGAGCTATAAACTAAATTTGAGTATAAATAAGACTTACCTGGCTTGAGGGTTATTTTTAAAAGATGTTCACCAACTATGTTGTACAGAGAGTCACCTAAGATACATCCGACATATGCATTTGATGATTCAAGGCAAGCCTTACATCCAAATGTACATGCTTCAAAGCACATAGTTTGTCGAATTGAATCTAAGTGGTGTTCTGATTGTTTTTGTGAATAGATCTTTTCTGCTGACTTGATTTCTGAAGATGGTGCATCCTAGATGGGTAAGGAATATATTAAAGTATGAGAGGTCACAATTTTAGGTTTACCTGTAGTTTCCCTGCTTTTGGTGAATGATCATATTAACTCATTTGAAAATACTGGCTGAAATTCACTATCACAGTTATGGATGTGTAACCAACAGCTATACATCCATGAGTGATTTGTATTCACAGTCCCTACATATTCATGATCATTGAACTATTGCCACAATCATCAAAGTCTTCTAATCCCGCTTTACCAGGGAGTAACCCTGCAAGCAACAGAAGTCTGATCAGGTTGTAGTGCACTGATGTTTCCACCCATTCTCTCCAGTGATCTCCAGTGTTACAATCAGAAGCAGGACTCCTGTCACAATTCCTCCTCACAGCACAGATTGCTGACAGGGAGGAGTGGAAATGTCAGTCTCCTATACTTTGCTTGATTGGAGAACAGACCTCCATTGCTTATTGTGGTTGTTACCTGGTAACACAGGATTGGGCGGTGGGGGTGGGTTGGGCTAGGAGATGTAAGCAGGTGATCTAGGATCTTGGTCATGAATACAAAACTGCTAAACAGAAAAAACTGGTCAAAAACTGAAGAAATATAATGTTGTGACTGGTCTTGGTACCTATATAATGAGCTGAAACAATTTCTATCCTGCTTTAGCATTTTCATTACCATAACACCATCCTGAACATACACTATATCATGTGATTTTGAATGTTTCTTTGGGCCTTATTAGTACTTGGTTGGGAGACTATAAGGAAACACCATGAACTACCTGGTGAGCTAGGAAAAAACCCTGCCTGAAAGCCTGGAGAGCTACTGCCAAGCAGAATTGACAAAACTGGGGGGAAAAAGAACTAGTGGTCTGACTCAGTGTAAAGCATCTTCCTGTGGCTAGAATCCTCTTGGTGATATATGACAGCATAACCCTTGGTAACACCAGTATATGTACTCTGATGGCATGTGTGGAAGAAGGCACCTACTACCTCCTTGTGCAAAGCCCTCTGCCCCAGTACAACTGCAGCTTGATCATGGCAGAATATCCTCACAGCCAATTAATGGCCAAGGGTATGAGGAAATGCACGCATGCAGTTAAACAACTGGAACAAAGGGATAACCAAGAGCTATTCTGGACCTCCAGCTCAATGCTTATGGTTTAATACTAGAGGTCTGAGCAGATGAAATCTCTTTTTTATGGCTGCCCAGGCACCACTGAAATATGTCAGGATGCATCCCTTTCTTTCACCCACTAACTGAGTGGTGGGGGTGGGGTTGCCATGGTGCTGCCAAATCCAGCTGGAAAACCAGGAAGATCAAAACAGAAATACAGGAGCAGTTTTATATTTCAATAATGTTACTGTTGGATCTTGGTCTTTGTGCCTTGTACCATGTCTCAGACCTACTCTCCAAAGCTGTTACAGCCAGTGACTTGGATCCAGACTTCAGTATGCTCAGAGAAGACCCACTGAAAGCAATGAAACTGGTTAAACATGATTCCAATGTGTCTGCTTTAAGCCTAGATAAGTCTAGATACAACTCAAAAGGATTTAGTCCTGACTAAATTTAGTTGGAGCCAACATGGTGCAGTGGTTTGAATATTGGACTTGGATTCCAGAAGGACAGGTTCAAATTCCTGCTCAATCACAGAAACCCACTGGGTGACCTTGGGCAAGTCACATTCTCTCAACCTCAGAGAAAGGTAATGACAAACCTATGAACAAATTTTGCCAAGAAAACCCTGTGATAGGTTCCCCTTAAGGTTGACAGAAGTTAGAAATAACTTGCACACAACAGCAGCAATGAAAACAACAAATTTAGTTGGACTAGAACCACCTATTTTACTCATGTTATGAACTGTCACAAGGCAATAGCTCTCCATATAGCATCCTCCAGTTCTAACTCTCAATAATCCAACAATACTAACAGTTAAAAAAACTTCTGGGGATTTCTCTATAGTTAATATAGAAATATTGCCTGACAACTACAGTACTTGCTGATCACCTTTCTGACTGTTACAGGTTACAATAGATTATAGGTTACAATAGATTATAACACTTATTATAATGTACTATGGACCCATTTTACTATTATGTGAAAAAATTAACACAATAATTCATACCACTTCTCTTCTACATATACAATTTTGAAGGGAAAAAAATGTGCATCCAAAAAATCCAATATGGATTACCTTTCTTCTATCCTGTTCAGCAGATGAAGAATCAAAGGACTGCTTCATTATGTTAGACATCGTCTCAGGGAGAAGTACAGGAGTTGACTTACTAGCAGGTGCCTCTTCAATATTGCGAGTGATAGCAGATGTCTTAAACCTGCAAGACAAACAGAAAATGAAATAACGTGTTAGGACACAAAGATGTTAAAAAGATCTGAGTTATGTATTGCAATATGTACTTGCTAGGAAATGCTACTCCTTGCAAATTGTCCTGCAAGTTGACTTGTAGATATGGATAATTCTATTTTAAGCAAAATCAAAACAGTGTAGTCTATCTGCGGTGATGGTTCCAGCCTTCAACTGATTAGTGGTAGCATATATTATCAATTTTCAAGTTACTGTTAATATCAAAGGTATGTTTCAACACATGAACTAGAGATTCATAACTACTTCCCTCCACAGGTTGAATAGTTCTAAAATTCAGTGATGGATATTCTGGCAAATCTTCCACAAAGAGTACACACTTAGAACAATATATACACATACACATATGGTAAAGTGGTGGGTGATTGTGAAATGGGCTTCTCTGGTTTGCCAAATCTAGTCATAAAGGTGTTAGTTATAGAATCTCAGTCATCCTTTGAGAATTTCCTTCCCGTGAACTAGGAGATCTAGGTGAACAAGTTCTTCATACTGTTACTGCCACTATTTGAGAGGAAGAAAATCTTTACCAATTACAATTAAAGCCTACATTAAAAGGCAAACATTGCTGATATTTCTGGTGCATAGAAATATTGGTATGACACTTTAGTGGCCATGGCACTTGGTTTTAGTGTCAAAAACCCAGGTTGAGATCACAGCTCCACTCACTGGATGATTGTGTGGAAGGTGCTTTCTCATGGCTTCATACACTTCACAGGTTAATGGTGACTGCAAACTGAAGTACATTATTGGGTACAAAGGTGAACAACTAATGCTACATTTTCATTCATTTTAGCCAGTCGCCTGACATTTGTAATGCGGTTCCATTAAGCAATGCAAGACAGAACAAATGATTGCTATCCATATAACACTATGGCCATTTCTGCATGACAACAGTCTCCTGTGTTGCAATCCTGGCAGCACCTTTGCCAGGAAGGGAGCACAACAGGAATGCTCTCCTCCACACCCAGCTGTCTTCCGGCAGAAAGGAGTGCAACCAACATGTGTTTGCCTTCTGCAGCACAGCTGAGGCTTTTTTCCATGCCATGCTGGAGAAGGAAATGCCTCCATTGTGCTTCCTGGTCTTCTGCATGGCAGGTAAGTACAGGAGTGTCCCATGATCGTGGGCACTTAACAGATTTAATCCATTAAGTGAATATCCTGCGATTGTGACACACGCAGATGGGATGGCAGCAGGACCACGATGATATCATGTGAAAGCACACCCTGAAGACTGCTGCCATCCTGTCCCCATAGCAGGACTGTGAGGCCATGAAGAAACAGCCTATGTTATAGCCCTGTTCTCTGTGCTTTTACACATAAAGTACTCTTTGCACAAGGATTGCTTCCCATGCTGTGTAACACTAGCAGTCTATTTGTTCAACAGCATTTTTAAAAAGGCCCCATCTCTGAGCTTCTGGTAGACCAAGTTCATTATCAATACAGACATTAATCCTTTCCCCCATTTTCTTGGTTGGTAGGTTGCTTTAAAAGATATTAAATGCACATGCACATGCAGACACAGACACACATTCAGTATTCCATGAAATCAATTGATGTTGTTGCCTCAGGGTAGTTTGGGGAACATTGATGGGCTGAGTGACCTGTCTGGTCATGAACGGGAAGTGATTGGTGTTCTCATGTTGAGTATAATGTGCTTCACACTTGGTGATGAAGCCTAAGAACACCTAATCTACTCTGTTTGAAAGGAGGATTTGCATTCCTTTTATCTTTCTCTCTCTTCCTTTTGTCAGTGCCTGTAGTGGTGAGGATACTGAAGAGAACATGCAGTTGCACTTCATACAGAGAACCTCAGTCAAATAAAAATAAATAAATAATGCGTCATCACCCGAGGGCTTTGTTTTCTTTCTAAACTCTCTGTTTCTGATAAAGGGCATGCCAGCCACACTCCACGCTAAGCTTAGCTAGAAATTTCAGGAATAAAAACTGAACCAAAATATTCTTTAAGACAAGCTGAGGGGATGAAAGAAATTACAAATCAACTTGCATTTCATGATGGCTCATCCAGGCAGAATAGATTAAAAGGAAGTGGCTTTCGCTTTATTCATGTTCAATAATTTAAATCATCACCAAATCACAGGCTATGTCTCCAAGTGGAAATCATTGGCATCCTTCCCCTCCCTACATCATATTTTCCTGCAGCACTTTTTATTGTTTTAAGCCACTCTGCTCTTGCCACTTGATAAAAGTGGTTGATGGGTTCTTTCCCACTGAGCGTGGAGAGCCAGCAAATGCAGTTGCATCACAGATAACATATGTCATTGTATGCAGAATCACACAGAATAATAAAAATAAGCTGCCTAACATCCTATTCTGGTGCTTTAGAAAAGAGAAGGGGGAAAAAAGTGCAAGGAAGGCCTAAAGGTAAAATAAAGTTTCTCTTCTCTCTGATTCTTGCTCAACGGGAAAATAAAAAATTGAACATTTCCAGAATAAGAGAAGTAGTTCAGTTCTCAATACCAGAAAAATCTTCTCCAGGTAAGATACTATATTCAATTTCATTTTTTAAAAAAGACAGTCACTGTATTCTTATTCATTTACTGAAATGGCTTTCTGAATCTTGAAACACTTAGATAATCTGTTTAGACAAATGCAAAGTATGATGGCACAAGACACTGATGGTATGAACTATGGTAGGTACCATCTTTTATAGAAGACATTCTTGGCAAAGTGGTAGGCAGTATGAAAAGAGGTAGAAAAAGAGTTTGAGCAAAGGTGGAACAACTCAATCAAGGAAGCCACAGCCCTGAGTCTGCAAGATCTGAGCAAGGCTGTTGATGAATGGGGCTCTTGGACTGTCATTCATAGGGTTGCCATAAGTCAAAGATGATGTGATGGCAAATAACAATTTAACAGTTACAAGGCAAGTAAAAACTAGCAGCTGACAGTTGGGCCAGTATGGAGGTATAATGGTGGGAAAATGTTGTAGATTTTTGCCTGATATGCATATGGGAATCTGTATCTGAATAGAGTGACCATCTTAATAAATGGATAGGTAACAGGCATTGCAGTTCAGTAGTGCATAATGATACCTGCTTAACTGAAAAGTCTTAGAATGTCCAAAACTGTAATTTAAAATTTTGGGTATACAGTTGACAGACATCTTGAGTGAATGGGCCATCACACATTCCCTTATTCATACATATACATTCATCATTTTATAGGTTGGAACCAGATGGAGTCATGTTTTACCCCTGATTAAATAAATGGCACAACGTAATCATGCTGATTAATTTAAGGCCTAACAGCCTTATCACACTACACTATTATAAGAGCTATATTCCCCTAATTGGCATGGCAACATCCTATGCAGTTTAGGGTGGGCATGTAGAGTTCTCAGCCAGAGAGCTCTCGGGCCTCACTAAACTAGAAACCCCAGAATTCCACAGGATGTTGCCATGGCAGTTAAAGTTGAACACAGTGCTATAACAATGTGATGATTTTTGTGTATGAAAAAGCCATCACAGATCAACCTCAGTGAATGCTAAATACCATATGGTGTATGTTTTCTGTTGTATTTCTTGACTGCTTGGCTGGGAATTGACTGGTTCCATAAGCGGCATAGCTGTGAAGATAGTGCTAGTGACAGTGGTCAAAGGGGAAAAAAAGCAGCAGTGATGCAGGTAAAGACAGCTGCTAGTTCCAGCTCTATGCCACTTGTTTCCAATGGGTGGCTTCTAAAGGGATTTACAGAGCACAGACAATATGAGAGGGCTAGCTTGAACTACCACCTATGTTGTGCCATTCCTCTTCCTCCCTGGGTGAATGTGAAGCAATTGACCCTGCAGGACCCTGCATCTCTGGAAAAGCTGCTCTGAAGAGCTGGAAGAACTTTCAAAGCAGCCTAAGAGGCAACAACACATCTGACAAAGATCACTACCACCCCTTTCCTCCAGCCAAGATTTCTGCTGTAGCCAATGCCTTCCACGAAAAGGGACCTTTTGTGTTCATGAAATGGCAAATCTGGATCTATCAGAATGAATAGTAAACATGCCCATATGAATCAACTTGAATGTGTTTTTGACTCTGTACAAAATTGTTAGGCAGGACTGTGGGATGTTGGATGCAATATGAAGGAGGTAGGAAGATCCTACCACAGTAGAGAACAGGAACAGGCAGAATTGCTCTGTATAAAGAAACAATATGCAACTGTGCAATTCTTTACTATCATTAAAAAGTATGTGAATTATAAAACAGAAATAAGACAGATCAAGTTTCCAGTGAAAAACCTATTTCCTCTTGATATTTCTTATTTCCAAGACTGAGAACAATATAGAAGAAATGGTATTGTATTTTGTAACAAAATGGATCTATTTTGGTCACTTTTTGTACATTGAGTTCAATGGCATAAATTCAAGTTAGTTCTCAGTAAAGCAGATCCATTAAAACAATGGTGTTTACATATATGTTGATTTATCATTCAGCAATTGACTCAGTGAGTCTACTCTATATGGGATTAACAGCTGGATTCAGGCTATTATTTCTTTTGTGATCCCAAGCTTTATATACAAGTGTATTTTGCTAACTTGTATGGAAAGCATAACCATGCATAGCATAATTATATTTGTGATCATTCACATGAATAAGATACATATGTGAACTCGTTTACTCAGTGGTTCTCAACCTGTGGGTCCCCAGATGTTTCTAGACTTCAGCTCCCAGAAGCCCTGAGCATTGACCATAGTGGCTGGGGCTTCTGGGAGCTGAAGTCCACAAACATCTGGGGACCCACAGGTTGAGAACCACTGCTTTTACTGGACCCGTTCATAAGTATCCTAAAAAACTGGAATGAGAACAACCCTTAAGGGATATTTTTCAACAGCTTGCCACAGCAATGCATGATATATTTTGGATAGTGTGTTTTCTGGCAGCTTTCCATATTCCTGCTTTAATCTTCTGAGTTTGGTTTTCCAAAAGGCTTATGTATGTGCTCATTTTTCTTCTTGGGGTTATGAAGAAAAATATGATTTTAAGTGCCCCTTTGTTTGTTCTGCAAATATTGTAAGGAAAGATATGTTGCTTGACAAGGTGTTAAAATACCTTCCATTAACACAATTTATGGCACAGAAAGTTTTGCAAAATGCTGCAGAGCCAATATCAGGGCAATCATTCAGTCAGAGGAATCATTGCTGATTTAATGATAAATCCACTGATTAACCAAACAGTGTAAAATGGGGTAGAAGAGGAGACCTACTGCTGAGCTGCAACAGTATCCCAAATCACGACAACACAAAATTGGACAGGGTGAAGAGTGGAGTGGGTCCCTTTCAGCTGTCTATATATACTGGGGGAAGGTTATTTGAGTTTAGAATTTAATGGTATGGACGACAGAATGGAACTGACTAGCAAGAAATCTGTCAATCAACCTAGCCATGAATTAAATGGCTTGTAGCTGTAATTGGAGATACCATCTTTGTGGAGCACTATCCCCTGAGAAGTGCAAGTAGTACCTTCATTGCCAGGTTTTTGTGTCAAGTGAAGCCCTCTTTATTTATCTAATCATTTTAATAAACAGCAAGTCTTATTTTATTCCTGTGACTGTCAGTTTATTTGATGTGCTTTCTGCTGTTCATATTGAGCTGGCTACAGAAAGTTAATACTGAGAATAGCCTTAATTACAGTAGAGATTTAATTAATTCTGATTGACTTTAGGTATTAAATCTAATTGACTGCTCTAAACATTAATAAATGTGGACCCAATTCACTGTTTTCTTTCCATTAGAAACCATTTTTTTTAGAGTTCGTTCATGGCTTTCAACCTTTCTAAAGGCATAAAGTGGGTAAAATATTCATAGTAGGAAATACCTGCTGTCTACTGTGATTGTAACAGAATTCCTACTTTTACATTTTAAAGCAAAACTTAATCATAGTAGTACCAGCCTTGCAAGAGGATTTCAAAAAGCTGATTACATGACGGGTCTGTGCAATCTATGATAAAAAGTGATGTATCATATGCTAAACTTATTTTTTGGGAAGGCTGAAATGTTCTAAATACTTACCTGGGAGTAATTCCTGATTAACTCAGCGAGCCTTACTTTCAAGTAGACTTGTATAGGATTGCACTGCTGAGCTTTTGAACTCACTTTCAACTTACAGTGGTGTTTTTGAACTGTGTAAAACTAAAATTTACACCTTCATAATTTTAATTGTATAACTTTAAAATAAGATATCCACTCCTTTCTACTCAACTACCGGCTTAAGATGATAGAAAATAGTGAACCAAATACTATTTTTTTTTAAAAAAATAATTCCTTTCTATACTGAAATGAACAAATAAAAAATCCTGTTCATTTGAAGAAAAATCCAGCCTACCTTAATGAAATTATATCAGTTTCTTGCTTGCATGGTGGAAGTTCAACTCTTAAGTTCTTTTCCTTAATATTCACAGTAACATCCATATTCATGGGGATGTTTACAGCCAGATTGGCATTTTCTTCCAGTACAGCCTGAATTTCGGGTGTTACAATTCCCACTGTCAAGAACATGTCTTTAAAGATGCTAAAAATGGTGACCCAAAGAGAAAAAATCATGTTGAGTTTGCAATTATATACATTAATGCATTAATGAACACAGAGAGAACACTGATACCACTTACATTGCATTTGATGATTCTGTGTATCAGTGATTTTATTTACCTGAGACTCAGCTTGGTTTTCAGTTTAATATTGGTGTTAATCACGTCTGGCAAAGTAAATTGTGATGTTGGCTCAGGAGTCATTGCTAACTGAGCTGTTTGAAAAGAAGTAAGTAAAATCAATGCTGCAAAATAGTATTATTGTATTAAATACAAATGCCCAAATCCTGTTATTCCCAGTTGTAGCAGTCCTACTGAATAAAGGTGAACCTGCAGCCCATTCTTATTGCACAGTATAGCAACCAAATTCACCTCCAAGACCAACTTTTAGGTGCTACAGCTCCCTTCCCTCTACATGGCTATTTACTGACCAGTGGAACAAATGGGAAGCGCTAGGACAGTGTAGTGGTTTAAGCATTGGGCTACAACCCTGGAGACCAAGGTTTGATTCCCCACTTGGCCATGTGGCCTTGGGTACATGACACACTCTCAGCCAACCAAAAAACCCGTAATAAGTTCACAATAGGATTGCATAAGTAGGAAATTACTTGAAGACACACAGCAACAGGAACATAGGGGTGGTGCCAGAGAAATGTCCAGCAATGTTACTGTACTTGGATGCATGGCAATGCAATTCTTTTCCAGAATCTCCAGGGTTTAGAAAAGGCATCAATGCTTATAGAGAGAGAAAATGCTGTGAAAAGGGCCCATGTCTCTTTGTCCTTTTTGTCTGGGAAAGCAGCATCTACGGGGATCCAATCCCACAACAGCTGCTAGCTTGCATCTCCACATGAAAACCAACTTTTAGGGCTCTTGTAACCCATCATAGGTGAACTTTTTTTCTCCTTTCCTTTCCTTTCCTTGGCCACTTCTGCATTACACTGTTACACTGTGCTATTATTCCACTTTCAACATCCTGTGGAATTCTGAGGTTTGTCATTTAGAATTCTCAGCCAGAGATCTCTTAGGCCTCAGTAAACTACAAAGCCCAGAATTCCATAGGATGTTGAAAGTGGAATAATAACACTATAACAGTGTAGAGCAGAAATGGCCCAGGATGCATTTCCTGAATCAATAAACATAAGGTTTCATTATTTTACCATTCAGAGCAATTACTCTTGCTTGTTGGAAGCTCTTCTTCCACTAGACCTGCTATACTCTGCTTGATATACATACCAAATATGCCTATATTGAGGATCTCCCAGGAGGTACTAGAAGATGATATCACTGGTATACATCTAGTGATAGGAATATTGCTTGATGTTTTTATCCTGTCCCCTCCCACTAGCCAGTAAATAGTGGTGTGGTAATAGGTCGGGGTTTTTTTTTTTGGCTAGTGTTCAAAGAGAGATTTGGTTCTACCTGTACAGGACTTTATGATACATCTCCTGATGCAGGCTGTTGGCTATGGAGCTTTTGTGAATTGCTGTACCTGAGAGTTAGTATTCCATTGTCTTACCATTTCCAACTACTTTTGTGTTAGAAATATGCACCAAGCTTATTTGCCATGGGAGTCCAGTACAGGTAGGAACAACACGATGGATTTCTGCTGACATAAAATTCTTGTCCCATTGAACAGTGTTGTGATTTTTAAGGAAATCCACAAATTCTTTTATGACGGGGAATGTTCTTCCTTGGTATGCCTGCAATGATATATTTGACATGTTTCAATAGGGATAATTAGTATATTGAGCACTTCTTGGCAGTGGTTGTCTCCCAGGAAGATGCCATGTGTGTTAATAAATATCACGGATAAAATCTGTATTGCTTTACATTCAATCAAAGCTTTAAAGAACTATCATCAGGGAGGACAAAAAGTGGAGAAGGCATTGATCATTAGTCTAAAAGTAATGTCAAAAGAGTCACCTGAAGTATTTCCCGGATCATATCAGTTTTCAAGGGTGCATACATGATTTCTTGATCAAATATTTTTAGATATCCTCCGATTAATAATCCAGAGAATGTTTTCTGGTCCGAGAGCTGTGGATGACAAGAATCAGACTCTCATTGGTATGTTCTTTTATTATTTATTAAATAATAAGTAAATGTCACCCTTCAACTACAGTGGTTGTAGCAACATCCACCCCAAAATTTCAAAAAGAATGAGTTCTAAAACATATTAAATTCTTTACAATGGTTGCACCCGAGAGCTGAAGAGAATGGAAAGGAATCAAAGAAGCCTCCTGGATCAGAGAATTTTACAGTCTATTTTTGGTCATGAAAAAAGATTTTCTCTTGTGACACAACTGGCCATGTTTACTTAGGGATCTTAGATCTTAGGGACTGGGGAATCTGGTATGGGAGGTACCCCAACTCTGAGCCATGTGTGACTTTAAATGTTCATAGCATTTGTATGAGTAACCCCTATTAGATTTTTGTTTGTTTGTGTGCTAGTTACTTACTGCTTGGAGAAGATCCTGTGGATCAGTGAATTGACTGGCATCTTTGCCACTGGCACACACCCTTTCTAAGATATCAGATGTTCGTTCACTTGCAATGCCCACCTATGTTGGATGGTAAAATAAAGTTACAAAAAACGCCTTCAATATTCCATATAACTTAAATCAGTAGATGGGTTTTCATTACTTTAACCAACAAAGAATTAATCAGTTACATTCCCTATTCAAATCTATGCATGGCTGTGTTTACTCAGAAGTGAGCCCACTACTATTTACTGGGCCTTACTCTCAAGTTAGTGTGTACAGGATTGCAGTGCATGTTAACATATTAAACTTCCTGTGAAAACTTTTTGAGAGTCACGCAGAATTGAATTCTATTGGAGTATGGATTAATTAGCATTTAATTAAAAAAACTCTAATCCATCTTTAGGATGAAAGGCTATAAATAAAATATTCATTTTAAAAATAAAATATTCATTTAAAAAACCAAATATGGGATTATGGAATAATTATAATATCCAAATAAATCTGAATGAAATGGATTTTGAAATAAACTAATAAACTAATAAATTTAGAGCCATCAGTATTGGTGGTGACTTGTGTCTTCCATGTCAGTGAAGCAGTGAATCTGCTCCAGGTTTCAGGCATCACTTTAAAGAAATTATCCAAGATCCTGATCCTATTTTGGGTAGGCTACAACTAATCTTTGCCAAAATGCTGAGAAGTGATGGGAGTGGATGAAGCACCTTGTATAGTTCATTTAAAGCTGAGACTCAAAGCGAGAATGAATTCATTCTCCCATTGATATGGAAGTCAGTAGCTTCCACTGATCTATAGTGTAGAAGTTCATTCTGAAACTGAACTCATAATCAACATTAGTGGAATCATAGCTCTTAATATTGGAAAGAAAGCAATAGTATATGAGAGGCAAACTATCTGCTAGCTATAGATATAGATAGTAAAAATAAAGTTTTTTTTAAAAAAATCTAGTTTGTTATAGGGATAGGGAGACAAAATGGCATCTCTCTAGAGCTTTGTGCCATGACAGATCTGCCCAAAGCCTAAAAATGTTTATTGCTAGCCTTGATAATTAATTGAATACTGTGGGAAATGGAGGATTGAGGAGAAGAAATGTATGGCTTTTAATATTTGACTCAGAAGACAGGTAAATTGTACAAATGCCCAGTTACCTCCAAAGGAAGAAATATATGGCCAAGAAAGTTTGCCTTGAATTTAGCCATTACATACATTGGGAACATGCTCCCATCTTTATGTACAAGGACCAATCTAGCTCCCACGCCAGCCATAACAGATTCTGCAAAACATAACAGGCTTAATCAGTTCTTCATACTGCAGAACACATGGTTACTCAGTTCAGTAACTCCTTAATGTTTCCAATATCTTATGAAAAAAGCTAGTAACTCTATGTGTAAAAGCAATATGGGAAAATCTCTATAACAAAAACAGTCTATTGCAATTCAAATGTTCTCCTTAGAAAATTTTAGAGGGCAGACACCGTTCAGTAGGTGACACATTTGCATGAAGAATTTCTTTGGCACCTCTAGGTTAAGCCATTTTTAGGTAACAGGTTTGGGAATGTTCTCAGCATATTTGGAAAGCTACTATGAATTGAGGTTAGAAAATACAGCAACAGGATAGATTAAATTTCATATTTTCATTCAAAGCTATTGCTGACTGTACAACAGTTTCATATAATACTAGTGACAGTATTACAACCCCCATGCATGATCATAATAATCCTAACTACACCACCCTTAAGTTTAGTCATTTATTGTGTCATTATCCAAATTTGGAACTACCTAGTTACAAGTATACTGTAATTTAGTGAAAGATAGCTTCACTCCTTCTGCAGTTAATGACAACATATGAAGTTACTTTTACAGTTATGGGGGTAGGGGAATTTCTTTAAAAAAGGGAATTAATTGTCCCAAAAACTTTCTGGGGTTGCAGTCAATAGGCTGGAGGGACTCTCTTACATTGTTTGTTTGTTTTAAAGACTAATTTCTCAAAACCATACGTAGACTTTTGACCTCTTCCACCTTTGTAGTTTTTCTGGGCATTTTTGGCAATCTATGTGACCCCTTGAGAGTCAGCATGGTACAGTGGTGGAACACTGCACTACAGTTCTGGAGACCAGAGTTCAAGTCCCTGCTCAGCCAGGGGAACCCACTGGGTGATCTTGGGCAAGTCGTACCCTCTCAGCCTCACAGGAGAGAAAAGGCAAAGTCCCTCTGAACAAATCTTGCCAAGAAAACTCTGTGGCCATTTCTGCACTAGACTGCTATAGCGCTATCATTCCACTTTCAACATCCTATGGAATCTTGGGGTTTGCAGTTCAGGGAGGGGCCGGCCGGCTGAACTGCAAACCCCAGGATTCCATAGGATGTTGAAAGTGGAATGATAGCGCTATAACAGTCTAGTGCAGAAATGGCCTGTGATAGGTTCACCTTGGGGTTGCCATAAATTGGAAATGACTTGAAAGGCATAGAACAACTATATGGCCTCTCTAAGAGTCCTGGAGCAGACAACTGACTTGCTATAGCTGCCACTCTGGAGAACTGGGAAAACAACTACTTTTTTTTAATTGCCACTACTGATCCTACTTTTTAGATCTTTTTTCCAAGCTCAGGTCATCCCTTCTATGAGATTCACATAATCTCTTATGACATAATTGAGAGGATAACAATATTGAAAGAGATTTGCCACCTTTGCTAACAGTTTTAGAGACGATATGGATGTTCTCAAGACAGATGGGAAGACATAGACTGGTGTGCCAAATTACTCTTAAGCAGCTTAACATGCCTGATAATAAATGTTGTAATACCAGATCAAGTAGTACTAATTGTTCAGTAACAGCTAATCATCATGTACGTGCCTATAAGAGTGAATGCATGTAGAAAGTATTCTGGTTTGTGGATAATCTAGGCATAGAACAAGCAGTACAGCAACAACATAGATGAAATGTCATCTCCATGTTCAAGACAGTCTTACCAGGCAGGATTGAAGCAATGTATAATGCCATGAAGCAGCTGTAAAGATGAGGAACATTGAGTTTCAATAGACTTATTCTTTCATTATTGTTTTTATTGTTCCCTTATGTTTTATGGTTTCAGTACTGTTGTTCTCTTTTGTAGTTTTATCTACTAGTTTGTACAGTACCATGGGAGGGTTTATTCTAAAAGGTGACATATACATCTTTTAAATAAATTATTTTAATAATGCTTTTAAAAAATCTTTTATCTGTCATAGAGAGCCAGAGTGGCTTAGTGATTTGAGCATTGGGCTATGCCCCTGGAGACTGTGGTTTGATTCCACACTGGGTCATGGAAACTGCTTGGGCACATCACACACTCTCAGCCCCCCAAAAACTTGTGACAGATTTGCTTTAGGGTCACCATAAGTTGGAAACTTAATGAAGCACACAACAACAACATGTATCATAATGTCTCATTCTGCCATAGGTTAGGAAGAGGGACTAGCATGGGAACTCAGACTTGGCTGCAACACTATATCCATATTTCTACACTATATATCTACAATGAGGTTTTCATCCATGCTTAGATGTATACATACAGGGGTATGTATCACACTCTAAGCTGCTGACCAATGTGCCCTGAAATGCAGACAACTGATCAGTGATTCTACCCATCTAAAACTTGAATAGATTACAGTCATCTATATCTGTTTGTTTGTTTCTTATTGAATTTATATGCCACCTTTTCTTCCACAGTTTGTGGGTACAATTTCTTTCATCAACACAATCTGGTTGTTGTTATTGTTGCATGCCTCCAAGTTGTTTCCAACTTATGGCCACTCTAAGGTGACTCTTTTCTTGGAAAGATTTGCTCAAAGGGAGTTTGTCATTGCCTTCATCTCAGTCTGAGAGCATGTGACTTGTCCAAGACCACCCGATATGTTTCTACAGCTGAACAGGGATTCAGAACTCCCAGAATCCTAGCCCAACACTCAAACCACTGCATCGCACAAATTCCCTAGACCATGTTGGCTCCCTCTGGTAGTTGCACCTACTAGCTTGTGATAAGGTTTTTAGTGATGGTTATCATCCCATCTCCTGTCCCTTTTTTCATTAGGCCTATTCTAGTCAGAGGACAAGGTCATCTAAGTATTTAAGCTTTGCTATTGATTTGTTATGTCTGACACAAGCAGTGCATTTAAATGGATTAATAGGCAACATTATGTGTTTTGAATACTATAGGAAAGAGATTTGAACAGACAATGTGCATCTTCCTTCCATCTCTAAGGTATCATTAGCAGGTGTAAGATTCCTCAGATGTCTTTCAACACAGAGATTCTGCTTTAGCACTTCATTACACTTCATCCTCAGGTGGAGATCAGTAAACTTTTCAAATAAAGGGACCCTGTGATGCTAGGCTGTTAAATTATACATGATGACAGATGCATGGTGTCTTTTTTTGGTCTTAAAGAATACAGCTTTTATTCATAACACATGAAATTCCATTTATTTTTAAGACACCGTAGCATTGGAAATAATAAACACTGGCTGGAAAAAAAGAAACCCTTGTCTCTTACCTCTGAATATGCCCAAGAAGAACACTCTGCTGAATCGATAACCTGCTGGCTGTTGGATTTTTCTGCTGAGTACTTTGAGAGCCACTCTGCTTGCAGAAGCCCTGGACAAAAAAAAAAGTGCATTCAGGAGCATTCACGATAAGTGTTGCTGCTCATTGTATGTTAATCATTTGAAAAGAAATCAATTTTTTAAAAATAAGACCTACATCACTTTAAGATCAAGAGCTGTGGATCTGGCCATTCCTCTCAGATAAGTGTAGACAAAATTTTCCACTTGCATGCTGGGTTCATTTAACATAGCATTAGTCAAGGTCATCAACACAGGAAGGGCTGGTTTGGTTTCAAGGAGAACCATGGCAGCAAATACCCGGACTGAAGCATCAATCTTGTAGTTCAGGATTAATTGAAGGGTAACTCCTTGGACCTGTGTAAAACAGATAGGAAAGATGGATTTTTATCCTCTTATTTTTCTCCTTGATAAAATTGCTTAAGAGGCTTTTCACTTAAGATGGTTCAGGAAGACACAGGCACGTGCACACTCAACAGATATTTAACTCTAAATTCAATTCTTAGTTCCAACTACAGTAAACAGTTTGAATCAATTGAACTTATGTAAGTATTGACTTACCAACACTTATGAGGTTCCCATTGATTCAAAGGGCTCTTTTCACCTTTGACTAAAAGTATACAGCCCCATCTCCTAAACCATACAATGAATTGTTCTGTCATATAGTGAAAGAGACAAGTGTTTCAAACATCAAGAGTCAAACTATCTGCTGGATTTGCATGCAGTTTTCTGTATTATAGTTTTATTGAAGCCCTTTGAGACCATGGCCCTTTTTCGCATGGCATTTTCCATGTGAAAGGGTGCCTGGAGTGTCACGCAATTGTGAGGAGCAATCTGTATGACACACTCACAATTGTGCAATGCTCCAGGGGCCTGCAGGTGCTGATTGCACAACTTTTCATTTTCGGCTAGAAGCCGAAAATGGTGCGTGATCGCACATTGCTCCTTGGCCCTGCGCACACTTACCTGGCACGCGGAGCTTCCGGCACCGTGCCAGTCGTGCTTCCTGCCCCAGTGCAGTCTGGGAAACTCCCAGACTGCACTGAGGAAGGAAGAGGTGTGGCTCTCATGTGAGCAGGCAGCTCATGCAGAGCCAAAGGACCCGAGATGCGAGAGCATCTCGCCAGAGGCTGCTTGCATGATCCCTGCACCCCAGTGTTGGAAGAAGGTAAGGTGTGGAAAGGGCCCATCATATGTAGAAAACATCTAGGCCCTCTTCCACCTATCAGTATTGAGAAAAATTCTCTAAAATGCTGCCTCTGGAAATTACTGCTACTTAGGGAAATGTCAAACAATATTCTATATTTCTGCCTTTTCTGCAGTTGCAGAAGAAAGATAACTTTGGATTCCTAAAAGGAAGTAGCCAGAAAAGATACTTGTCTCTCTGTCTTTCTTTCAATCTCTCTCAACCAGCAAATATTTAAAGCACTGTATTATACAGCTTCTCACTATAAGATAGATAGATAGATATATATTTCTCCTAATATACACATGATTATACATAGTCTTCCTAACATATGCATTTCATACACTTTTCTTAAAAACCAATTTTTCTTTACTTATCATATTCCCTAGTAGCTATCAGTTTCTTACAAACACCTCCTTATTGTGGGTAGTTTTTATCTAATGTACTCATTTTTGTGGGCTCATTTTCTTACATACATTTTTTGTTTTGCAAGCAATTTGCCCTAGCAGAAACCTTTCTCACTGGTTCCATTAATATGTGCAATTTTCTTGTGCACTTTCCTCTGAAGTGTGCATTTTTGTGCCCACTTTTGACTGGAGAATTTTACTGGAAAATTGGATGAAGTGTGAATTTCAGGGCACAAGTGAGCTTCAAGTTTTCTTATTTTAGTTCAAGAGATGCAAAGTGAACTCATGTTAAGTTCTGACTAGATGAATTTTCCCCTTATCCCTATGTAATATTTTCAGAGGAGAAAACTGTCACATCATCAATTTTGTGTTAGCTAAGTAGGGCCCTTTCTGCAGACTGCTCCCAACCTGCGATGGCAACAGGATTGCAATGAGACTGCGACAATGGTTCTGCATGACATCGTCATGATCCCATCGGGATCCTGTGTCCACTCATCGCAATTGTGGAGTAAATCATTGACGGGTTTTTCTTATCAATGAACCATGATTGCGCAGTCCTCCAACCACCCTCCCACACTTACCTGCTGTGCAGAGGGTCAGGAAGCACAATGGCTGTGCTTCCTGCCCCAGTGCAGCCTAGAGAAATGCTGTGATGCACTGTAGAAGGGAGGGGAGGAGCCATTGTGCTTCCTCCCTTCCAGTAGCAGTCAGTGCAGAGGGGAGCTGTTCTGTTGCACTCTCCTCAGAGTCAACCCCGGGATCCCCACAGGATGGCTTCAGCCAAAGGTAAGCTGCAGAAAGGGCCTATAACTGGTTAATATTTATAATGATGTTCTTTAAACAACTCAAACTACATATTCTTACCCGTGTAGGATCCTTCTTGCCAAGATTTCGTAGAGCCAGTATTGCATTACACCAAATTCTGTAGTTAATTGATGAAGCAGAATTTGGTATGAACTTCATGAGAGGCTTCAAGACAGCTGGATGACCAACATTTCCATAGGCCTTAATAACTAGAATTATTCCTTCTTCATCAGATGATTGTGCTGCTTTTGTTGCAAAATCGATCAGAGGCTATTAAAAAAAAGTAGAATAAATATTAAATGAGCCCTGGAAGCAGTATGGCTAAAATGCATGCACAAAAACATACGTAGTGGTAGAGACATGAGACATGATTATGAATTCATCGATAAGTATGCATATGTTCCTGTAGAACTTTCCCGCATTTATTGTAGTTGAATTGCTATGCTCTGATAGACACAAATCCATAATTATGAACTGTTAAGCCAGTTAATGTGATGTACCCTTAAAGAGTACAATTATGTTTGGTTTTTAAGGAAGGTACCTTGTTTGATAGATATCAAATGCAATCCTGTACAATGAAGTAATTTTTGCTGTCTGGCAAAAAATGGTACTCTACTTAACTCCCTGAGCTGCATCTTATTACACTGAATAAATGAGCCAATAATATACATTTAGCAATATCATTTTGTTAGATTAGGGTTACTTTATTGAATGAAAAATTATTCATGGAATCATAGAGTTGGAAGGAATTACAAAAGTCTTTGTGATGTGATGCACTAATCCGTTTTCCAAATGGTGTCACATGGATGAACAGTCACCAACTGCCTTGGTGCCATTCCCTCTCCTTCAAATCAAGCTGTGTGAATATATTCTTAAGATAATACATCTTGTTCAAGAAACATAAGATAACTTTTTTTTGAAATGTTAAAATGACTTCTAGAGGAGACTAAACATCTGTTGTTACCCTCCTTTGAATGTCAACATGCAGTAGTAGTGGCATCTTATATTACATATCCTGATTTCCTGTGTATATTTGCAAAATGCCTTCTTATTAGGCAACGTTAGGGAATTTATACTATATATGGCAACATAGACTAAATTAGTGGATATATGGTGCTATATTCTTTTTAGTGATGATGAATTATCTTAAGGTAAAAGGTTTTCTAAGAATTTAGTGTAAAAAAATACTTGTCAGAAATAGTATGATTGCTTCAATAAATGCACCATATACTGATATCTTCAGAACTCCTCAGATAGATCAGGAGCAGGCTATGTAGCAAACCATATTGTCCAGTATGTACTCAGGCCTTGAGATCATCAGGAAGAGCCCTTCTCACTTCTACTACTGTCAGAAGCATGATTGATGAGATAGTGTCTGCTTAGTGGTTACCCCTAGGCTCTGGAACTCCTTTCCCAGGGAAGTCAGAACAGCTCCCTTCCTACTATCTTTCTGTGAGCAGGCAAAGACTTTTTTTATTCGATAGACTTTTAAAACAGAAAGTTTTTAAAGAATGACCTGAAGGTGCTGTATTGCTTTAAAATGGACTGTTTTAATTGCTTTTTAACTTTTAATTGTGTCTAATCTTTTTAAAATGTAGTTCTGAAACATTTTAATATAGTGTATAGTTTAATTCCATTGTAATGCTAATTTTTTCTATGTTCTTAGCAGTCTTGGTCTTTTAAAAAATGCATGACTCTGACGACTAGGGTTCAAATCCCTGCTCAGTCATGGAAACCCCTTGGGTGATCTTAGACAAGTCACATTCTCTCAGCCTCAAATGAAGGCAAAGGCATTTCTCTTCCTGAACAAGCCTTGTCAAGGAAACCGTGTGATAGGTTTGCCTTAGGGTCACCGTAAGTTGGAAAAGACTTGAGCCATTTCCTCATGAGACTGTTATAGCTCTATTATTTCACTTTCAACATCCTATGGAATCCTGGAGTTTGCAGTTTCGGGAGGGGTCGAAAGTAAAGCTGTTTTGAGCTCCAATTTTGTGAGAAAGGTAATAATAATAATAATAATAATAATAATATTTCTCTTGCATTACCATTTCAGTGCACATAATGAAAATCTAGACCTATACCTTGAGATATTTGTCAGAGCACACATCTGAGGCAGAACAGTGTCTGTTAAGTAATGATCCATAGGCAAGGGTGATAGCCCTGCGATAGACACTGTCAGGGCCTCTAAGAACTTCGGTCACAATGATCTGTGGAAAAAAAAAGTCAGTTTTTGGTGCAATTAATCATCAAAAAGGAAAAACAAATGCAAACTAATTGTTTTACACAGACTTATCATATGTCTTAATAAACTCAGGTACAAATGCCTTACAGATAGCACTCAAGGATTAAAGGAAAGAAAATAGTCCTATGCCAAAAAATTGCATGGGTTAGCATCTTAAAAGTGGGAACAGCATTAGAGAGGAGGGGTTTGAGAATTTCAAGGGTCTCTGTGAAGAGGGCTTTGGAACATAATTTTCCCAACCATGCTCAGGACAGTTGCTAGGTTGTCCTATGCATGTCTTGCTTACAAAAAAAAAAGTCAGTTTAAGGCATGCCAAACAAAAGATTACAGTGTACTTTACCATAGCTTCTTCTACTACTTCTTGAGATGCATTGCAGAAATGGAGGAACACAAGCAGTGTTTGTGATATTTCAAAGCTGGTCAGTTCTCCATGTTCCATTTTTTGCCTTAGGAATCTAATTGCAACTGGACTGCCAACAACAGGAATTAAATCCAAGATGACCCGCCTATAGGAAATGAAACAGGAGTCATGTCCCAGTTCTGATAACTTTAGTTCATATCATTTGGCTATGCTTTTCAAATAGTAAAAGCACATCTTGTATTATCTTACCTATACGCTGGCTGATTAGAATACCGTTTAAAGAATGAGTCAAAATAATCTGTCTCATCTGCTGTGCGCAAAAGTTGTACTAGCTGTAGGAACCTTATTGTACCATCAGCTGGAAACTGTGCATCTGAGCGGCCTGCCAAATACTGCAGTGCATCTTCAATCTGTTTAAAAAGATGATGCTTGTCAGATACTTTTTCAGGTCTTGGGTAAAGAACATTTGCCTTATATCCAAATTTGAATCTTAGTGTTACAGCTTACCTCCCTTTCTCGATTCTTGATTCTCAGTAACTGGACAGGAAGTGGAGGAAGTTCATTTTTAAATTTGTATGGAAGTGACCCACATTTCTTCAAGTCAGAAGGCACTCTGGGCAAGCGTTCTTGAGAACCAATGAATACTATTTTCTGGCTTTAGAAGAAAAGCCAAAATAAATTTAGAGCAAGGAAAGGAGATATGATTATATTAACAATACTTCTGTTTTGGAATAATATCACTATCTATAGGGGCTACTGGGCACTTTTAGAGGGGCATGTTTTAAAAGGTAACCTAGTATACTTACCATGCCAACTGAAATTCCTTGTTCTTTTATTTTTCTTGTATTTGATCTTTTGCCCATGAAGATTTGCTGACTTTCTAAACATGATAGCTGAGATCATATGTTGTGCTTCTGTAGTGTAAATCTGCACTCCTATAATTGCATAGCAGTTATAGACACCACGCTTCTACTGAAAGGAAACATAGTGCATCTGACTGTGTATTTGGCAGTGTCCCTGCTTAGGTTTTCGTTGTGCAATGGAGAATGCACAGTGGCTGTTTTTGCAATTCCAGTGAATAAAATGGTACATTAAAGACACTGACAAACATTTATATACTATCCAAAAATGCTCAGTGGGACGGATGGAGTCCTGTTGGTTAGTTCCAGCTAGAGTAGCCCCCTTGAATCGATTGTTGAATGGTGAGTTAATACAAACTAAATCCAATTGATTCAGTGACAGTACTCCACTGAGGAGTAATAACAGGATTTATGGAACTCTACTTACGGAAACACAGACTGGGTACAATTGTTGCACAGTAGCCATCATCTATCTGTCTATCTACACACACACACACACACACACACAGACAGATAGATAGAATTCTGTCTGAAGGTTTGAATTTTATTGGTTAGACCTAGTTAGAGTAGACCTATTGAATCAATGTGATTTATTTGTGTATTCATTCACAATTTATTCAATGGCTCTTCTTTGTCTGATTGGAACTGACTAACAAAATTCAGGCCTGTATATAATATCTGATTTTGATTTGTATAATCTTTGTACATCCTCATACGGTTGCCATTTGCTTCCTGATTCATGGATGAATTTGTACAAAGTGTTATTTATTTGTACAAGGTGTTACTTATGCTCAAACTATACATGACATGATTCAGCTTTTATGTCTAGAAAAAGATGAAATATGATGCAGCTTGCTGAAGAAAACTGCAGGGGTTCCTGTTCTGTTTAGAAAGCACATGCTTTATCATGATATTGTAGATAATTTTTCCTAGCATACCAAAATGACCAGGATAAGAACTTGTTTA